>VDFB02086081.1:130219469-130819469 GCA_007258455.2 Sequoia sempervirens | reverse complement strand
GTGAAAATTTGGTAATAGTAACTTCCACCTGGCCATTGGCTTGAGGGTGGTAACGTGTTAAATTTTTGTGCCTGATTTGATATTATTCAACCAATTTAGTAGTGAGGTTTGAAGTAAATTATGGACCTTGATCAGTCACTATTTCCCTAGGTACTCCATACCTAGTAAAAAATGTTCTCATACAAGAATTTAGCCACATTACCATCTCTAGAAAATTGTAATGCCTTTACTTCTACCCATTTAGTTAGATAATCAATGCAAAGTAGAATGTACTCCTTGTTGTTAGAAGTAGGTGACATTGGTCCATAAAAGTCTAGACCCCATTTGTCAAAGGGTGCTAGTGTTAATTGAGGTTGTAATGGAATTTCATTACTCCTTGTTGGCTTACCCATTCTTTGACACCTACCACAACTGCTTGTATATTTGATAGAATCCTTTTGTAAAGTTTGCTAGTAGTAACTAGTTGTGAGGATTTTGAAAGTTGTTCTTTTTGCTACAAAGTGACCCCCACATGGCTCATCATGGCAAGCCTTCATGATATCAAAGATTGTTTGGGCTAGTGTAGAACATATAGCTAGATATCCAAGAGTATGGAAAATATTTATGTACCAGCTATCTCTTTTCCCTTGGAGAAAAACGTGGTGGAATCTACCCTATCACTAAATAGTTTACAATGCCAACATACTAGGGTATATGTATATGAAGAGAAAACAAATGCTCATCTAGAAATGAGTCATCCAATACCCCTTCTGCTAATTATATTGACAACCTTGATGGGAAATCTGCTACTACATTAGCCTTACTAGGCTTGTCCACTATTGTGATATTGAACTCTTGTAGAAGGAGCAACCATCTGACTAGTCTACCCCCTACTACAGGTTTTTTCATTAAATATTTGATAGTTGTATGATTTGTGTGTATAAAAATTACATAACTAGTAATGTAATGCTTGAATTTATTGATAGCATACACTAATATTAGCATATCCTTCTCTGTAACAGTATAGTTTAACTCTACTCCCTATAGATTCTTGTTAATGTAGTAAATAGATTATTTTTTGGTACCTTCTTTTTGACCCAAAACTACTCCAATAGCAAAATCTGAAGCATCTATTTGAATATGGAAGGGTAAGTTCCAATTTTCCCCCCTCAAAATAGGTACTTGTGTTAAGTCTTTCTTTAGTTCTTCAAAGGAATGTTGGCACTCTAATGTCCAATCAAATTCAATGTCTTTGGCTAGTAGAACAAACAATGGTGCAACAATCTTACTGAAGTCTTGAATAAACCTCCTATAATAGTTTGCATGGCTGGGGAAGCTTCTAACATCTTTCTACCTTTTTGGAATAGGTAATATAGAAATGTTGTCTTTCTTGTGTGGATAAACTTGAATCCATGCATTGGATATGAAATTTCCTAAAACAACTCCCTGATTCATCATCATAAAGAAATTTTCATTACTGAGGGACAAGTTGTCTTCCTTATATATCTTTAAAACCTTTTCTAGATTGCTAAGGGCTTCCTCATAAGCTTCCCCATATGTGGTGAAATCATCCATATATATCTCCATAGAGTCATGAGCATAATCACAAAAGATATTGGTCATTTCCCTCTGAAAAGTAGCTAGAGCATTGCATAAACCAAAGGGAAGAACAAAATAGGCATAAGTACCCCAAGGACAGGTGAACTTTTTTTTTCTCAGTCCTTTGGAGAAAGTTTTATCCGATTGTAACCACTAGAACCATCTAGGAATGAGAAGTATTTTTCCCCACTAAAGAGTCAAGCACTTGGTCTATAAAGGGCAATGGAAAGCGGTCCTTCCTAGTGGCTATGTTCAATTCCCTATAATCTACACATACTCTCCATTTCCCACCTTTCTTTAGAATAATGAACAAGGTGAGACCCATTCACTATCAGATATAGGATATATGAAACCTACATCAAGGAGTTTTTGGAGTTCAAATTTGACTATTTCTCTCAAGGCAGGGTTCATTCTCCTCTGAGGTTTTCTAATGGACCTATAACAATCATTTATATAGATTAGATGCATACATAAGTTAGGACCTATACCTTTCATATCATGGTAGTCCCATGCAAAGGTTGTTGCATGTGCTTGCAACACTATGTGTAGGGAATTCTATTGATTTGTAGTTAATGCATTATTTATGTTCAACATTTTTCTTAGCATGACTTCTAGTTCTTTGGATGATTCTTGCATGGATGAGAGGTCAAGGCTAGGAATGATTGATACACACTATTATGGCAGTAAGGAATGAAATATTTAAGATATTTATTCTTGGGAATTGAAAAATATAGTGCTTTGTAAGGGGTCTTGTAGGCATGTGAGATAGTCCTATTGCTATGGGATCCTACTGCAGTCATTTTTTATTATATGAGCAATCAACTCATCTTCATCTTGATCATCGAATAAAGGGCTGCATTTTATTGTCATCAAAGTTTGTAGGGAATAATTATCTTCCTCATCTAAAGTAGGCCAAATGGTCTATTGAAGATCAACATAAGGTGAGGTTGGAGGATAAAGGACCAATTTCTTGGTCACAATCCCATTAGATATTATCATATTGCCAACCCTACAACCTATAAATGCATCAACTACAGCTAACCATGGTCTTCCTAGGATGAGTGGATATCTTGCAAGATTAACCTTTCGCTGTAAAGCTATGAAATTAGTAGGATATTCCCAAGAATTCTAATACAATAACTAAATCCTCAATAATTCCTCCAGGCTTGACTGTTGACCTATCAGCTAATTGTAGAACAGTTGGTGTAGGTCTAAGGTTGGCTAACTAAAGTAATTGCATTATTTTTTTAGTCATAACATTGATTTTTTCCCCTAAGTCTATCAAGGTATTCTTGATAAGGGTACCATTAATCTTAATGTTCACTATTGGACTACTAGGGTCTATGTATTTATGGATAGTTATGTTCCCTAGCATGATATATGCAAGGTTTCTTGGGACATGAACTTTCTGAGGATCCTTCCTTTTCCTCCCTAGTTTCTTAAGACATAGGTCCCTAGCTGCCTTGGTATAGATTGGAATGTCTTTAATAGCTTGGATGAGAGGGATCTTAATATTGACATCCCTAATTTGACCTAGTAGGTTTGTCTCAGCTTGAGTGATGTTTTCCGTATGCTTAAGCACTTAGGGAAAGGAGGCTTTGAACTTGTGGTAGTCTAGTGTACTTGATTTGACTCAAGTTCCAAAGGTGTTTATTTTGAAGCTTCAACTACAACCTCCTCATCCTCCATCTCAATGATTTGAGGGATGAAGGTCCAATTAATTGTTTCCTTGACCTGAGGTGGACATCGCTCACCTCTACCCCATAGGTGGGGTATTGTATAGCCTTGTTAGTATAAGCCTGTTGGATAGGCTTGTTGTTAGGGTTAGGTGCAAGTTGGGTAGGGAATTGTGGTGGTCTAGGTGGCTAAGATGTAGGATTTGATGGAGGCATATTGGCTTGCTTTTGTGGCTTAGGAGGAAGTATCGGCTACTGATAATTTATGTTTTGATGTTGCCACTGTTGACCTTTTTACCATTGAGGTTGCCATTGTTTCTATTGTGTTTTCCATTGAGGATTGTAATTGGAACCTTGAAAATTTTGTTGTGACCAAGGATTTGGTTGTTGGTGGTTCCAATTTTGGTAGGGTTGTGGTCATTGTTGAGGCTTTTTCCATTGATTTTGATTAATTGGATAGGGTTGAGAATTTCAAGTAGAAAACTTTTGATTTCCAATTGGAAAAGAGGAATTAAAGTTAAGAGGGTTCTGCGGCATACCTTGTCTCTATTGCCATGGCCTTCTTTGAGCTATGTAAAATAGTTGTCCATCCACTCCTTCAAGTGGCTGAAAATTAGGTTTCTCTATTTTATCTTGTTGAATACTAGCCACCCTCTTGCATTTATAGTTTTCTTTTCTTTTCCTACAGTTGGGGCAATATTTAGTGAGCATTGCTTCAACTTCCTCTTGCTTCTTCTTTATTTGGAGAGTGTCTAATTGAGTGGCAAGATGACTGATAATGTTCTCCTTCATGTTGGATAGTAAATTACTTAACTCTATCTTTGAAATCCCAGTTGATGATTTTCCAATGGTGGATGTCCTCTCTCCTCTTGGTCTTTTAGTGAAGGTCTTGGAATAATTTCTACAGACCCTCCAGATTTCTTCAAATGGTATTTGAGAGATATCCCCTTTCCTAATAAGATTGAGGGAATTTGTACAGTCCTCATTGAATCCTCTCAAAAATACTAACTTGAGAGATTCTTTAGATATGTTGTACCCAAAATAATTTTTTTGCTTCATTAAGGAATTTTGATAAAAATGGATAAAATCTTATAAATTTGTTTTCAAAAGTCAACGAAAGTCAAAGTATCTGAAAATAGCAATGTTTATTCTTAGAATTTTTTGAATAAAAAATGAAGCATAGGGTTTTTGTGGGTTTATTGTCAAGAAGATACTTGCTAATTTTTGAAAATTTTGAAATTAGGGTTCCAGACCCCCATTTTTAGAAAAGCTCTAAAAATAGGACCTTTCCAGAAATGACTCAAAATGATTTTGATAGGTTAATTCTCCATCACAATCACATTGGTCAAGTCAGAATCATCAAAAAGTTACTTTTTCTTTGGTGGGTCTATTTCACTTTTTTAGGAGAAAAGTTAGGACCTCTGAGGTCAACAATGGCAGATGGCCAGTACCAGGTATCAAAATCTAAGCTTCAAACACTACACAAAAGAGTCTATGGTGAAAGATGCTCAACAACAAAGGGGAATTTCAAAGTTGAAATTTTCCAAAAATATTCTAAGTCTGGAATAGTATGTGTGCCTTGTTCAAGGGAGATGCCTTTGTAGTCAATGCCTTGGTCAACTTTTCAATGCCCGTGCACGTGAAGTGATGAAAGAAATCACAACAATGAACACAATTGTGTTGTCGACAACATGGTCAACTGAGTTAAAAAACTTGATGAATGCAAAGCATAAGGAGATTAAAATCATCAAAAAATTGATAACACTAGAGCCAAAAGCATCCTTGCTAGCTAGGGGCACCCAAGAATTCAAGAGTTTAGATATAGATGTTAAGTTTTGCAATGTCTGGGGTCTTCTTTAGAATTATGCTATCTTTTTGATGGATCATCAAGCAATTTCAATAGATTAATCAAACAACAGCAAATGAAGGTAGAGGTGGAAGATGTTGAATGTCAGGAGTCAAAAAATGGTAGTTCATCAAGGGAAAAGTGCCCTTGCAGGCTAGGGGCACCCAAAAAAGAAACCATTCAAAAGTCAGTCTTTGGATTAGTTATCTCTAGATGATCTTCCTAGATTCAACTCAGCTTTGCAATGAATCTATTAGCTAGTTCACGAGACCTTTCAAATGTTACTAGATGTTGATCAAATGAGCATGTGAAATGAAGGATAAATTGATGAACAGAAGAGAAAAAGCACCCCTGTTGGCTAGAGGTGCCCAACATTTTGGGAAACCAAATGTGTTTTTCAGCAGTTGTCTTCTCCAAGACATCTTCTCAGAACCCTTCTATCTTCATGATGAATCCAGTTGCTAGAAAATGGAGATCAAGTGAGAAAATTTTGAAAGTCAAGGCAAGTTGAAAATATAAAAAATTAGCTAAGTATAGAACAAAAATCACCCTTCTAGAAAAAGGTGCCCAACATTTTGAGGCATCAAATGCTGGTTTCAGGCCTCGTGACTTCCAAGGAGACCTCCTCAAAGTTTATCAATCTTCATGATGAGTCCATTAGCAGATACATCAGAGTAGTCAAATTCCTGACAATGAAGACCAAACTCGAGCATTTCATAAATGGTTATAAAGTGAAAATAGTTTCTCAAAAGTACAAAAGCACCCCTATAGGCTAGGTGCACTTAGAGATTTGAACCTTCTAAGATAGTTTCCAAAGCTTACAAATCCAATCATCCTTTCTAGAATTCTTCCAGCTTCGTGATGGATTCAACATCCAATCCGTGAGAAGCATCAATCACTAGAAACTACTGAGTGAAGCACAAGAGGTCAAAATTGAAGAAATTGAAAATCATCTAAAAATTGGTTAAGTTTGGAAAACAAAAGCACCTTATCTCAAGAAGGTTCCTAGAAATTTGAGCCATTAGAACCAATTTTCAGGGTTCGTAGCTTCTAAGAACATCTCAAATTTGATCATGCTTTGTAGTGAATCTATCAACTAAACCTCAGGATCAATTAGACAAGCAAAATCAGGGATTAAACGGAGGTATTTTATCAAGAAAAAGTTGAAATTCTTCAAAAATATCCTAACACTGGCAAGGTGGTGTCCAAATTCAACTCCCAGTTAGGATTTTTGAAGACTTTCCCATGTTTAGGCATCCCAAAATTTGGGGAATACTTCTAGTTAACTTCCAATCACATAGATGACTCCTTCAATTAGGTTTTGGATGCCCTAACCGATGCTTCCACCTCCAAATGATATTTAAAAAGCATTTGGGCATCATTTTTCATTATTTCTTGTAGGTTGACTCCAAACGACTAACACAAATATTTTCTCTCCAACGACATTTGAAGGATCAAATGAAAGAGGTTTTCAATGTTCTTCATGTTTTCAAGATCAAGCTAAACAAAGGAACAATTTTCTTAACTCCTTATCTCCAAGCATTATTTTTCAGAGGCAACAATTCATAATCTCTAGCTTCTAGCATTCTAAGTTTGCCTCTTTTTCAATCTTCTTTAAGATTGGAAAATTTTCCCATGATTTCTTCTACTTCTATCTTAGGTTTTCTTGTATGTTTGAGCACACTTCATTTTCTCACAAGATCTGACCTTTTGGGGTCATTAAGCACATAATTGGCCACAAAAATCATGTGCCAATTTTTTTTGAAAAAAATTCCTTATGCCTCCAATTTTTAGGGTTTCTAAAAAAATCACCTTTTTTTAGAAACTGACATTCTGGGTTTGCTTAGCATAGAGGCGCCTACAATACCCATGTCTCAAAATTTCTCTAGGAAAAAATTTCCTTGCTTCCTTTGTCTTTGAGGGGTTGTTGCATGTCCATGAAAAATTCACTTTTTTGAAAATATGATATTCTAGGTTCATTAAAAAAGATATTCTCAACAAAACCCACGTCTTAGAAATTTTCATAAAAACTACCTCACAGGGAAGCTATTTTTAGCCTCTACAAAATAAAGTTCTTCAAACATAGCTAAGTGCATAGTCATTCTTCTAGATTTTTAGTATGTGATTCTCTCAAGTAGAATTCAAGACCAAATCAGCCTTGATTCACATTAATTTTGTGAGAACACTCGACATCGATTTACATCAAGTGCATCTGATGGTTGATTTGGATAAATTGATAGGCGTAGACACCATCACACTCTTGAACTTTGAAAAATTCAGGTTACTTGAGGCAACCTCTTTCCCCATTATGGCACATAATATCAAATTTATAATTGCTTGTGTAAAGCATTACAACCCCACTTCACGGGAAATCCAATTGGTAGATGGGTGAATAATTTGTAGCCTCAATCTAAAGGATGTTGAAAGGTGTCTTGCTATTCCATCGTGTGCAAACAAATTGTTTGTGTTAGTTGAAGAATGCGAAAAGATGTTTGACACGCAAAAAGAATAATGTCAGAAAAGAATGGTAGAAAGGTGGCTCAAAGTAAAATGAAACAATTTTCCAAAGAACGCTGGACATGGATAATTTAGAGATGAATATGCTATCATGATTACTCTACTCAACTATGTCACAGGTCAAGAAAGAGCACACGAGTTTCAGCCATGGATGTATTACATCTTGTCTCAACTTGTCAACAACAAAGAACATTATGACTAGCCTGCTTTGATTAGCAATACTCTCCACATATAGATGACAAGATTCTTCAAATGCCATGAATTCCATATGGTTTCATACCTCGTATATCTAATAGCCTTTCAAGGCTAGTTAGAGGGTTGAATACCGTTGGAACTTTGGGTGTGCAACCAATTCATGAGCATTTCTCACATCTTGAATTTTCACAGTTTGAATGACACTTCAAGTGGGTAAATGACCCATTCCTGATGCACACAATAAGGGATCTTGATCACGAGTTACATATACACATTTCACTAGAAGCCAGAATGGCAATGGTAGATTGGGCCGATTGGTTCATCGAATTCCCCACATTTACCTACATTTGTGTATATGGTTTCTCTTGCATTCTAGCCATGTTACCTTGTTATCCATAAAATAAGGTGGTATTTATGGAGTTTCTAAGGTAGTTGCACAAGGCACACACTTTTTTGCGTAATAAACATGTAAATTTTCTGCCAACTTTCCTTTTGAGATGGGGATATACAAGTGTAAAACAATAGCTGGTGCCAAGTCAACGAGCATTAAAATGGTAAAGCTTAATCTTAAGTTTCTCAGTGAAAGATGCTCATATGAACCTTGGGGTCTTTTGGCAACTCACCTTAGTTGTAATTCTTCACATAAACCTACCATGGAGGATTATTGGTTTAGCTGTGAAGATGAGTTTGAAGTGCGTAGGTGCAATTACAATAGATTAAACCCTTCCACAAATCACTGATTTCTTATCAGAGGACGTGGAAGGTTTATTAGATGATGATGGGGAGTTCATACTTCCCAAGTATTTTAGAGATCAAATTAACTCACAGCCACTTCGATCTATTGATTGGTATGCTAAGGAGAGCACCTCCATTAAGGAAAGAACAAGAAGGGTTGTAAGGAACAACATGATATTCCTAGATAGCAAGAGGATGTAGGGCTGATGCAAGAAGTTGGGTACACAAAAAGCTCAAAAAGTGGACATTTTTTTATTGTTTTTTATAATTTGTCACACGTGGACTAAAAATTTGAGGCACTTACACAATGAATCTTAAAAGAATTTAGTAATATGAAATTTAAAATTTTGAATCTAGTTTCCAAATATGTAATTTATTCAAATACCTAGATTATAGAAATTAAATTTTGATAGGGATGTATAAAGACCACTTTTCAAAAGTCCCTATTTTTTTACCGTATCATACACATGTACGGACACAACATTTTGACCCAAATAAAAGTATTTTTCTAATTCCTTTTGGAGAAAGAGTGTTAACAACATGAATATTGATGAGGAATTTTTTTTGTAATATTTTTTGAATATTTTTTTTATTGAATTTTTATTGGCATTAACTATTATTTTTAAAAATCAATGTTTATAGACAACATAATTGGACCTAAAATAAACATTTTTTCATTTTTTTTTCATTTTTTAGAGAATTGTCTGAAGATTGATGCCGTATAATTTTTTTACAAGAAACTTAACCAAAAAAAAGTTATTAAAAAACAAAAAAACCATGATATTTCAAGTTTAAGGACTAGTTTTCTTAGAAATTAATTAAAAAATAACAAATATAATCTAATCTTAATAAAAATTATATATTTGGAAACTAGACATTTTTTTCTCTAATGGGTTTTAATTTTATCAATTGATTCAAAAAAAAAGTCCATCAACGATATTGCCAAAGTTTTTTCTCCTGAAATTGCCCTAACCTTGTACTTGTAGGTCTAAGACTAGGTGTTGGGTTACCATGCCTTTTCTAAGCCTAAATTGAAATGAAAAACATCTCTTGTGAGTTTCAAAACTTTTGGAACAAGTGCAAACTTAAAAATGGGTACCTATTTAAAAAAATGAATGGGTATTTGTTTTAAAGCTAAAAAATGATACTTCCCCTAAATGTGGACCCAACTTCTTGCAATTACCTCGCAAAAGGTAGTCACTCCACTTATAGAGATGCCACCGATTACCACCAAAATACCTTCCACTTCTAAATGGAAACCCAAGGTTAAGGAAATGAGTAACCCTCTTGAAGGAAGCAAAATGTTAGGACATACACATGAAAAGATGTAAGTTGTTGATGTAAATCAGCAAGAACAACAATTTGTTGCATCCACAAATACAGTAGAAGTAGTGCTAGAAGTGGAAGTAGAGCCTCCTTATCCATCACCATTGTAGCCATCTCCAATTCATATTGACTTGGAGCTTGATTCGCTAGTTCATGACATCTCCACACCATCTCACTCATCAAGAGTTGATGAGACAAGAATCTTTGTCTTGGCTTGAGAACATCCTGGGTAGGAAGAGAAGAAATCCTTCTTACTAGTTGGACTTTTCTGAGTTTGACAATTTCTACCGAGACATGTCTGATAAGAAACTCAAGAAGCAAGTTTGTGTGGAGAAGAACGCTGAAAATGAGGTAGTCATTGAAATTTCCACACCACCAACTAAAAAGAAAGCCAATGAGGTTGAGGCCAATGATTTCACATTGGTTAAAGAAAACCTTGGTAGAAGCACACAAGAAACTAATGTAAGTCTCTTTGAGGTTGAAGTAGTTAGATTGAAAGAAATAGTGGTCAGAGATGGTGAAGAAAAGGTAGTTCTCAAGGTTGAAAATCAACAGTTGCAACAATCCATCTCCAACCTCCTTCACGGTACTTCACATGTCATTGCCTTGCTTCCACAAATGATAGCATTACTTGCAAAACAAAATCAACTAAGTCAGTTGGTTGTTTATGGGAAACACCTAAGAGACTAGATGGAAAAGTTCATCACCAAGGGTTGGTTCATACTTACAAAGTTGTACCAATTGAGGTACAATGCCCATGACCTTTGCTCAGAAATATAGGAATCAAAGCATATCATAGTAGAGAGGAAGCCTCGAGATGAGATCACCATTTCAGGCTTGAGAATGGTGTATGATTCAGTCACTATAGAGGATAACAAGAAAAATATTTTCCCTTGGAAGGAACAACTTGTCTACAAGGTAAAAGCTTACGATACAATGTTTGTAGAATTAACTGAGTGCAAACAAAAGGTGGAAAGTGCTCTCAAGTTCATAATAACTTTCATGTCACAAGTATCTTGTCAATACTAGTGTGAAGATGGTGAGTACATTGAGCTTGTTGTAGTATAGATAGAGTTTCAAGACCTCATTCATAGTATTTTCAATGGTGACCCTATTGACTGCAAGATGAGTCAAGTTGCAACCATGTCAGTAAGGTTTGATGATGTAGCTGCAAGGAGAATTGACTTTTAGAATTATATTGTGGATGGTGAAGTGATGTTGCAAAGGCATGAAATCATTAAGAGGAGTATTAGTTCTCTAGACACAAATGAAATCAACAGCTTCCTGGAGGACTTGATTGCTCGAGTTGATGAGGAGTAAACTGTTAGCTAGGATCCATGATATTTTCCAAAGATAGAATCTAAAACAATAGTTAAACTTGATGCCTTTTCAAGTTAACTCGTTGTCCCACCTTTCATGCATGTCTATTTTTGGAGACAACTTTTGTATAGTTGGAGTTAGTTTTAGTCTTAGATCAATTAATTGAAGTAGTCTTTTGAGTTAACTATTAGTTACATTTGTTTAGACATAGGAATAAATCTTACAGATTGGTAAGAACTAATTGTTAACTCAAGGAGATTTTAGGATTCCCTACTCCTTTGAGTGCCTATAAATAAGAGACACCTTTCTCATTGTATTTTAACTATTATTACTATACAAAATTGATGAGCCTTTGTGCCTTCAAGCTTTGCTAGTCTATATATGTTCACTTTGTTCAATGTATTTTGGTTGATCATATGTTGTATGTTTGTCTTCTTCATACAATTTTTTGTCCCAAATGTGTAATCATTGTTAGAATTTGAAGAAATAAATCTTATGTTGGTAATGCTTTGATCCAAATCTCAAGAAATTTCAATATTGTTTTTTCCATTATCTTTATTTTGATCTACACCTCAAAAGAGCAATGAGCCTTTGAGGGAATTTTGAAAGCAAGTTTATCGTTTGATCTTATGTTTTTATGATCTTTATTTCAGCCTACACCTCAAAATAGAAATGAGCCTTTGAGGGAATCTTGAGATCTAGTTTATTGTTTGATGTTTTTCTTTCATAAACTTCATTTCAGCATACATCTGAAAGAGCAATGAGCCTTCAGATGTGTTTTGGAAACAAGTTTGTCTAAGCTTTGTGAAAACCAAACCATTCCTCGTTACTTCTAACTCCTCTTGCTATGAATTTACTAGAGGAGATAGAAGTGTTATAAGTTTAGGCCTAGTTGTAGTTGAAGTTACGAAACCAGAGAAAAACTCAGCTACAACACAAATATTTTTATAAATCATGTGCTCTCAGCTAAGATAAAAAGATATGAATTTAGTTTGATTTACTTTTTACGCATAATCAGCAAAAGAGGGAGCTTCCCATCCTAATTTTAAGAGTAGTCTAACTGTGCATAGCCGTGCATTTCCAATCTGCACACCAAAGGTACAAATTGAAATGCCATAAATATAACTTATTCTATGGATTTTTCTTCAAAACAAATTAAAATATCTCCACATAGTCTTCTAATGGCTCATTCTCTTTCTGTGACATTTTGAAAATTTCATCTCTCCTCCTAGCAAGTCCTCTACAATAGTATTGATACTTCTCCAAGAATAATATTTTCATGGTATCCCAATCAGGAACAACATCCTTGCGTAGTACCATAAACCATCTTAGCGTTGCATATTTTAAAGTGGTAGGGAAGAGTTTGAGCCTATGAGCATCAGAAGTATATTTATAGCTTCTGCATATAACATAAAATTCAAATAGAAATGTATCTATATCTTCAATCACCAACCCATAAAAGACTGGTAATGCTTAAGGAGGGACATTCTTCAATATAGTAGCCTTTTCTTGGTTGGTGATTGGGAACTCAAAGGTCACATGTTCAGGATCATCCATTGCATCACCCATGGTTCGGTATGTCCCCTCTATTGGTGATAGGGAAATTTATTTTTCAATATTACCCCCACTCTAAGTATTGGACTCACAAAATTTATGCTATGGCTTCTTGACATGTAGAGGGGAGGAATCTACCTAAAGAGTCTCTCTACCTCCACATACAATAGATATGGCTTTATATAGTAGCCGTCTTGCACAATATCAGTGTAAATTTCTAGTATATTGAAAAAGATTAAATCTAATAGTCCTAATACTAAAAACAAAATGAGTCTCTCTCCCTCCACATACAATAGATATGGCTTTATATAGTAGTGGTCCTGCACAATTTTAGTGTAACTATCTGGTATATTGAAAATGATTAAATCTAATAGTCCTAATACTATGAAAAAGAATGTAAACTATGAAAGCTTGGAAACAAGTGTATAAAGGTAGCACAATCCTCAAAAATGGCGCCAAAAATGTAGAGTCTAAACTAGTGTCTTGTAAACTGATGCAGGAGCATCCGGGGCCACAAGCTATCCTGCTTTGATAAAAAAAAAAATGGTTTGCATTTATTTTTGGGTTTTAATCTTTCAACTCCAAATTCATCATTAATGATCCATAAGTTAAAATATATGTTGATTTTCCTAATTGTGATATCAACATATGAAGATTCAAAATTCTGATATGCATGTATTTGTTAAGGGAATCGATAAAAGAATGAGGAAATTTTCTTTTTGACTGATTTATTTCTGCCCCTCTATAAATTCAAATGAATGTAAAAATATGAAGATAGGAAGGTGAAGGGGTGACTTAAAAAATTTCAAGAGGAATCGAAGGGATGTTGAGAATTTATGAATGAATTAAAAAGGAAAATAGTGGTAGATTGAAGCGATGGTTGAAGAAGATAGGGAACTTGCGTAAGGAAGAGAAGGTGCAGAAATATTCCCTAAATCGTGCTAGTGAAGTTGTGGTTTTTAAGAATAAAAATAAATCAACGATGGAATGGGTAGGTCACAATCAGGATGTCAGCCACCAAAAGAAAGATACAATGGAAATAAATAACAAGAAATGGTGAGTGATTATAGAGTCATGAGAAGACCCCCGAGCCAAAATAATTCGCGCCACTATGGGGAATATAACAGATTGGAACATTGGAGAAAAGACATGGAAAGTAGATGGGAGGGTGGCCAATTGAGAGGTTGAGTCATAATGAAAACAAACGACAAAGTTGAAATGGGCACAACAAGTAAACTTCCTATCTTATGTGCTAAATGAGAATATGAGTGGTTGTGATGGAAGGAGGAAGGTATGTGCCAAAGGAGAATATTGAACTTGGTTAATAATTTCAAAGGTAACAAATAACAAATAAATTCAATGGGATTAGAGGCACGTGTGTTGGTAGACTTGAGAGTTGTTGGTGAGGAGGGTTGATCAATGCAAGGCATTACTTGTTACCAATAGGAGAATTTTGGGCGAAGAAATTATTGAGGATGAGAAGCATGATTTTGGGTTTTGTAAGAGCCATTAAAATCCAAATGAAGATTCAAACAAAAACGCATAGAGGTGTAGGCCCATAAACTTGGGAAGATCAAGCATAACACAAGGAGAACAAATGTTGATTGAAAGTATAGAGAAAGGGGTGGTGTTGAGGTAATAATGTGTGGTAGTAGACTAGTGCCATCAGAAAAATGAATGAAAATTTGTGATGTGTAGTTCGTCAAATGATAAGTGGGTAAAGTAGGAAATGAATGAATAGGATGAGCATATAAAAATGATAGAGAGGGTTGAGCATGATAGCTGGCAGCATAAAGAAGTGATGAAGAGATGAGCAGAGTAGGGTGCAATGGAGTTGTCAAAGCTCTATAATTGTAACTATTTATTTTATGAAATATGAATAATAAAGTTGTTTGTTTATTTTCCAAATTGAGGTTATTGTTGAGCAGTTGTTATCGATTTTAATTTGACATATGTAATTGTCAATTTGGGTAAATCGTTCATGGATTTTGTTGTAATTTTGGAAGTTGTATGAGAGATTGTGGTTTTTTCTTCTTCATCAAGTGGTATCAGAGCCAATGGTCTTTAGCATGTAGATAGAGCACCAAGAGAGGTAGTTCACACCAAGACCTGCGGGTGAAGAGGGAAGTGAGTAGAGGTTTCAGGGGCACAAGTAGATTGTTGGGAATAGGATTCCATTTAATTACAATCCTAAACATATTTCATGTATCTCCTAAGTCCTTGGAAAGTGTTCCCCAACACTAGGATTAGAAAGAGATTAAATTTGAATGAAATAATTGACATTTGTAATTATTCCTAAATGATAGGAACATGTGGGGACACCCAAGAAGAGCTCCTACAAAATAGGAGCACATGGGGTTCCCACATGGAAGGTGAAACCCACCTTGCTTAAGTTAACTATTTGGAGGAATCATAACACTTCAATAATGCATACAAAGATTCTACAAATTAGGGATTGATATTTACATGAGTGGAGTTAAGTTTAGTTCAGTTCAGTTCAGTTATGGTTCAGTTATCTTCAGTTGCATGTATTTAGTTTGAGTTGCATGATAGTTGACTTCAGTTGACTTGAGTTGCATGACTAATGACTTTAGTTGCATGAAAAATAATAGGTGGATACATTCAGTTAAGTGGGGATGATCAATCATGCATAATGTTTGCATGAATTGGTGGAGAGATATGTTTTAGTTGACTAAGATTGACTTGGACCCACCTTGGGTACCTAAGTTGGCATCTTTGAGTTAACACCTTTTGCATGAGAAGATATTTACAAGGCTCAGTTAAGTGGGCCCATTCTTGGATGCCAACTTTGAGGTGATGCTTGCAAGATATTTTCTTGACCAACGATTAGTTAAGTGTTTAGTTTGAGGCACCTAAATTGAGGTTAATTTTGTTTTGACTTCATGTTACAGTATGGAACTCTACTTGCACAATCTAGGCGTAGATTTTTGAGAGGAGCTTTAAGCTCTTGTATTTGATAACTCTTATGAGTTTACATGCTTAATCAATTGTCTGTTTATTGCATTAGATTTTATTGCAGGTTGTGAAGAATAATTGTTGAAGGGAAAAGAAGCATCTCAATCAAGGATTGATACAGTGTTATTGTAATCTTGTTCTAAGGTTAAATAATAAAAACACTATTGATTTTGGTGGTGGAGTTTTTTCTCGAAATGGTTTCTCCATGTATATGTTGTGTCAGTTCTATCTTCTTGTCTCATTCTTCTACAATCTTTTGTCTACTTTCTACCATTGGCAAAATTGATCTAAACAGATAATCATACACAAGGAATGTGACAAAGAACACTTAATCAAATCTACAGTCACATAGGTTTACAAGTTTTAAGCTACATAATTTCACCTTCATTTTCAACATTTGGTATCAGAGCTAATAGTTGGGTAGAGTTTGGAACACCTTTCTCTTAAAATTTTAAAGGTTTTTTGGTTGTAGTGGGAGCTTGTACTATTGTGTTATTACATATTTGTAAAAGAAGTGTGTTTTATCTTCTTGGTTTAGAGATTATGGCTTTTCTTGACCTTTTTGGGAGTTGTGTCATTAACAACAAATTCTTTGATTGTGTTGAGGCCATGGATGATCTTCATTTAGAAGATGGTTTTCGCGATGTCATGGATAGCTTGGTTACATGTTTCAGTGGGATTTTTTGACAGTGATGGCTTGATGCTTATCTTGTTTCCATGTATAACTCGATATCATAGTTTAGTGGGAGCTTTGGTAGGATATGGTTATCTTCATGTAATTTGAAGAGGTTTTAACATCTTCTTTCATGGAAGACCCTTAGAGTATTTGGTAAAGGTGTTATTGTTCTTCCTTTGGAGAGGATGTAATTCTTTTTGGTTTTGAGTATTAATCATTTGCTTGGAGCTTCATGATTATGCAGGTTGCATTTGAAGTTGGCATGGATTGGTTGGTGGGTGCTCATGGATACTAGAGAGACTTGGGTTAGGTTCGATATTTCTTATGTTAAGAGATATGTGTTGGAATGGTTACTTGTTATGAAAGTTTTTTAATAGTAAAGACTGAGGAGTCTACACCTAGAAATGGATGTGAGTCCATCATAGACCTAATGAGATGGTTGTCTTTATTGAAAGCCTATATTGGACTCTATTGTATGCGCAAGACAAATCTTGTATCCCACTCTTGGTCTACTTGACAGGAGAATGATCTAAGAGGTGTTTCCCACTTGATTATTAGATGCATTATTTATATGTATCTTGTCTTCTCTTATGCATTAGTCTTGAAAATTGAGTTCTAAGGGATTATTGAGAAGTAGATGCATGATTTTATGTATTTCCATTATTCTCCTTGCAATCTTGAACTTGAGTTAGTTCTAAGGATTTGGGTAGGAGAGGTACGGAAGATAGTTAGTGGCTTTGGGCATATTCCTTTTGTTGTGGGAATGTTTTGCTAAGTTTGATCTACTTTCTATGAGAGGTTTACATCTAAGTTATGGCATGTTTCATTATAAGTTGAATGGTTATATGTTGATATCCTTTTAGTTTGGGAGTGTTGAAGGAGATCTTACTTTACACAGTTTGGCACATGTTAGTGTGGTATAAGAATTGGTTTGATTTACAGGTTCTCTCTTTGTGGGAATATTGTCTTCTTCTTGAAGGTTCTTGTGTTATGAGAGATGTATTTTTCATATCATTGTATGCTTCTTTGACACTATGATAGAGGAGTTAGCCACATCCTCTATGTGAAGTACTATAGGAGGACTTGTTAATGTTGTGATCTTGTTTTCAAATTTTACATTACTTGTGTAGTGGGAGTTCTAGAAAGTATATGTGTTCTGTATGAGAGGGGAACCTCTCTTGGACTGGTTACACTTTACTACAGTGAGTTACTTTAGAGGTTTTTTATTACATGTCTATGTGTGTTATTACCTTGAAGTCTTATTTTGCAGGATGGTGGATATACAGGGACTTGTTTGCAGATTTGGGTTGTTATGTTGATAGCATGAAGTTCTACCTATGATAGTTTGGTTACAAAGACTTGGGAAAGGTATTGATTGAGAAAGTTGACACTTTGATCAATGCTGCAAATAAGTTCTCTTGGTGTAGGAAGGTCATTGGCCTTGAGTCCTGTACTTGATTTATAATAATGATTCCTTGCTTAGAATAATTGCAATGTATAATGTCAAGTGGGAGAATGTTGGGAATAGGATGCAATTTAATTGCAATCCTAAACATATTTCATGTATCTCCTAAGTCCTTGGAAAGTGTTCACCAACACTAGGATTAGAAAGAGATTAAATTCAAATGAAATAATTGACATTTGTAATTATTCCTAAATGATGGGAACATGTGGGGATTCCCAAGAAGAGATCCTAAAAAATAGGAGCACATGGGGTTCCCACATGGAAGGTGAAACCCACCTTGCTTAAGTTAACTATTTGGAGGAATCATAACACTTCAATAATGCATGCAAAGATTCTACAAATTAGGGATTGATATTTACATGAGTGGAGTTCAGTTCAATTCAGTTATGGTTCAGTTATCTTCAATTGCATGTAGTTAGTTTGAGTTGAATGCTAGTTGAATTCAGTTGACTTGACTTGCATGACTAATGACTTTAGTTGCATGACATATAATAGGTGGATACATTCAGTTAAGTGGGGATGATCAATCATGCATAATGTTTGCATGAATTGGTGGAGAGATATGTTCCAGATGACTAAGATTGACTTTGACCCACCTTGGGAGCCCAAGTTGGCATCTTTGAGTTAGCACCTTTTGCACGAGAAGATATTTACAAGGCTCAGTTAAGTGGGTCCATTCTTGGGTGCCAACTTTGAGGTGATTCTTGCAAGATATTTTCTTGACCAACGATTAGTTAAGTGTTCAGTTTGGGGTACCTAAATTGGGAGACGTTGGTTTTGACTTAATGTTACAGTATGGAACTCTACTTGCACAATCTAGAAATAGATTTTTGAGAGGAGCTTTAAGATCTTGTATTTGATAACTCTTATGAGTTTACATGCTCAATTAATTGTCTATTTATTGTGACAATTGCATCAGAGTTTATTACAAGTTGTGAAGAAGAATTGTTGAAGGCAAAAGAAGCATCTTAATAAAGGATTGATACAATGTTATTGTTGTTGGCATATGGATTTTGGTGTTGTCATTTATTGCAACCTAAGTCATTGATCTAATCCACATTTCAGTATTTGACCATACCAGAAGACAAAATAGAGAATAGGGTATCTGGTTGAAGTTGAATCTATCAAGTGGTTTGCATTACCAGTTTATCAGTTTTGGTTGTGGATCTCAGGGAAGGTTGTTGGGTATATGAAATGTGTTATTCTTGAGTTTTGTGCTATCACATCAATTGGTGTATGAGTTAGGAGATCCAGTCATTCAATTTTTTGTTCAACGGTGAGCTAGAAGGCCGACTAAGTGAATTTTGGGTGTTACAGATGTTTAAGGAAAAAATTGTTTGGAGCATTTTTGTATTGGATATTTTGTTTTGGGTCCTAACTATGCTATGGCCAATGCACATTAAATGTTACTCATGATTTGAGGTGACATTTGGAAAATATTTTCTACTTTATTGAAGCCGACATATAGCGATTGAATCCTTAGTGGTGGATATATATATGAGATTGGTTAATTCATTTTGGTGTGTAAGTGTGAGTGTTTGATATGTGTTGATGTTTGTTTGAATATCAAAAGATTAGTTGAGAAATTTTAACTTGTGCATAAGAGGATTTAGTGAAGCAAATTAAGGTAGAGTAGAGAAAAGTGTAAAATCTGATAGAAGGTCCAAAATATGATCTATGAGCCTAAGTGGAACTGTAATCAGGAATTTTTGGATGCTATCTTCTCAGTTCAGCCTTTTGATGTAATCCAAATCTTTGTAAGGAAGTAAGCCTTCTTGATTTTGCCCAGTGAGCTCTAGGTAGTGCACCTAAATGCAAGTGCATTCCCATTTTGCAAAAAACTTGTATTTTGAGTACTCAAATTGTGGATTGACCTCCACTATGGTTTTTCCCCTAACAGGGTTTCCATGTAAAAATACTTGTGTTATGGTGTTGTGGCTTATTATTCTTTGTTCTTGCATCTTTCTTTTGATTGAATGTTTTAGGGACTTGAGAGAACAAATTAATAAAGTTAAAAATTGCACAACACTGATTCACCCCCCTCTTAGTGTTTCTTGAGTCCAACAATTGTAATCTTGTTCTAAGGTTAAATAATACAAGCACTATTGATTTTGGTCGTGGATTTTTTTCTTGAAAGGGTTTCTACACATATATGTTGTGTCACTTCTATCTTCTTGTCTCATTCTTCTACAATATTTTGTCTACTTTCTACAATTGGTAAATTGATCTAAACAGATAATCATACACAAATAATTGTGATAAAGAACACTTAATTAAATCTATAGTCACATAGGTTTACACGTTTTAAGCTACATAATTTCACCTTCATTTTCAACATAGATCACCAAATGTGAGGCAACTTGTGACAAAACCTATGGATAGTAGAAGCATGAGTGAATTCCAAAAGTACCATTGCAGATGTAGAGTGTCCTGGCAGTTGAGGGCTGGAAGGTGCAGAACTGGAAGTATGAGTGAGAAGCCCAAAAAAATCATTGTAGGTGAGTGGAGTCCCAAATGATTGAGAGAAAAAGTGCAGAGAAAAGTGTTGTGTGATGGAGGATTATAGCAAATGAAGTGAATCTTTGAGAGGATCAAAGTACAATTGCAACATGGAGGTTGCAAGTGTAGAGTTGTAGAGAAGTTGAGAGAGGAAGGAAATGGTTAGCTTAAGGTTCATGTTGGCATTAGACAATGCATAAAAACTTGCAGGTTGTGACTTTTAATTTATAGCCAAAAGGCGAACAGAAGAGGAATGTGAGAGGTCAATTGTAGAGTAGAGAGGAAGTACTTGGAAGAGGAGGTCGGGTTGTTAGCACCAAAATTTTCATGAGGTTGTACACAATCTCGAAGGGTGGTTCTATCACCCAAATCCACCTTTGTGAGCCCATGCTCACAATTTTCTTACCTGACATGTTTGATGCAGGAGCATCCGGGTCCACAAGTTATCCTACGTCGATAAAAAAAATTGATTTGCATTTATTTTTGGGTTTTAATCTTTCAACTCCAAATTCATCATTAATGATCAATAAGTTAAAATATATGTTAATTCACCTAATTTTGATATCGGCATACAAAGATTTAAAATTCTGATATGTATGTATTTGTTAAGGGAATCAATAAAAGAATTAGACAAATTTCATTTTGACCGATTTATTTTTGCCCCTCTACAAATTCAAATGAATGTAAAAATGTGAAGATAGAAGGTGAAGGGGTGACTTTAAAAATGTGAAGAGGAACTGAAGGGATGTTGATAATTTATGAATGAATTAAAAGGGAAAATAGTGGTAGATTGAAGCGACGATTGAAGAAGATAAGGAACTTGTGTAAGGAAGAATTCCCTAAACCGCACCAATGAATATGTGGTTTTTAAGAATAAAAAGAAATCAGTGATGGAATGGGTAGGTGACAGTCAAGATGTTGGCCACCAAAAGAAATATACAATGGAAATAAAAAACAAGAAATGGCGAGTGATTGTAGAGTCACAAGAAGACCCCTAAGCCAAAAGAAGTTGTGCCACTACGAGGAATAGAATAGATTGGAACATTGGAGAAAAGGCATGGAAAGTAGATGTGAGGGAATCCAATTTAGAGGTTGAGTCGCAATGAAAACAAAAGACAAAGTTGAAATGGGCACAGTAGGTAAATTGCCTAGCTTATGTGCTAAATGAGAATATGAATGGTTGTGATGGAATGAGGAAGGTATGCTCCAGAGGAGAATGTTGAACTTGGTTAATAATTTCAAAGTTAACAAATAACAAAGAAATTCAATGGGATTAGAGGCATGTGTGTTGGTAGACTTGAGAGTTGTTGGTGAGGAAGGTTGATCAATGCAAGACATGACTTGTTACCAATAGGAGAATTTTAGGTGAAGAAATTATTGAGGGTGAGAAGCATGATTTTTGGTTTTGTAAGAGCCATTAAAATCCAAATGCATATTCAAACAAAATGCATAGAGGTGTAGGCCCATAAACTTGGGAAAATCGAGCATTACACAAGGAGAACAAATGTAGATTGAAAGTATAGAGAAATGGGTGGCATTGAGGTAAGAATGTGTGGTAGTAGACTGGTGCTAGGAGAAAAATGAATGAATTTTTTTGATTTATAGTTCATCAAATGATAAGTGGGTAAAGTAGGAAATGCATGAAGAGGTTGAGAACAAAAAAATGATAGAGAGGGCTGAGTATGATAGCTAGCAGCATAAAGAAGTGATAAATACATGAGCAGAGTAGGGTGCAATGGAGTTGTCGAAGCTTTGTAATTGTAACTATTTCTTTTATGAAATATGAATAATAAAGTTGTTTGTTTATTTTCCAAATTGAGGTTAATGTTGAGAAATTGTTATCAATTTTGATTTGACACATGTAATTGTCAATTTGGGTAAATCATTCATGGATTTTATTGTAATCTGAGTTTTGGTAGTTGCGTGAGAGATTCTAGTTTTTTGTTTTTCAATATTACCCCCACACTAAGTACTGGAGTCACCAATTTCTACTATGGCTTCTTAGCATGTTGAGGGGAGGAATCTTCCCAAAGAGTCTCTCTACCTCCACATACAATAGATATGGTTTTATATAGTAGTAGTCCTGCACAATATTAGTGTAACTTTCTGGTATATTGAAAAAGATTAAATCTAACAGTCCTAATACTAAAAACAAAATGAGTCTCTCCCTTCACATACAATATATATGGCTTTATATAGTAGTGGTCCTCCATAATGTTAGTGTAACTTTTTGGTATATTGAAAATGATTAAATCTAATAGTCCTAATACTGAAAACAAAATGTAAACTATGAAATCTTGGAAACAAGTCTATAAAGGTAGCACAATCCCCGACAATGGTGCCAAAAATGTAGAGTCTAAACTAGTGTCCTATAAAATTGGTAGAAAACCACACAATTTAGAGGAATGACTAGATGAATAGTCCACTCAACATTGTAAAGACTACATTAGATTGTCAACCATGGTTTGTAAACTTGTGATGGTATTGCACTATAAGTGCCTTCAAGGACTTGAGGTTACCTAATTTATCCTATCAAGTTATTCTACTTGCTAGAAAATCATAGAAACACATAACAGTGAAACAAGTAAACTGGTGTTAATGGCTATGTGTGCCTACAACATAACCTATAATTGAATTATTGCTAACAACAAATTACTGATCTAACTAAAAAATGATCAAAACTAGTAACTGAACTTATTCTAACCTTCTGAGTGCTATAAGTCTATTGAATGCATTCATGCACATGAACAATCATTACTGATAATCACAATATGAGAATTTATTCTAACTTACATGCAATTTATGAAGTAATGATAAATTGAAATAACTGCTAAACGGAAGTAAAAAAAAACTATAAATGTAGTGAAGAACAGTTACCTTGAGTTTCCTTATCAAGTGGCTATCTTCACTTAACTAAAACCAAATCTAGGTCTTCAAATTCTACGCATTCATATGAACTTGAACTTCATTCATTACACATTCCAAAAGATTACATAAAATATTCCTCATAGATTATATTCAAGGAAATCATTCTAACTAATCAACATGTTTGTAGATGATAACTAAAAAGTGAGAAGTAATTGATAACAAAATACATAATCAACTAACTATCTAAAGACTCAACCACCGACTATATACAAGCATGAGGGAGTTTATTCTAAACACAACTCCTAACTGAAATAATTAACTACAACTCCCTAGATATTAGAGTAAGCAATTAAGATTTAAATTATTCAAACTGGAACTGAAAAGAAACAAGAATTCTAATAGAACTATGGACACTAATTTTGGGTATCCAAGGGTTCTCTAACTCTTATAGGGTTTTTCACCTAAAAGGAGAGAAATGGACCCAAAATGCGTAATGTCTACACTCAAAATAATGCAAGGATGGATGCAATATGCCTAAATATAATGTCCTAATGCACTAAACTAAAAAGGAAAGGTGATTATTAATGCAAAACCTAAGATATACAAATTGTTTGAAAACACATTATGATATGCAAAAAGATAGATTAAATGCAATAAAGAACAAAATAAAGATGCCAAACAGAAATTGTGCACCTAGAAACTAATGTCAAAGAGCATAATGGAGATTGCAGATGTCTCATAAATTATGGAAAATTTGACTTTTTAGCCTACTGGGACACTTACGCCATGTTGGGCGACTTAGTCCCAGATTAGGAAAACTGCCCAAAAATTTGTTTTTGCCAAAAGGGTATTTGTAACTATTGAAAATTTTGAAAAACCAATGCAGTGGGACTAGGTCGCCATTGTTGGTGACCTAGTCCACTTTATATTTTTTTCAAATTTGAAAGTGGAAACAGAGGCCCACAGTCTGCACTCTGTTTTCTGATGGAAACCCAAATTTGAATCTGCAAAAATGCCCACAAAAAAGAGTATAAATTGATTTCTAATGGGTGGTTTTCCTTGGTTAAACCCCTAGTTGGTATTTAAACTTTGAAGGAGATAAAATTTGCATAAAACCATAGCTCTAAGTGTGTCTAAGACTAGGAAGTCTAAAAATAAGATGCAACCCTATTCTAATGTGCAAGAATAAGATGCATAAATGAATTTAGAACAATGCAAGAATCATCCTAAGAGACACTAAATCACATTAGAAATGAATCTAAATGACATGCAAACCCTCCTTAGGCTGAAGATAGAGAGAAAATGGAAGATGGAATCACTTTGAAAACAAGTCCTTAGGCTTGATTTGATGGCTAGTTGCATCTCCTCAACCTAGATTTCTCCATGATTCACCATAGGCATCCATAATCAACTCTTTGCAATGTAAGATATTAAATAAAAAGTGATCTTGGAGACCTACAAAAACCCTAGTTTGCTGCCCTAAAGCTTCAACTTTGTTGTAGAAAGACTATTGACTCTTCTTGTGAAAGATATTTGACTCTTGACTCTTGATTTGGCTTGATGAAAATGACTTAAGGTTGTGAAAAATGACCTAAAACATGTATTTATAGGCATCAACACTGAATTATTCATTATTTTAACTTCACAGGCCAACATCCATTGAGAATTTGAACTAAGTTGGTGATTTTCCCACTCAAAAGTGGAAAATACCTCAAAAGGGAGTAAGTCGCCACCCTAGACGACTTAGTCCCACCAGGGATTTTTCAGGTGGGTTTCATGAAATTTGAGTGGTTTGAATGTTGCTTGTTGGGAATTGTATGATTTGTGAGTGGAATAGGCCTTAAAGTCCAAAATCATGAGCATTAGGGGCCTATAAATGCAATTTTTAAGCGGTTATTAATGCAAGGTGTCTAAAATAGGACCAAATTAATTGCAAAATTGCCTCTTTCTTCAAGATTATACAATTTTTGGTGACACAAGAACTAAAACTCTACAAAATAGATATGCATGTGGAACACATAATCATTTATCCATAATCCTATCAATAAAATAATTATTCTTTTTTAGTGTCTTATTAACTACCATAATGGTGTATGACTAGATCCCAAGTATCATTCTTTTTCAAAGATTTCATTTCTTCATCCATAGCAATCTTCCAAGATTTTGCATCATTCATACTTAGTTCCTCTTCTACAGATTTGGGTTCATCCATGTTAGTATTCAAAGAAAAAATACATCTCTAATCATTAGGTGAATACCTTTCAGGTGGTTGCCTATTCCTTGTAGACCTACAAACAAGCTAAGTTGGAGGTTATTCCTTGTCTTCTAAAGATCTAGAGCTAGATGAGATCTCAAATTCTTGTCTATCCTTGGGCGTCAATTCAACTTTCTCAGGTGTAGAAGAAAATTGAATCACATCTTCTTGTTTGCTTTGTCCTAGATGCAATGTAACAAAAGAAGGCTTAGTTTCTCTAAAAATAACACTTCTACTATGTATTACCTTCTGTGCAACAGGATCCCAAAGCTTGTATCCTTTCACACCATAACTATATTCGATGAAGACACATTTCATAGCCTTGTTCTCCAACTTTGTTCACTTCTCCTTTGGCACATGTGCATATGCCTCACAACCAAAAACTCTAAGATGTCTTAATGAAGGCTTGCAACCCGACCATGCCTCTATAGGTGTCTTATCAACAAGAGTTGATGTAGGAGACCTATTAATCAAGTAACATGTAGTGGCAATAGCTTCATCCCAAAATATTTTTTCTAGGCTAGCACCACTCAATATACTCCTATCCTTCTCCATTAGTGTATTGTTCATTCTTTCTGCAACTCCATTCTATTGTGGAGAATACAAAGTTATCTTATGTCTATGAATACCACAATATTTGTAGAATTTATCAAAATCATTAGAGAAAAATTCACTGCCATTATCAGTCCTTAAAAATTTTATTTTCTTTCCAATCTATAACTAGACCATTGCTTTAAATTCTTTAAATTGACTAAAAACTTCAATTTACTCTTTAGAAAATATACCCATATCCTACTATAATCATCAATAAATGAAACATAATATGTGTATTTACCAATTGAAGGAACATCTACAAGACTAAACACATTAAAATGAATAAGATCCAATACACCACAAGATTTATGAGAACTCAAGTAAAATTGAATGCATTTTTTTCTTCCATAAATGGAATGCTCACAAAAATCAAATTCAAGATTACAATCAGACAAACCTTCAACAAGGTTTTTATTTTTCAAGGTCTGTATACCTTTTTCTCCAATGTGGCCAAGTCTCTGGTGCCTTAACATAGTTTTCTGTGTAGGTTACTTTGACTTAGAAGAAAGAGCACCCTTGGGTACCTAAAATCCATGACCATCTACTGAAGGTGAAAACCTCACTTCTTCCATAAACTTGCTTTTCACAGAAGTACTATTGCACTCAACAGTGCATGCACCAAGCCTTATACAATGTTCCATATCTAACACCTCTAGCAATCACCATAGCACCTCTGACCATCTTGCATCCTACATCAAAAAATACTACCTGCACACCAGCATCTATTAGTTTGCTCATAGAAAACAGATTCCATGCTAATCCAGGGATATGCAACACACCACTATTCCTTTTTATTCTACCATCAGGAAATCTGATTTTAACTTTACCACGACCAACAATATCTAAATGAGAATCATCACCCAAGTACACCTTACCTCCATCAAATTCTTCATATTTAGAAAACCAATCTCTATTAAAGGTCATATGAAAAGATGCACCTGAGTCAATTAACCATGCATCATTACCTACATGATTTTCCAAAGATGCAATGAATGTGTTGCCATATTCCTTCTCAGACTCAAAATTAGAATCAAATTTCTTTTTTTCTTCTTTGCATTCCTTACGAACATGCCCAAGCTTACTGTAGTTCCAACAAATAACTTTGGACTTTCCATGAGATTTAGATCTCCCCCTAGCCTTGGATTTGTCACACTTCTCATTCTTCTTCCCTTTTTCCTTAGGTATGGGTATGTGCAAGATCATGATGGGCCAAAAAGTGGCGATATGTAACTGATATGATGGCCCATGTGGCCGACGACTTTTTTTTTACCCAAAATTGATGAAATGAAAAGGGTTTTAAAGGAGATTCTTAGCTTTATACCAATATAAATTATGCTTTACTTTGAATTTAATAAATAATTATTATTCATTTTCTATTTGAATTACGACTAAAGTCCCTGATTGATAGGTTGATTGAAAAACTTCTATAGCTTTCAAAAGGTATCACATTTTTTGAATCTGAACCATGCATCACATTCTATGATTCACATACTATAGGATTAAAAAAAATTGAATTTTATGAAGTTTTACCAAGTTAAGGTGGTCGACATACGAGTTTTTATATTTTTTAAAAATTTGTAATAAAAAATCATAATTAATTATTTACTTGGAAAAAATTACAAAAAATATGCATCACATTGGGACATGAGTCCTCTACTTATATCTAAAATATTATAAAAAATATTATCATTTTATTGTGGTTAGGGTGGATAGACACCTACTTATTTTTCCTTGAAATTTAAGTACTATTGCATTGAAATTTCAAATTTTCACCAAATAGATTTAAAAAAACCTAGTAGTTTAGAAACTACATTCAATTTTCTACAGATTCTATTCTTACATATTTTTGAAATAATATAGATAACTTATTCAAATTTTAACGTCAAGTTGCCTAACTCTGATTTTTTTGAATTTTTTGCCACTTAAGGGCCTATTTTTTCCATGATGATCCTGCACATACCCATATTCCATGAATATTTAGGGCCTCCTTGGCAGTGATGGATACCTTCCTCCTCATTTCTTTAGAAAGGAAAGAACCCACCACATCTTTAGTCTTCAAAATAACAGAAGTGCTCCCAATATCCATAACAACAGAATCCCATGAATCAGGCAAAGAACAAAGTAGGATCTGACATTTCTCCTCCTCATCCATTTTGACACCAACTAATCCCAATTGAGCCACCAATATATTGAATGCTTCTAGGTGGTCTATGATTTTTCTGCCCTCTTCCATTCTCAAGTAATACAACTTTTTCCACAAGAAAATCTTGTTCACTAAAGATTTGGCTTGATATATCTCACCAAGCTTCTTCCATAGTTTTTGTGCAGAGGTCTCTTCATGGACATTGATTAAAACAGATTTTTCCAAGAACAATTTGATTAGACCCTTGGCTTTATGGTCCATAACATCATATTGAGCAGCTTGAGTAGGATCTGCATGCCTTGAAACATTCTCATCAACAACATTCCACAAATCTTGATCTATCAATAGATCCTCCATCTTCAACTTCCACGTCTCAAAATTATTTCCAAAAAAATTCTCCACCTCTATTCTCCCTAATGAACTTGTCATCTAAAAATTCCTACAACAAGATCATAAAGTTTCTTTTGCATAAGCTCCCACTCAAATCTGGATTAATTCAAAAAACCCAACAACCCACAATTGAAACCAAAGGTGATAAAGCTTTGATACCACTTGTAAGGAAGATAAGGTAGCAGAACAACTTCCTACACTAATCTTGAGAGGAGAATAATGCAAAAATTTATAGATCTTTAATAGTTACAAAAACTTAAACATAAACAAACATAAATATCATGCATACCACAACATAGTGATTTACGTGGGGAAAACCCTTTCAGGAGAAAAACTCCACACTCCAAAAGCCGCCCAATATATTTTTCAATAAATCACTAAGATTACAATATAATTGTGGAGCAAGCTTCTCACAAGAGTATCACCACTCAGAGATCAAGAGATAACAAGACTGCTATTAGCCTCCTAGAATACATCACTCTCTACCACAGCTGTAATGCAACACCCTCATAAAATAGGGTTACATTCTACGGAAAGACAGGCCAACAAAATATCTACCATTAGATCTAAAACCTAATAACGAATGATCTAGATTTACAATACATAATTATTTAATGTATGTCAGCCATTTTAAAAGTTTCCTGAAAATGTTAACATGCTCACATTTTGCTCTTCACTACCATTGTATACAACTATCTGTGTAACTAAGAATTATATATATATCCTATCAACAGTAAATCATATATAATTTCAAGGTTGAGACACATTTTCCCATAAGTACTAAGTCCCATGTGTGATTATTTATACTTGAACTAGAAAAAATTAAACATGTTTTTGTTTTTCATGTACATAACGCTAGTAGAAATTGAATTCAAGATTACAATAATTTAATCCCCAAGTATTTTTCCTTAATTTTCAATCCCCTTAGACCCTTCTTGCCTATGTGTCCCATCCTTAAATACAATGATATGGTATTCTTATATAGTAGCTTAGTCAGCAAGGCATGTGCAACCTTGGGTACCCAAAAAGTATAACCATCAAAATTGGATGAAACAATCCTATTTTTGTTGGTTTTGATGGTGAAGCTATAGATTCTATTGATATTTTTAGTATAGAAATAAAATATTTATTGCACTAAACCATGCATACATCCAACAAAATAGAGTTCATATGTGAACAACCTTAGAAAGCATCATATCCTCTCTCACTATCTTGCACATTCCAATCCATAAAATAATCTACATACCTAAATCATTAAGTTTACTTATAGAAATTAGGATCAATGCTAAACCAATGATTTTTAGTAAACCATTTATTCCTTTCACTCATCCATCAAGAAATCAAATTAGGAATCTTTCATGTCCAAAAATATTCAAAAGAGAGTCATCTCTAACATATACCTTTCTATCATAATATTCTTCATATTTAAAGAATCAACCCCAATGTAAGTTCATATGGAAAGAAGCACTAGAGTTTTTCAACCATGGACAATATTTATCCTTGATGTTCTTTTCATTTTTCCTATAGCAAGATCCTTATCTATCCAAGCTAACACTAAATCCAAGATAACAAAAAAAAATTGTATCTAACACCTACAATATGGGGTGACCAAGCTTTGATACTAAATGAAAGAAAATAGAGTTGTGAATTATGTTTCCTACATTAATCTATGAGAGGCAATATGTGCAAAAATCAGACTAATCTTATGTCAAAAAATGGTCATATCCACTAGACCTAGTATATAATCAGCATATAATAACATTCACTAGATCAATAGAATCCACTAAACCAAACACATCCAAATGAATTATCCCTAATAATATATTAGCTCTATTACTTCTAGAAAAATCATGAACCATATCTTTTTATCAATAAGGCTCCTAAGACCAATGTGGCCCAAACATTGGTGCCACAACATACATACATTTTATAAATTTCCATGTATATTGGAAGAGTTAAAAAATATGGAGGCATCAAGTCTAAATAGAGTCATGCATCAAGAGCCTCTATATACCACCAAATTACAACCAAACTTGTCAAATGTAACATGCACTCAAACCATTCAAATTGGTTACAAAAATTAAGTTTATTGCAAGTCTTGTAATATCTAAAATATTATTCAAGGTTAATACCCTCACATAATTGAAACATGACTGTACATTTCTTTTACTAACAATATAATTTCTACTATTGTCACAAAGGATAAATCCTCCATCATAAGATCTATATGGTAAGAATTAGTCCTTGTAGGAAATTATATGGAAGGAGAAACCTAATTCAATGAACTAAGCATCATCACTAATAGTATTAGTATAAATAAATAATACATAATTATCACCATGATTAAAATATTTTCTATGGAGGAGTCATCATGACATTTATTTTTTATTTTGTACTCCTTCACAAGCCCTCTCTTCTCATAGTTTCAACACTTTACTCTTCATGAGGTTTTTTATTATTCTTTTGACTTGGACATATATTTCAATTTCTTTTAATCTCCTTTAGTCCAACCTTTATCCTTGGGCCTTCCTTAAACATGCAAGGCATCATTTTAACCCTCATTCATGGATTTCCTTCTCATTTCCTCTAAAATAAACCTAGCAATAAGATCATTCATCTTTATCTCTGCAACACTACCACTAATAGTAGCAATTAAATTTTCCTAAGATTCATCCTTTTCCTCAAGATTAACATCTATTGAATCACACTAACTCAAAAACAAGTTAAAACAATTTAATATTCTACAATAGAATCACCATCCTTTATTTTTAAAGAATATAGACATCTTTTAAGATATAATTCATTTGTTAAACTTTTGGTTTGGTAATATTTCCTATCCTCTTTTGCATTACAAATGTAGTGCTCTCCTCTAAGATATTCAAGACGGTGGATTTTGCAAGACACAACAAAACATGCCTTTTTGACTATTTATTTTTAATATTCATCCAACATACCATCAATATTTTCTTATTTTTCAACAAATTTCCACTAATCCCTCTATTCCAAGAGATCTTTCACCTTCAACTTCTACAACTCATACCCAATGCTATTGAAAATTTCAATTTATGAATGAGAACTAGAGTCTATGGCTTCAATAACTCATAAATTTACAAAACCACTAAAGTCCAAAGATACCACTATAGCCAAAAACTCACAACTATTCAATAAAGTTGTTCCCTTTTCAACAAAATCAAGGTCTTGATATCAAATGTTGCTAAATGAGAAAAACTATTATAAATATAAGTTTCTCAAAAGAGTACATAAATCTAAAATTTGTTAATGAAACATTAGATTAACCATTAAGATTATATGTGGAATTATATAATAGTAAATTATAAATAAGAAAACAATAATAATATGACACATAACACTAGATATATGTGGGGAAACCCTTCCAAAAATAAATCTACCACAACAAAAGCACAAGTCTTTATTAATATTTGAATCAAGAGTACATAATCAATAAACTTCTCCCTTCAATCTAATAGCAGTATGTTACTATTTATGTACCTATAAGTAACTCATAAAACTTCTATCTCATGCCTTTAATATATAGAGAGAATGGGAGATGGAAATCACAAGTAGTTTCATAAAATAATGTACTACTAAAACCATGGTGTCATGCAAAAACCATGCCTCCACCTTTAAAGAGTATAATGTGAATATAAAATTATAATTGCTATATCTTTGACCACTGGATATTAATGGTTGCACTTCCCAAGAATGGAAGTGTCAGTAGACTCCACCAACTTACATGTGATCCACTTGATAAGTGCAAATATGCTCCAATCTCTCTTCTAGTGCCTAAGATTGGGAAAGTAGTGTAAATATAATCAACACAACTTGTAATTTTCACTATCATGATCCATGTCCTTCACATATTCTACTACAACTAATATTCCAAATCAACCAAATAATAAATAATATTATGCTCAACTACATGGGCATCCAAGTACCCATCCCAAGATAGTTGGATATGCAACATTAGTCATTAGTATTATAATTAAATATCATACTATCCTAACACTCCATTGTTGTCATGTTCAATCTCTTTTCAACTCCATCTTATTGAGGGGTGTATGGAGTTATTTTATTCCTTCTAATACCATATTCTATATAAAAGTAATCAAACTCTACTGAACATGTTTCTCTTCTATTATCTATCCTCAAATTTTAATCTTCCTCTTTGTCAAATTCTCCAAAAGAGACTTAACTATTTGAACTTCCATAAGACCTATGATTTATTCTTGAGGAAGAACATCAATTATTTTTATAGAAATCATCAATAAAAGATATATAATGTAGGAATTTTCCAATATATTATATCCATATGACCAAAAATATCAATATGAAGCAATTCTAAAATCCTAACCAATATAATAAATCTCATAGAAAAAATAAATCCAATTTTATTTCCCACATATGCAATGTTCATAGAAATCAAAATTGAAATAAAATAATTATCCCCTCTGCTATATTCTTATTCTTTAAGGTCCTTAGTCCTTCCTCACCATTATGGCTCATACAGTCATGTCATAGCATGGTCTCCACTACTAGAAGCTTATGATCCCTTGGATCATGAACCTTTGAGCTATATCCATGGTGCTAGCATCCAACTGGAAATAGTATTGAACTAGAATTCCTTAGAAAATACCATGTCCCTATAATATAATTTATAGTGTAGAATAAATAGAGAAAAACAATGCACAAATTTAACACACTATTTACATGGAAAATTTGGTAAAATTATACCAAAAAAGTCACAAGCAAAAGATCTTTCATATTTCTATTTCTCAAAAAATTCACAATTACAACATTCAAAAGTTACATAAAGCAAGACTTCAAAAGAGTATAAGAAATATGAGTTGTAGAGTCCCCGTTGAAATTTTTTTTCTAAAAATAGAAAGTGTGACTCATGCAACTACATGCCAAATATTTGTCAAAATTATCATAAAAAGGGGTCCCAAAAAAATTGACTTAAAAAAAAAATCCTTCGTTGTAATGTCATTCGACATCCAGTGGCTATGATAGCCCCCTAGGACCCCTTGTTATTTCAACCTTCAATTGAATAGAAGGAATTTAGTTGAATAGAAAGCTTTCGGTCATAGTATGTGCATACTTGAAGCACTAGCTAGAAATCAATGTCAACTATTTGTCATTGTTGGAATACAAATGAAAGTGACTTCATACAATCTCCCACTTGAAGTCAACTTTCTCTCTGCAAATAAACCCTTATATTGAAATAACAATGCTAATGCTACCAATCATCAAGTATAATGCAAGCTTATAAATTCTCTACACTAGATGAAATTCCCTCTACGAATGGACTTCGTCAAAATATCTACTGGGTTTATATCACTGTGTATCTTTGACAAAGATATATGTCCTCCTTCCACCACCTCACATACAAAGTGATATTGAATATCAATTTTCTTTGTTCTCGCATGATATGTTGAGTTCTATGCTAAGTGTAAAGCAATATGGTTGTCACAATACAACACCATGTCCTTCATTACCTACAATTCACCTAAAAGCCTATGAAGCCAGATTGCTTCCTTGATAACCTATGTTGCTACCCTATATTCAGATTTAGTAGTAGACAATGCCGCCACTATATGTAACTTTGATATTTAGCTAACTACACCTCCAACTAAGGAGAAAATGTAACCTATAGTGGACTTTCTCTTATCTCTGTCTCTACTAAGATTTGCATCCAAATACCCATTAACTTGAAGACTACTCTCACTAAAACAAATAGTAGCTTAGAAGTGCCCCTCAAATACTTGAGAAACCACTTCACAATCATCCAATGCTCAATACCTAGATTTTCCATATAATGACTGACTACTACTTCTTGTGTAGTATCTAGTTTGATGCATAGCATGGCAAAAATAAGACTACCAACTGTTGATCAACGTGTGCTTTACTTGCCCCTTCTCGCCTTAATTCCAAGGTCTCATCCTTGACCCCTCCTATGAAGTTTCACATACCTGCATACACATATTCAAATGCAACATTAACAAATAAAACAAGAGACCAAAATGTCTCCATGAATGCCTCCTTTATGGACATTCTCCTCTTTTCTTTACTAATATTTTTGAGTACTAATTTTTGCATTGCTTCTCCTCTCCATTCCTTCTTGTTTTTCCTCATGTTCTCCTAAATGAGAACCTTCTTTACCTCTTTCAATGCATGTTTCTCCCTTGGTAACTCTCTACTATCCAAACCTCTTTCATCTTCTCTTTTCATGGCAGCCATATTCTACTCTCTTCTTTTCTTAACAGTCATCTTCACAAGCCACTTCAACTTCTTTTTCAATGGCCAACACAAACAATATTCTTGGCTTCTTTCCTCAAGCCACTGCTTACACTTCTCTAAATCTCTTCTCAACTCTACCATTTTTTTAATCCCACTCTAAATTTTGCTTCTTCACATTCATTTTCATATTGTCTTTCTTTATAAGGCTTTCTTTTATGGTATATTGCTGCATCTTTTTATCTTTCTCTCTTCTTGTCTTCTTGATATGTCACCTAAGGCTTCTCTTCTTTTCCTCTTGCCTAGTCTTTCAATACCCAAGCTATTCTTGTTAACCTATCAAAAATTTAACACACATACTTGTCCAAAATCCCATGAGCATAACTGACTTCCCCTTCCTCGACCTTTTAGACTCTCCTAGATCTTTTAAGCTTTCCTAGATCTTTTAGGCTCTGATACCCAAATGATGTAGAAGAAATACATAAACCGTCTTGTTGTCCAAACAATTTAAACACCACTCTCAATAACAGATAATACTCTAGTACTTTGTCCCAAAGATTGTAGGAACAAGATACTCAAATTGAAACTACATACCCACATCCAATTCACCTTTAAATTGACAATTTCTTTTGTCAATTTTAATCAACTCAACTTAACTCAATCATGATGAAGACAAATTCATTTTATTTCATCAAATAAAATCTCACATACAAAATTTGATTACATTAAATTCTTTCAAAGAAATTTTGGTACATTCTGTTGAAAATAGTAGCTTAGAGGTTTTTCCAGCCTAGAACCATGTCACCTAGGTTGGAGTGGTTGTGGAGATAGATATCTCTAGTTTTCTTGATTTTTTCTTCATCATCTCCTACGCACTTTCCACTTTGGAAATTTTCCTTTTATAAACATCTTTGTTTTTTTCTTTAAATTTAAAAAATTGCTTTATTTAATGGTTGGTGAATAAGGGGTTATAAAAAGGAAATTGATATGTATGATTGAGATAGATAGATTGAAAGTTTTTGCAGGAAATGACACAAGAAGAAAGGGAGATTGCAGTGAACAGAAGAAGGATTTGAAACATTATCTAGGATTGTAGTATTGTTGTGAATGCCAAGTTCTAGCTGTAGTTGTAAATTTCTTCTTTCTATAGTAATAAAATCCCTCTTGTTGAATGTTGGTTTTTCCCCAAAGTTAGGGATTTTCCAGGGTTAATCATTGTGTCAAAATGTGATTGGTTTTCTCTAATTTTCTGTTGTGTTTAGTATTTTTGTGAATGGTTTTGTGCATGCTTTAATTCTTTATTTCAGCAATTTGATTTTTGTTATTCAAATTTTTGAGTTTAAACAATAGTGAATTTATTTCTGGGTTTCACAACACCAATAGAGGAGACGTATTTTTCACATGGTATCAAAGCCAATACTCTGAAAGAGAAAACTATGGCTTAATCACATAGGTGCAAGTTTTAATTTTCTTTTTGTGTTCAAGGAGGTTTAAGTTCAAGGGTTTTAGCAATGGCAGCAATCAAATTAAGAGATTCATACAGACTTGAGGGGGCTTCAAAATTTGGCATGTGGAAAGTAAGAATTCTTTTGTTACTGGAGGAGAATGGTTTGAAGGAATACATAACCACTACCATTTTTGTTCTAATAGATGTTACGCTACTAGCAACCTACTAGAAAGAAGATGCCAAATCTAGATGCATTGTAATGGATGGGGTAAAGGATCACCTTGTTCCTCATATTGCTGATTTAGACACCTACAAAAAGATGTATGATGCCATATTCAACCTATACCAGAGTTCAAATTTGAACAAGCAGCTAATTTTCAGGGATAAGCTGAGAAACACAAGAATGAAGAAAGGGGAGAGCGTTGTGGACTACCTTACTAGGATCAAAATAGTAAAAGATGACTCGGTAACTGCCTGGGTAGCAATACTAGATGATGAGGTTGTTAGGATTTCATTAGAAGGATTCACAAAAGAATGAGACATCTTTGTCAAAGTTGTATCCAGAAGGAAAGATATTCCTGATTGGGATTGTTTGTGGACTAATTTCACTCAAGAAGAGTTACAAATGAGTTATGTTAATGGAGGTAGCAATAGTGGTCGTAAGGGTGAGGTGGAAGAGAATGTTGCACTTACCAACAAAGGAAAAGCCAAGAAAGGATGGAGCAATGAGTCTACCTGAAAAGGGGACAAGAAGAAAAAGAAAGACCTAAGAAAAATTAAATGTTATGGTTGTGATCTGTTATCATGGAATCAAGCAGCGCTTGTTCCATAGATAACCCCCCTATGAAACTTGTCCATTTCCTAGGTTCATGAAGTTCAAGCATGCAAAATGAGGAAATTTTCAATCCACCTCAAAGTGTGTTCCAAAATATCAAATAGTCCATTTGAACATCCCTCTGCGTTCATCTTGTGAAGACCTTTGAAATGAGTACCTTCACGAACTCTTGTTGTTTATACTTAGTGAAATTGGAAAAAGTGCACAAGCTCCAAAAAAGAGTGCTCTTAACTTTTCTAGAAAAATGACTAAGTCTTGAAAGTGCAAGAGAGGGCTTTTCCACAACCCTTACACTTAAGTGAATTTTTGTTTTGGTGTAAAGGAACTAATTTTTAGCACCCTTGCACTTTTTCTCCATACTTAAATGACTAGGGTGGTGATTTTTATGTCATTTGCGCTTTTCACTAAATGTGTCATTTTTTATGCCACATTTTATTGAAGCGACATCAGTTGTCTAAAACATTTTCAAATCACTTAAAGGTGATTTTAGGTCTTCTCTCCTTCACTCTTTTCATTTTCAACTCATCCCTCTTTGTTGGGTGAACATCTCCCATCTTCAAAAACATGTTTTCATGAAGATATCAAGCATTTTCGAGTTGAGTTCATTGTGGTTTTTCTAGGTATGCTTTTGTTCGTTTCTCCTTTCATTACTTCATTTCTATGTCCGCATTTTATCATGCTTGTTTGGATAACACTTTTTTGTTGTTTGTTTTCTTGATTTCTCACTTTCTCTCAACATGTTTTCCTTTTTCTTTTGATCTACTTCTATCTCCAACCTGCGCGCTAGTTGTTTCTACCTGAAAACACATTTTCTCTTACCTCTTTGTTGTTGGTTTTCCTCCATTGTTTGTGTTGGGATTTTTGTTTTCTTTAATGCATGTTTTTTTCATTTTTTTGTTTTTCCTTTCATCTCCAACACATTTTTCTTACCTTTCTTTTTCTCCATCAAATTGTTTCTTTTTCTCTCGTTCAATGTTAAGCATGTGTGGGTTTTTGCAAGTACTCATTGCAAACATAGAAGCACTCATTTTTTATGAAAATGCTTCACTCACATGAATGCTATGGCAGTGAAATTGAAAATTTTTACACCAAAGCAAGTTCCATGGTTCAACTTCGCATTCAACATGCATGACATTTGTCCAAGAGAGCTTTTTGTCCACCATTGCACTTCTTTCATTTTTTCCCTCATATGCCAAGGCGCTATTTTTATAGGCCTTTACACTTCCATACATGAGATGAGTGTCAGGGTGGGATTTTTCAGTGCCCTGACATATTATTTTCAAAGTTAACACCTAAGGTACAAGGGTGCTGATTTTCAGCACCATTGCACCAAGATGCTTCTCCTTAGATTGGACAAAATGGAGCAAGCTCAAAACATGTACAAACAGAAGGAAGAGCATTATTCCATTGTTGTAAGGATACTTGTAGGGTCTTCAAGTAATGCACAATTGTTGGAAATGGTAAGTGCTGAGGACCCAGTTGTCAAGAAGGCTGAAATGTTTGCTTCTAAAGGTAGTGTTATAGGATTTCATCAAGAAGATTGTAGAACAAGGTTCTCAAATTATAGTTGTTGCAGATGAAAAAGCTACTCAGATATCCAAGCTCAAAACTAAGCTTGATAAGGAGGAGAGTGTACTTTCCCAAGAGTGCAGAGAAATGGAAAAATGGTTGTTGTTAATGTCACAAATGAAACAGGCAAAGCTTAGTAAATTGGTGGAAGTTGGGGTGATCCCCGACAAGGAGAAATGCATATAGGTAAGAGAATCTCTGAAGCATCATAATAAAATAATTGAATCTTTTATAGAAGATCTCCACCAAGTATAGGAAGATGTCAAAGGGCATCATGCGATCCTTGAAAGAGGAATTAAGGAGTTACCAGGGCAGCTCCTTGAAGAGAATTGTATCTTCCTTCCAGCCATAGAACTTTCCCATATCTTCAAAGAAGCCATCATGAATCAAGTAGAGAGTGCAAAATTTTCAGAATCCTCTCTAGATGTTATTTGTGATACAAGGCTTACTCTTGAAAACCTCAAGACACATCTTGACAAGTGCAAAAAGCTTCATTCATTCGCCATGAGATCTATAATGAGGATTCACACCATTGTGGATTACACTGTTGGTCTGGACGAAAATTTTATGTAGGAGACCAGGAAGAAATATGAAGAATTTCGTGCCCAAGAAAGGAACCATCAAGATTATTGATCTCCAGTGATGAATTTTTTGATGCTTTCCTTTTACACATCTTGTAAATAGTTTCTGACATCTTAAATGTCTTTTCTCAAAATTTAATTACACTTAAAATTTGAGATGTAATTTCTTGAAGACAAATTACAATTTGACTTTAGTCAAAGTTACGTGAGATTTTGCTAAATTAACTCACCTAACTTTCCTAACTTTTCTCAACTGATTTCCTAATTTTACTCATCCCTCTCCTTTATAAATATGAGGGATTTCTATTGTAAAGCTTACCTTTAGTATTTTGAAATGAAGTGTTTCCCTTTTGAAGCAAAATTGTGAAAGTTTGTGTTCATGGTTTGTGAATGAAATCTAATCAATAAAGAATACAACTAGACTTTGTGTTGGATTCGATATCTTGTGAATTGATATTATTTGGTGGTGATTAGTATATGATATCTAAAGGGCTTCAAGTAATTTATATAAACTTTGTGTTACATTCCTTATTTGGATTTATGTTTATGTTTGGATACTTTTGTTGAAATATCTACAAGACTTTGTGCATGTAATCATTCATGTTGTTCGAGGAATTACTGTGTCTAAGAAGACTTTGTGCTTCTAATGCAAAAAATGATATGTCTCTCACAAATCCATCATTGAAAAAGCTATAGAATGACTTTGTGCCTTTGGGAGCTTTCCCTTTTCTTTTACTTGTTTATTATTAATCACATTTGGTATCTCTACACTTTGCTTTGACAAGATAGAGATATTGGGATTACTGCTCATTGTTAGTTTAGAGTTATCATGAATTTAGAACTTCCAACAATGAAGCATTCTAAACCATCTTCTCTGAAAAAAGAGAGAAACATGAATGCGATACACAACCCCCATTTCGTAAGTATAGTGTACATTGTGTAAATACTTTAATTAGTTTTACTATAGCTTCTGTTAGTAGTAAGAAGGGTGCCTCCCCTTTTTGAGAGGAAAGATTTTATCTCACATAATTGTGGTTGAAGTTCTAGTTGTGTAATCTATTGAAAAGAGGATTACATAATTTTCACCCAATAGTTTTTTGGCGACTCCGCTAGGGAACGACACACACAATCTAATCCCCACACTTTTGATTGAAGTGCATAAGTTTCCAGCTTCTTATTGTTCTCTTGTATATTGTTATTTTTAATATCCATCTTGTTTAGATCTACATTCTGGCAGACTGAATATATACATGAAGATTGAGGGCTCAAGGAGTAGAAGATCCACTTTTCAAAGAGTTCTTACAACATAATTTTCCATTTAGTCCTCCGTGAGTAAAGTCATTGTTGCAACATGTTGTAAGCTATCCTCTGCATAGCCAAAGATCTCCTCTTCCAAGTGTTTGGTATGTTTACCATAGGCATCTCATTTAGGTACCTGTTGTGCAACTAGTTATGGCCGCACCACCTGTAGGACCATGGGGAAATGCTTTTGGTCCCCTCTATTTGGCCACACCTCTGCACAAACTTTCATGCATTTAAAGAAAGCATCTCTCAAAGTTTCAAGGTGATGGTAAACAACATCCTTATGAATACATCTCTGCCTTCTACATTGTTTGTGGTGTTCTCAACATTGAGCATGAAGACATTTCTATAAGATTGTTCATTGGATACCTTCAAGGGGTTGCAACCGAATGGTTCTATACTCTTTCTAATGCTTTTGTCACCGACTGGGCCACTCTTTGCATTAAGTTTGAAGAAAGATTCAAACCTACTAAAGATTCACATGCTTTGTTGGCACAACTCACAACCACACGCAAAGAGGGTCACGATCCCATGCACAAATTCATAGCTAAAATCAACAAAATGGTGACACAGATCCCAAATGATGCAAGACCAATGGATCATAACTTGAAGTGATTCATCAACACACAGCTCCCCAAAGTAAGTTCTTACTTACGCAGTGAAAATCTTGCCAACGTCGAAGCAACTTTAGATTGGAAGATGACATGATCCTTGTTGGAGAAATAAGGATGGGCACCGACACCAACAAAAGGATGCAAAAGGGTCTTCAACATCTAATGTTAATGCTCCTAGTGCCAGTTCCAACTTTACAGATCCCATGGTCCAAAGGTTGGAAAATGAAGTCTTATCTTTAAAGAAACAAGTTTCCAACAACTAGAATAGCAAATACAAGGATATCCCAAGGAGGAATTTTCCTAATTATACTGGCAATAGAAATCAAAATCATCTCCCAGTGCCCCTAGGAAGGCTTGCTTTGGAGGCCCCACCTGCTAATAACATCGTGGTATATTATGAGGTTGAACAAGATGATTATGCACAACAAGATTACCCTGAAGAAGAAATTGAATTGGCTGGTGTTGGAGTTTAAATTTTCACCTTTGAAATGCGTATTTGAAACAGACAGCTATGCACAGATAAACTTCTCTTCAAATTAGGAGGGGAAGCTCCCTCTTGCTGATGGTGTTTGAAAGAAAGTAAACTAGAACTAAGTTTCCTATTTTTTTATCAGCTTAGAGCACAAGGTTTATTAAACACAAACACCATAGCTGAGATTTTCTGATTTAAGAACTTCAACTATGACTAACTTAAACTAAAGGTGTTTCTAACTTCTCAAGTAATACGCAGAGCAAGAGAAACTAGAAATTAACAAGGTTGAATCTCTGAAAAAATACTTTAATAAACTCTTTCTCAAAAAACACCTACACACTTCAATGTAAGCTGAAATCAAGATCATAAAAGTAGAACATAAATAACAGAAATTTGAGATTTTAGACCAAGCCAAAGGAGGCTCATGATTTTATTACTCAAACTTCTAGAACAAAATATACTTCTAACATGCCTGGAACAAGAAGTTGCAGCTAAAGAGGCTTGCAATCTTGTTCTTACACAATAGGAACAACAATTACAATAACTTCTTGTTGACTAAAAGAGACTCAACAATTGGCTATCATAAAACAATTGAACACTTGAATAAAAAATAGAAGGCACTATAGGCTCAGTGTTTTGTTATCACTAGCATGGTTTTAAGAAAACTAATGAGAAAAGGCTCTTATTTATAGGAAAGTAGAGGAGTAGGGAACCCTAAAATCTCCTTGCTTTCACAATCTAGGGCTTGCTCAGCAAGCAAGCTTTATTTCTAAATCTAGAAAAAAGATAACATCTAACACCTAAGAAAGCAAAAAAAGCAGGAAACACCAACTATTACATTTTATCTTCTTTCTCTTATCAAAGAATGGATAAGAATTATTCCAAGAATATAACGAAAGCGGGAAAGAAAGCTTCTAGAAGAAAGTTGCTTTAAAGCTCGATCACATCCACTAGGAAGTTAGAAATTGTGTCCTGGTTCGGTGCATCTATGCCATCAATAGAAAAACATTTCTTTTCTAGAAGATCTTTAGCATCTGCAACTGACCTAAGGAAATCTTCATTCTCATTGGCTGCCATTTCAAATTTTGCTGACATCATTGAAATCTGACATATCCTTCCACCAACTGTATTGCTTCCATAACAGCTACGAACAACATTCTGGAACTGATTTTGTACTTCATCAAGCCCGATGTAGGAACCATCTTCAAGGCTATACCGAGAAGGAATCTTTGCAACAAACTCACTGATGAAAAGATCTTTGATCACCCTTTGTCTGTAGGCAACAAAATCCTCAGATATCCTCTCATAGGTTTTAATTTTGAAAACATGACGCTCTATCCAAGAAAGAATCTGCCTCTTGTGTTCTTTGAAAATTGTTGAACCATAGGCTATATCTAAATCAGCAATGATGATTTCATGCCTTCGTTTTACTTCAGCCACTGTTTGTTCAAACCCTTGGATGCCTTAACATAGCTCATGAGCATTTTCTCTCAATTGAAACATTGTGCCAAGATCTCCTTTCCTCTAACAATGAAATTCTTGATCCACTTATGAGTTTCTTTCCCACAAATGACTAGTTGTCTCAACTGATGGTGATCAGCTGGTGTCTCTAAAACTTGGGGCAGCAGCTGGGTAGCCTGTGAAAAACCATGGACAAGGTTAGAAATGTAAAGCTTGAGTTGTTGTATTTCAGCCTTGAGGGCTGCCTTTTCTTCTCCATCCTTGAGCACTCTCTCTCGAATACTTTTGGACACAACTCTGAATAGACTAACATCTGCACACCTAGTATTTCTACCAAGATTGGCCTTTACTATCACGAAGTCATCCATGTTCACCTCATCCCTATTCTTGTCTTCTGGGGATAATGCAGTCTCCATAACCATCTCACCATCAGAATTCCTATCAAACTAAACTTGCTTCTTTGCTTTCTTCTTAGGAGGTTCCTGGTAGATGTTGTCAAGATCATCAAAATTTACCTGATATGAAGGTCATCTTCTCACCCTTCCCAAGGAGTTCTCAAGCCAAGACATGGTAGTATCTTTACTAACTTCCTTAGGAGGTACAACTACGATTTCTTCATCATCTTCAATATCAAGGTCGATGTGAATCCGTGAAGACCTTGTCAAAGGTATAGGAACATGTGTTAAAGGCGGCTCCTCTACATCCTTCTGAGGTACGGGCTCGTTAGGAGGAACTTCTACTTCAATTGAAGGTTGCTAATGTATGACTATGCCTGAGAAATCTAACCTTCTTCTTACATTTTTATTTGATCTACCACCTTTGACGCCTTCTTGAGACTAACTTACACCCTTCCCTTTTGACGGTGTTCTAGAGGACAAGGGAATTGTCCTTGGCGGCTCTGCTACTGGAATGGAGTTTTTCCTCTTAAGGATTAGGAAAACCTTTCTATGTTCAAGGACTTGTCTTGTCCTATCTTCAACTGAGAGGGACTCTTTATTAGCCCAATTAACTTGAGGAAGGGGCTGATCTTCAATTTGCTTCTGAGTATACATCGGGAGAAGCACATCCTCATCATCATCTGACAACCCTTCTATAGCTTCATTTAAGTAGTCTTTCATCTGATGAAGAGTGAATCTATTGTAACTACGCCTCCGTACCTCAAACTCATCTATACAATTAGCCCAAAAGTATTCAATGGTAGATATATGAGCATAGTTTTTGTCAAGTTCGCCAGCATAGACACCATGAGGATCAAATGATCATCTCTCGCTATAAGGCTTGAGACCGAGTTTATCTAACTCATCTCCCATTGTCTTAGCATTTGTTGTTGTCGTGCATGTATAGATTCCCAGCCCTAATGGAAAATGGAGGGAGGGTTTCTTTCTATTCCTCAAGACTGTGTGAACATCGTGGGCCTACCTTAAGAACTCCATGAAGATGACCTCATCTGATGGGTACATTGTCAGCATGAGCAGGGCACCTGAATAACCATAGACTCTGAGATAGGTGAAAGTAGGAAATTGTATGAACCAATCTACCCACTCTGCCATCATTGCCTTGGCAACTGAGGAGATATGGATGTGTAATTCATTATCCAGGTCTCGTACTGTGTGCATTAGAAAAGCCTCATTCAATATTTTGTAGTGATGCAACGACTTCGTGAATTCCAGCTGGGGATAGTAGTTGTATATATGTTGTATGCTCAATGACCCCTTGGTGGTCAACCCTTTGAATTGACCTTGATAGGTCACCAGGTAGACTAGGTAAGAAACCATATGGAACTCATGAAATTGGAAGTATTTTGTTATTTGCTGATGTATGTTGTCACTAATCAAGGTAGGCCAATCATAGAACTCGGTCTTCTTCATGATGTGGGGTATGGCGTAAAACATCCAAGGTTGAAACTTGGTAGCATCCTCCGAGCCAGTTACCTTGTTGAGCAAGGTGATAATGATGGCAATTTCATCCTTAAACTCTCCTCGCCCGACGTTCTTCGGCAAAGTCTTATGCTTCTCTTTCATCCACCTTTGTGTAATCTTCTTTCTATATTTGTCTTTGTGCATGTCCCATATCCTTTCAAATTCACCCTTTGCTCAAGATAGTGACGCTTTCAAGCCAGGGGGAATGGAAAAACACTTCTCGATCACATTAGGCTTCAGACTACAAATCAATCTGCCATCAACAGATTGAATTTCCCTTGTAGCCGGGTTGTAATGTTTGATGCAAGCAATTACGAACTGAATACTCTGAATTGATATAGGAATAGATGTTGCTGCGAGAAGTCCAGAGTGTCTCAGGTTCCTGATAGTAGTGTTGTCTGTGCTCTCCAAAGCGTGTAGATCGAACACCAGCTTGATATGATGAAAGTCTGTCTTAATGGTTTTGATGTAATCATGATAAAGAGTTGATCCAGTCTTGAAAACATTGGGAGTGTACTCCATTTTGGAAAAATTGAAGAATGACTGTAAACTTGCCTAGGTTATGACAAGTTTTGAACAACTTTTATTTTTAGAATGCTATTTTTCTTGCTCCAACAGACAAATTTTTTGAAAATTATTCTAAGATATGGGTTTTTCTCAGAATTTCGTTGCAAGACAACCCAAATTGTCCGTTTTTGAAAATTTTGAATTTTAATTGAAAAAGCAATAAACCCTAATTTCTTCAAATTTTCCCAAAAAAAGCTGGCAGCTGGGTTCTTAGAAATGAACCTAGTTGATTAGATTTTCAAAATATTGATGGCTGATCGAAAAAGCAGCCAACCCTAGAATTTAAAACTTCATTGGAAAAAGTTGTGACATGGGTTTTCTTCAAAAGACTAATTGGAGAGGACCCAGATGATTGAAAATTGAATGCACTGAGGATTTCACTGACATGCAAATAAAAAGCAGCTGCTGCAACTTGATGAAGTTCTTGAAAATTTTCTTCAAAAGAATAAGGTGATAAGACCTAGATGGCTGAAAATTTAAAAACCTTGGCCTTCTCCTTGAAAAAATTGATCTTCTAGATGAAAAAGCATGAAAAAGCAAAGGTTTATGCTTGCTGATATGAAAATTTTGATGAAAAACCAACAAACTAAGCTCTTGAATCTTGAAAATTTTCTTCAAACTTGCTGCTCCAACTTTCTCCTCTGAATGCTACTTGCAAAAATAATGAAAATTAAATTGAAGAGAGGTGTTAAATAGACTTAGGGTTTTGATTTAGGTTTTGCTTTCTTTTGCTTTTATTTTCAAAAACCCTAAAATTTGTGTTCATTGAATTTGGACGCCCTCATCTTCTTGTAATTTTGAAACTTCTTGAAAAATTTGCAAATTTTTCTAAGGCATGAGAAGTTGGGCGCCCTTCTTGGTTAGGGGCGCCCACTTCAAGCAGTGTTAGCCATTTTTCTGATATTTTCAACTTTGCACAACTTTGACCCCCTACTTTGACCTCAATTTTTGGCTTGCAAATTGATCAGACGGGCAAGCTGAATGATTCATCACAGAGCCTGACTGATTTTGAGAAGAATGTTTTGGAGGCATCTCTAGCTAAAAACTTCATTTTGATCTTCGAATTCATGGGAGCCTTTTCCTTCCAGGGGCGCCCATTTTATCCAGATTTAGCCATTTTTGCATTCTTTAATTTCTTCATTAACTCCTCTTCTACAGATGATCTCGTTGAATCTTGTGACTCGGGTATCGGATTGACTATTGGTTATGCTCGTTGCGAAGCTGATGAAATATTGAGAGGGGTCTCTTGGGATACACTTCGTCATACAGTTGGATTTAGACCTCCAAAAGCTTGGGCGCCCCTGGCAAGCTGGGGCACCCAAACTCACTAGAGTTAGATTATTTTTCACTTTTTCCTATTTGCTTCTAAATCTTAGTTCTTAGCTCTCGCCAAACCTTCAGTTTAGCTTGTCGTATCTCGCGACTGCAACCTCCGATTGACATGTTGGATATCTCGTTGGAAAGCCATATCAATTGTGAATAAATCACGTTAGAGCTACTTCTCTGAATTCATCTGTTTTACCCCTTGAGATCTTGGGCACCTCTTCCCTCCTAGGGCACCCAAACCTTCCAAACTTAGTCAAATTTTGATAATCTTCATTTTCTTTCATTCTGACTTTAGTTAGGATCTCCCCTGTTTGGTGTTGAATCTCGGGCGACTGGATGATTTGTTAACTGCACCGTCAGACTCGTCGCAGAGCTGGAAGAGAACTGAGAAACTTTGGTTGGAAGTGCAAACCCTAATTTTATCATCTAATGCCCTCAAAAGATGGGCACCTATCTTCACCTGGGGTGCCCAAGTCTGATAGTGTTAGAAAATTTTCACCATTTTTCAACTTCTTTCTCGTTCTTTGTGCTAGCTCATGAACTCACCTTCTGTTGAATGCCTAAGCGTTGAATCTGATGCCTGGTGGCTGACTGACCTCCATTGATGACCTCAGAGCTCTTGATATGCTTATGAAAAAGCAGAATAGACCCACTAGGGCAAAATTGATTATTTTGAGATTTTGACTGCACCAGCCTGATATGAATGTATTTTGAGCCAATCAAAATCGATTTGAAACCTAACATACCAACTTTCTATTTTTAGAAAGTTTTTCTTGTATCCGTTTGAAAAGAAACCCAGAAAAACCTAGAAAAAGTTACTAATTTTAGAAAATTTCTAAAAATACAAGTTTTCCTAAAAAGTAGGGATGAAAAACTAAGATCTAGGTTTTGTAGATTAATCTGCTCTTAGTAGACCCAGATCGTCAAATTTTGAAAATTTTGCATTTTAATCCCTCATGGAAGACCTACACACCCAAATTTTGACCTTTTTGATTGATTTAACAAGACTTTTACTCATTTCTTCAAAATGTCTAAGTGTAACAAAAATTTTAATTTTGGGGTACAACATTGGCTCTGTTTGGGGACCATGGTGGATACTTACGGCATAGGAGAACCATAGAATCTCTAGAGTTTGAGCTTAGACTATTTCCTTGTCCATTGGGCATCAGAGTCGGCATCATTCCTAATCACCTAGTTGCAAGACTTCCTAAGTCACCTATAACCAGACTTCCTAGCATTCACCTAATAGTTGGACTTCCCTAAAACTCACCTAAAAGAAGACTCCTAATCACCTATTACACAACAGGACTGTTACGGAAAGGGGAAACACAACATAACGATCACATCATGGAAAGGGGAAACACGTTACGAAAAACAAAGAAAACTTATTTACAACATTTATTTTGCGAAAACTTACTCCACCCCCGAAGGGACGAAGTGCTTCAGGTACTGCCCATTGTGTGGTAGAGGAAGGAGACTTCCATCCAAGCATGAGAGAATATAGGTGTTCTCTCCTACGAGCTCATGAATTATGAATGGTCCTAGCCACAAGGAATAAAATTTTTCATTCATTCCCTTGGGTTCATGTCTCTTATCCCATAGGAGGACTTGATCTCCAACCTTGAAATCTCATTGATGAGCTTTCTTGTCAAAAATTTTCTTCACTCGCTCCTAATGCTGAGTGATTCTATCTACTACCTCTTCCCTCTCTTCTTGAAGCTTAGTTAGGTACAAGATGCGCTTCTGAATAGGATCTGTAAATTCTCCATCTTCTACTATGGTTGCCAGCTGCAAGGCGGACAACTTTAATGTGATAGGTATCATTGCTTTTGTACCATATAGGAGGATAAATGGTGAGGTACCAATGGCTCTCTTTGGAGTAATTCTATCAGCCCAAAGAGCATCATAGAGTTTCTTGTGCCAAGTTCGTTAACTGGAATCAACCAACTTGCGGATAATTGTGACAATGTTCTTGTTTGATGATTCAACTTTTCCATTACCCTGTGGGTAATAATATGATGAATGAGATAAAGTAATGTTGTGATCGAAACAAAACTCCATTAGCTCCTCGGATGAGAAACACGTTGCATTATCTGTCACAATTTTGCATGGAACCCCAAAGCGTGTGACAATGTTTTCCTTCAAGAACTCACACATGACCTCAGATGTAGCTCGCTTGGTGGGAATGGCCTCAACCCATTTAGTGAAATAATTAGTTGCTGTAAGGACATAAATATACCCCTTGCTGGAACGTGGGTTGATAGGACCAATAAAATCTAAACCCCATTGCTGAAATGGAGCATCTATAACAACTGGCCTGAGAGGGGCAGCTGCCAATTTCATTTTGCCAACAAACTACTGACGCAACTGACATTTATGTACCCATTCATATGCATCACAAAACATAGTCGGCCAAAAGAACTATGCCCACAAGATTTTAAAAGTTGTCACCTTCGAAGAAAAGTCACCACTACATGCTTGATTGTGGAAGGCTTCCAGCAAGCACCGTTGTTGATCTTTGGTAACACACAACAAAAATGTTCCATCAAGACCCTGCTTGTACAAGACGTTGTTGATGATCACATAATTTTGTGCTTTTAGCTTAAGCATTCTCTTCTATTGCTTGTTTAGGTGATTCAGACAATCACCATATGCCAGGTAATACCATATCTCAGTAAACCATTCTCCCGAAGATTTGATCAGTAAGACCATGGGAAGATCCTCTTTAACTTCAGATTCAATCTAGGGTATTCCTTTAGCTTGAAGATTCTTATCTCCATCTTCTTCTATCAACTGGAAAAGACCTCCCCACGGACGAGTTTGGTCGGCTTGATCTCCAAGTCATACTCTTGCACTTTTGTGACCCAGTTACCTCTCTTGGAGCCCATCTCTTATTGAGTTAGCACGCTTTTCACTGTTGGATCTGTGACATATACAATGGTGTGAGTATTTAAGATATAAAATCTGAAATTATTTACAGCTCGGACCACTACATAGGCACTCTTTTCAATCTGAGAGTATCTTGATTCGCTTTCCTTGAAACTAGCACTCATGAAAGCTATTGGGGACTCAGTTTCTTCATTTAACTTTTGTGTCAGAATGGCAGACATAGTATGTTCTAATGCATAACAATAAAGGATAAACTCCTTTTCAAAACTAGGATGGACTAACACTGGAGCTTGACTAATGGATTCTTTTATTGCTACAAATGCCTTCTTTCCTTCTTCCGTCCACTTGAAAACAGTCTTCTTCTTCATCATAGCAGATATATCTTTAGTCAACTCAGAAAAATCTAGTACAAATCTTCGTATGAAGTTTACTTTACCAAAGAAAGAGTGTACCCCTGTTCTACTTGTTGGAAGAGATAAACTTCGGCTCAGGTCAATTCGAGTTCCTTCCTTGGAGATGATGTGGCCAAGAAACTTGCCTTCCGTCACCGCGTAGATAGATTTTTTGGGATTCAACAATATTTTGTGGTATCTGCATCTCTCAAAGACCTTCCCTAGGTGTGAAAAATGATCTCGTGTCTTCGAGAAAACAGTGAGGTAGTCTAGATAGGCACCTATTACTTTATTTCTCAAGTCTCTGAATGCCAAATCCATGGCTCTCTGAAATGTAACACCGACGTTGATGAGGCTGAAGGGCATTCTTTCATATGCAAATGTACCCCATGGGGTTGTGAATGTCATCTTGAACTGATCTTCTTTAGCTGCTGCATTTTGATTATATCCAAAGAATCCATCCAATAAAGACATCCCTGAACTAGTAACCATCTGCAAGGTGTGCTCCATGATCGGCAAAGGATAATTATCCTTGAGCGATGATTGATTTAAATTCCTGAAATCCACACAAATTCTGATTTCTCTATTCTTCTTGTGCACAAGAACTATATTAGACACCCAAGTGGAATGATGAATCAGAAAGATGATCTTTGCATTCACCATCTTCTGGATTTCCGCATAGATGGTATCTTGAATCAGCAGATTATAGTGTCTTTACTTTTTCCTGAAAGGCTTTGCTTTAGGTTTAAGAGGAATTGTGTGAGACAATTCTCTTCGTGTAAAAAATTTCAAATCTTCATATGACCAGGCAAAGACATCTCGATATTTCTTGAACAAAGAGATGAACCTCTCACTTTCCTCTGTAGTACAACATGTACCCAAATTAACAAGTCTAGGCTTGTCAACTGTTCCAATATTCACTTGTTGATATTCAGCCAAGGTTCTTTCACTCGAGTTTCTCTGATCTTGTATTTATTTGTTGTGCCTATCAAAAATATTCTCCAAGGAAACCAAGCCCTTGGGAATCTTATTTCCTTTCAACTAGATTATGCTGGAATCTGGTTCTTCTATACTTTCTTTTTCTTCAGCAACCTTTGGTGCATTTGGAACTTCCGTTACTATTTCTCTATGTGTAAAAGAACTGCCTTCAAAGAACAATTCTTTGAAATTATCTCCCATAACAAGAAACTCCTTGATGTGATCATCGTCGTTACAAACTTTCCAATTATCACAGTTGTCAAGTATAGCTGGCCTGCATATTAACTCAATGGCAAATGCATTCTGATGAAATTCAAAATGTGGCATGAAAAGTGAAGCCAATACCGCAAGGGCATCTGCTCTGCTATTTTCTAGACGTGGAATGTATTTGATATCAAAATATTCGAACCAATTTATTACATTCCACACCCTATTTCTATAGTGTCGAAGATGATCTGCTTTCACTTTGAATTGATCTTTGACTTGCTTCATAACGAGCTTCGCATCACCTTCAAATTTGAGATGTTTAATACCCATATCCTTTGCATTCTTGAGACCTAGTAAAAGTGCCTCATATTCCACTGTGTTGTTCGTACATTCAAATTGCAAGTGGTATGCAAATGGATACAATCATCCTTCAAGAGAAATTATCACAACTCTCGCTCCCAAACCAGCAGTGGAACAACTACCATCGAATTGCAAGGTCCATAGCTTAGGATCATCTGCTGATTTCTTTGCGGTACACACGATCTCTTGAATTTCTTCAGGAATCTTTGATAGCATGGCATAAGTACCAAGACCTATTTCTTGATATAGAACTTGAGCTTGAGGATCTTGAGCATTTATCACCGCAAATCGAGATTTGGGCTTTAGTTCAAGCTTGAAAGTTCCATTCTTTAATGGAATGTTTGTTGAAGACCAATCCATTTGAATCTCTCCATTGAGGTCCTTGCAAAATCTTCTGCTTAATAGCATCCCATAGCTAGCTGGAATGTCTGCTACTAGGATGGTCATCATGATTTTCTTTTCAGGACAGGTCGCCAACCTCACCTGAGCATCTTTCAATTGTCTCACTAACGACACTGACTTGGACTCTAGTGAGTAATATTTGTCCCTTGTCTTGGTGCACGAAATTCCTAGAGCATTCCTTGTAGAGGCATGACGTCCGAAGCTCCAGAATCGATGATACAATTGCTCAATTTGTAACCCCCTATATACAGAGAAATATAGAAGGGCTTAGGCTTGTCTTCCGTCGGAACAGATTATTCGAGCAATGTGGGCTGCTTGGTAGATCCTTTCTTCACGAATTTGAGAAGTTGGTCCACTTGCTTTGGATGATCTTGGAGATACTCTAACTGAGAAATCTACACTTTGTTTTTCATCAAAGAATCTACAATATCAAAATTTGCTGAAGATGAATCCCCAACAACTACGTTCATGTTCTCTTGAGAAGACTTAACATTAGAAGTAGAAGCTACTTCTTTTCCTTTTTCTTTGTCTTTTGGTACGTTCAGTCTCTCTTCTTCTTCTACTCTCCATGCCCTCAGATGTTGAGCTCTTGTGAACACAGGATTCGTGTGATTCTCAGGATTTACTATGAGAGAGTACTGACGAACATCTTCTTCTTGATCTTGAAAATTGGGTTCACTTTCAAAGTAGCCCATTGCGGAGTCGCCATCAAAGTTGTCTGATTGAGGTAAAACAACATTCCATCTTGGAGTTGGTACAAAACTTGGTGTAGGTGTAGTTTTGGCATATCCCATTATCTCATTCATTCTGATGTTTTCAAGGCAAGTGGCACCAATATGTTCAGTGGAATCATGAAAAGATCAAAACACATCATTTTGTGTCTTGTCAGCCACTTGCCTTGGTGGAGGTGGCCCTCATGGCCTGTAATTGTTGTAAGGATGAAAGTTATTTCTCCTCGGCTAGTACGGCTGCTGAGGATGATAAGGTTGTTGTGGTGCTTGATACGGCTGTGGTGCCGGCAAGGTGGGTGGTGGTGCAACTTGAGCAAGAGGCGTAGGATGGAGTAGCAATTGCCTCTTGAGAATAGTCACTTTATTAGCAACCCTTTGAAGTAATGGATCAGCAGAACTTTGAACCAAAGGCCTAATAGTATCTCCTTTGATCTTTCCTGAAGTGATCATGTTGTCTTCAATTTCTATGGTACCTTGTTGTGCATCTACCAGTTCTATCTCGTTAACTAATCTCAAGATAAAAGTGATCTTTGATGGAAGCGCATTGACAAAACTGCTTAACAGGATCTCAGGCGATGGATTGAGTGTGTATGAGAGACGAGTGACCAGGCGATTAAACCTTGCCATGAACTCCCTCATTGGTTCATTGTCCTCCTTCTTTGAATTTGAGAGCTGAGCGAGCAACTGGTGGTTGTCTTCAGCTGGCTTGAACCTTGCAAGAAAATTTTTAGTCATAGTATTCCAGTTAGTTATGCAACCCGACTCAAAGTGATTGAACCATTCAACAACAACTCCCACAAGGGTCTCAACAAAGAAACGTACAACAATATCTTCATGAGCTACATGCAAAACAGCGCAAGCCATTGAGAAGGTTGAAAGATGATCATCAAGATGTTGACTTCCATCACCTTGGAACCGTGGAAAGTGCTTTCTCGACCCCTTAGGTAATTCATGATTTTCTCCTAGGGCCAAAGGTTCGATATTATCACCCCAAGGCAGTGGGGGACCTCTTCTTCGATTACGATTATGGTCATTGTGGCCGTTGTTATTGTCACCCATTGCTTCAGGTTCTTCTTCCTCGAACACAGGTATGGTGTTAAACTCAAGAACTATGTTGAATTTAGGAACTATGTTGGATTCAGGAACTATGTTGGATGACTCTCCAACTTCTGTAGGATGTGTTTGCGGAAGGAAAGGATCAACTTCTTCTTGAAAGAGTGGATTTTTTCTTGTTCTCCTCCTTGTATAGACTATGTACACGAGGATTCCCTAGTCCCACGCGGGTGGTGGCAAGATAGGACTTTCAGCTGCAATATCGACTTTCTCTTCCTCTTTGTCTAGAATAACAAAAAAGTTTCCCCACTGAGCAGGGCTCCCCTTATTCTCAAAGATGAAAATCCTTAGGTTGTTGATGATGTCTACTTGCTCTCCTTCAATTATCTAGAAATTTGGCTGGATAATTGGAGGTGTAAGATCAGGTTGTTGAACAGGAGTAGTAGGACGCCAGAGAGTCATACCTGTGACATAAAGCCTAAGCTTTCTTTGTTGTTTAATACCTCGTGCCCCACGGCGAGCACCGGAAAAATGTTGGCATTTAAATTCGTACCTCTAGAATGCGTATTTGAAATGGACAGCTATGCACAGATAAACTGCTCTTCAAATTAGGAGGGGAAGCTCCCTCTTGCTGATGGTGTTTGAAAGAAAGTAAACTAAAACTAAGTTGCCTATCTTTTTGATCAGCTTAGAGCACAAGGTTTATTAAACACAAACGTCACAGCTGAGACTTTTTAATTAAAGAACTTCAACTACCACTAACTTAAACTAAACTTTTTTCTTACTTCTCAAGTAATATGCAGAGCAAGAGAAACTAGAAATTAACAAGGTTGAATCTCTGACAAAATACTTTAATAAAATATTTCTCAACAAACATCTACACACTTCAATGTAAGCTGAAATCAAGATCATAAAAGTAGAACACAAATAACGAAAATTTGAGATTTTAGGCCAAGCCAAAGGAGGCTCATGATTTTATTACTCAAACTTCTAGAACAAAATATACTTCTAACATGCTTGGAACAAGAAGTTTCAGCTAAAGAGGCTTACAATCTTGTTCTTACACAATATGAACAACAATTACAATAACTTCTTGTTGGCTAAAAGAGACTCAACAATTGGCTATCATAAAACAATTGAACAACACTTGAATAACAAATAGAAGGCACTATAGGCTCATTGTTTTGTTATCACTAGCATGGTTTTAATAAAACTAATGAGCAAAGGCTCTTATTTATAGGCAAGCAGAGGAGTAGGGAACCCTAAAATCTCCTTGCTTTCACAATCTAGGGCTTGCTCAGAAAGCAAGCTTTATTTCTAAATCTAGAAAAAAGATAACATCTAACACCTAAGAAAGTAGAAAAAGCAGGAAATGCCAACTATTACATTTTATCTTCTTTCTCTTATCAAAGAATGGATAAGAATTATTCCAAGAATATAAAGAAAGTGGGAAAGAAATATTCTAGAAGAAAGTTGCTTTAAAGCCGATCACATCCACTAGGAAGTTAGAAATTGTGTCCCGGTTTGGTGCATCTATGCCATCAATAGCAAAACACTGCTTTTCTAGAAGATCTTCAGCATCTACAACTGACCTAAGGAAATCTTCATTCTCATTGGCTGCCTTTTCAAATTTTGCTAACATCATTGAAATCTGACTTATCCTTCTGCCAACTGTATTGCTTCCATCACAACTACGACAAAATTTTGGAACTGAGTTTGTACTTCATCAAGCTCGACGTAGGAACCATCTTCAAGGTTGTATCGAGAAGGAATCTCTGCGACAAACTCACTGATGAAAAGAAGAGCTTCGATCACCCTTTGTCTGTAGGCAACAAACTCCTCAGATATCCTCTCATAGGTTTTAATTTTGAAAACATGATGCTCTATCCAAGCAAGGATCTGCCTCTTGTGTTCTTTGGAAACTGCTGAACCATAGGTTGTATCTAAATCAGCAATGATGATTTCATGCCTTGGTTTTACTTCAGCCATTGTTTGTTCAAACCCTTGGATGCCTTGACGTAGCTCATGAGAATTTTCTCTCAATTGAAACATCATGCCAAGATCTCCTTTCCTCTGACAATGAAATTCTTGATCCACTCCTGAGTTTCTTTCCAAAAAATGACCAACTGTCTCAACTGATGGTGATCAGCTGGTGTCTCTAAAACCTAGGGCAGTAGCTGGGTAGCATGTGAAGAACCATGGACGAGGTTAGAAATCTAAAGCCTGAGTTGTATTTCAGCCTTGAGGGCTGCCTTGTCTTCTCCATCCTTGAGCACTCTCTCTTGAATACTTTCGGACACAACTCTGAATAGACTCACATCTACATGCCTCGTATTTCTACCAAGATTGGCCTTTACCATCATGAAGTCATCCATGTTCACCTCATCCCTATTCTTGTCTTTTGGGGGTAATGCAGTCTACATAACCATCTCACCATCAGGATTCCTATCAAACTAAACTTGCTTCTTTTCTTTCTTCTTAGGAGGTTCCTAGTAGATTTTTTCAAGATCATCAAAATTTACCTGATATGAAGGTTTTCTTTTCACCCTTCCCAAGGATTTCTCAAGCCAAGACATGGTAGTATCTTTACTAACTTCCTTAGGAGGTACAACTACGATTTCTTCATCATCTTCAATATCAAGGTCGATGTGAATCAGTGAATACCCTGTCAAAGGTATAGGAACATGTGTTAAAGGTGGCTCCTCTACATCCTTCTAAGGTATGGGCTTGTTAGGAGAAACTTCTGCTTCAATTGAAGGTTGCTCCTGTATGACTATGCTTGAGAAATCTAACCTTCTTACATTTTTATTTGATCTACCACCTTTGACGCCTTCTTGAGACTGACTTACACCCTTCCCTTTTGACTGTGCTCTAGAGGACCAGGGAATTGTCCTTGGCGGCTCTACTACTGGAATAGAGTTTTTCCTCTTGAGGATTAGGAAAACCTTTCTATGTTCAAGGACTTGTCTTGTCCTATCTTCAACTGAGAGGGACTCTTTATTAGCCCAATTAACCTAAGGAAGGGACTGATCTTCAATTTTCTTCTGAGTATACATTGGGAGAAGCACATCCTCATCATCATCTAACAACCCTTCGATATCTTCATTTAACCAGTCTTTCATCTGATGAAGAGTGAGTCTATTGTAACTACGCCTCCGCACCTCGAACTCGTCTTTAAAATTAGCCCAAAAGTCTTCAATGGCAGATATATGAGCATACTTTTTCTCAAGTCGGCCAGCGTAGACACCATGATGATCAAATGATCATCTCTTGCTATAAGGCTTGAGACCAAGTTTATCTAACTCATCTCCCATTATCTTAGCATCTGCTGCTGTCTTGCATGTATAGATTCCCAGCCCTAATGAAAAATGGAGGGAGGGTTTCTTTCTATTCCTCAAGACTGTGTGAACATCGTGGGCCTACCTTAAGAACTCCATGAAGATGACCTCATCTAATGGGTACCTTGGTAACATGAGCGGGGCACCTGAATAACCATAGACTTTGAGCTAGGTGAAAGTACGAAACTATATGAACCAATCTACCCACTCCACCATCACTGCCCTGGCAACTGAGGAGATACAAACGTGTAACTCATTGTCCAAGTCCCGCACTGTGTGCATCGGAAAATCCTCATTCACTCTTTTGTAGTGATGCAGTGACTTCGTGAATTCGAGCTGGGGATAGTAGTTGTATATATGTTGTATGCTCAATGACCCCTTGGTGTTCAACCCTCTGAATTGACCTTGATAGGCCACTAGGTAGACTAGGTAAGAACCATATGGAACTCATGAAATTGGAAGTATTTTGTTATTTGCTAATGTATGTTGTCACTGATCAAGGTAGGCCAATCATAGAACTCGGTCTTCTTCATGATGTGGGGTATGGCATAAAACATCCAAGGCTGAAACTTGGTAGCATCCTCTGAGCCACTTACCTTGTTGAGGAAGGTGATAATGATGGCAATTTCATCCTTAAACTCTCCTTGCCCGACCTTCTTCGGCAAAGTCTTATGCTTCTCTTTCATCCACCTTTGTGCAATCTTCTTTCTATATTTGTGTTTGTGCATGTCCCATATCCTTTCACATTCACCCTTTGAGATAGTGACGCTTTCAGGCCAGGGGGGAATGGAAAAACACTTCTCGATCACATCAAGCTTCAGACTGCAAATCAATCTGCCATCAATGGATTGAATTTCCCTTGTAGTCGGGTTGTAATGCTTGATGCAAGTGATTACAAACTCAATACTCTGAATTGATATAGGAATAGATGTTGCTGCAAGGAGTCCGGAGTGTCCCAGGTTCCTAATAGTAGTGTTGCTTGTGCTCTCCAAAGCGTGTAGATCGAACACCGGCTTGATATGATGCAAGTCTGTCTCAGCGGTTTTGATGTAATCATGATAAAGAGCTGATCCAGTCTTGAAAACATTGGGAGTGTTCTCCATTTCGGAAAACTTTAAGAATGACTGTAAACTTGCCTAGGTTATGACAAGTTTTGAGCAACTTCTATTTTTAGAATGCTGATTTTCTTGCTCCAACAGACAAATTTTTTGAAAATTATTCTGAGATATGGGTTTTGCTCATAATTTCATTGCAAGACAACCCAAATCGTCCGTTTTTGAAAATTTTGAATTTTAATTGAAAAAGCAACAAACCCTAATTTCTTCAAATTTTCCCAAAAAAAGCTGGTAGCTGGGTTTTGTTCAGAATACTCTTAGAAATGAACCTAGTTGATTAGATTTGCAAAATACTGATGGCTGATCGAAAAAGCAGCCAACCCTAGAATTTGAAACTTTCTTGAAAAAAGCTGTGATATGGGTTTTCTTCAGAAGACTGATTGGACAGGACCCAGATGATTGAAAACTGAATGCACTGAGGATTTCACTGAAATACAAATAAAAAGCAGCTGCTGCAACTTGATGAAGTTCTTGAAAAATTTCTTTTGAAGAATAAGGTGATAAGACCTAGATGGCTGAAAATTTGAAAACCTTGGCCTTCTCCTTGAAAATCTTGATCTTCTGGATGAAAAAGCATGAAAAAGCAAGGGTTTATGCTTGCTGATCTAAAAAATTTAATGAAAAACCAACAAACTAAGCTCTTGAATCTTGAAAAATTTCTTCAAACTTGCTGCTCTGACTTTCTCCTCTGAATGCTACCTACAAAAATAATGAAAATTACATTGAAGAGAAGTGTTAAATAGACGTAGGGTTTTGATTTAGGTTTTGCTTTCTTTTGCTTTTATTTTCAAAAACCCTAAAATCTTTGTTCATTGAATTTGGACACCCTCATCTTCTTGCAATTTTGAAACTTCTTGAAAAATTTCCAAATTTTTCTAAGGCATGAGAAGTTGGGCGCCCTTCTTGGCTAGGGGCGCCCACTTCAAGCAGTGTTAGCCATTTTTCTGATATTTTCAACTTTGCACAACTTTGACCCCCTACTTTGACCTCAATTTTTGGCCTGCAAATTGATTGGACGGGCAAGCTGAATGATTCATTGTGGAGCTTGAATGATTCTGAGAAGAATGTTCTAGAGGTGTCTTTGGCTAAAAACTTCATTTTGATCTTCGAATTCATGGGAGCCTTTTCCTTCCAAGGGTGCCCATTTTATCTAGAGTTAGCCATTTTTGCATTCTTTAATTTCTTCATTAACTCCTCTTCTATAGATGATCTCGTTGAATCTGGTGACTTGGGCATCGGATTGACTGTTGGTTATGCTCGTTGCGAAGCTGATGAAATATTGAGAGGGGTCTCCTGGGATACACTTCGTCATATATTTGGATTTAGACCTCCAAAAGCTTGGGCGCCCCTAGTAAGCTGGGGCGCCCAAACTCACCAAAGTTAGATTATTTTTCACTTTTTCCTGTTTGCTTCTGAATCTCAGTTCTTAGCTCTCGCCAAACCCTCAGTTTAGCTTCTCGTATCTTGCGACTGCAACCTCTGATTGACGTGTTGGATATCTCATTAGAAAGCCATATAAATTGTGAAGAAATGACGTTAGAGCTACTTCTCTGAATTCATCTATTTTACCCCTTGAAATATTGGGCTCCTCTTCTCTCCTGGGGCACCCAAACCTTCCAGACTTAGTCAAATAGTTTCAAATTTTGATAATCTTCATTTTCTTTCATTCTAACTTTAGTTAGGATCTCCCTTATTTGGCGCTGAATCCCGGGCGACTAGATGATCTGTTGACTGCACCATCAGACTCATCGCGGAGCTAGAAGAGAATTGAGCAACTTTGGTTGGAAGTCCAAACCCTAATTTTATCATCTAATACCCTAAAAAGATGGGCGCCTATCTTCACCTGGGGCGCCCAATTCTGGCAATGTTAGAAAATTTTCACCATTTCTCAACTTCTTTCTCGTTCTTCATGCTAGCTCATGAACTCACCTTTTGTTGAATGCCTGAGTGTTGTATCTGATGCCTAGTGGTTGACTGGCCTCCATTGATGACTTTAGAGCTCTCGATATGCTTCTGAAAAAGTAGAATAAACCCATTAGGGTAAAACTGATTATTTTGATATTCTGACTGCACCAGTCTGATATGAACGTATTTTGAGCCAATCAAAATCGGTTTGAACCCTAACGGACAAAATTTCTATTTTTAGAAATTTTTTCCATTATCCTTTTCAAAAGAAACCCAAAAAAACCCAAAAAAAGTTTTACTAATTTTAGAAAATTTCTAAAAATAGCAGTTTTCCTAAAAAGTAGTGATGAAAAACTGAGATCTGGGTTTTGTAGATTAATCTGCTCTTAGTAGACCCAGATTGTCAGATTTTGAAAATTTTGCATTTTAATCCCTCATGCAAGACCTGCACACCCAAATTTTGACCTTTTTGACTGATTTAACAAGACTTTTACTCATTTCTTCAAAATGTCTAAGTATAACAAAAAAATTAATTTTGGGGTACAACAGCTAGCGACTTCAAGATTAGCTACTTACAAATGATGGAAGAAAAGGAAGAAGATGACTTGGTGACAAACACTTATGTTGTTTTCATGTGGCATCAACAAAACCAACTTGATAAAGCCCAAGTTGTTGCTCCACTAGAAAAGGAGAATCTGCTAGTCATGATTGCCAAAACAGGATCTCCTCTCCCTTGGCAACACAAGAAAGTAGAAAATCCACAAGTGAACCTTGGCCCTCTTCATCAACTCCCGTTGTTCCTAAAGCTAATCCTCCCATTCCAAAGACTAGTGTGCCTTTCATTAAATCAATCGGTGAAGTTACAACTTCTAGCTTACAAAATTATTTCTAGGCTTTTGACATTATCGACCATGCCAAGAAAACCAAGGTCCAAATCTTTGAGGCTAAGTACCTCAAAGCTAACCCCAACCAATTTGACAGGCTTGTCAAGTTTTTCAAAGAAAAAGGAATTACACCAAGCCATGATACACCTCCTGATGTTCCTGTTGCTCCTAAGCCCAAAACGCCACAAAATAACCTTGTGTCCAATCCTCCAACTGCCTACAGACGCATTGATCCATTTTTCATCTCCCTACTTGTCAATGGTTTTAAACTAAGTAACTGTGTTATAGATTCTGGTGCATCTGACAATGTGATGCTCACCAAGGTAGCCACTGCTTTAGGCTTGGATCTAACCAAAACTTTCAGCCGTTGTTTCTCCATGGAGAACAAACAAGTGCCTTTGATTGGCCAAATCGAAGATGCATAGTATGCATTTGTTGTGTACCTAGAGAAGAAGATAAAAATGACAGTTCTTGTAGTTGATGTACCAGCATCTTATAGAATTCTCCTCGAACACAATTTTTGTAAAGATGTTGGAGGAGAACTAAGCATAGACATGCCTGAAGCTAGAAGACTGGTCAAAGGTGTGACAAAAAATTGATTCTTAAAAAGAAGTCAAAGTTTTTAGTAACCCAATCAGATGACCCAAGAGCTCAGATCTTGTTTGAGTCTTTAGGCATGGGAACTTACTATCTACAAATAGAAGAGATTGGTGAATCCTCGACCAAACATGAGTTGGAGAGTGATGATGCTTCCTCAACCTCAAACGAATCATCATTAGGTGATTTGTTTATCTTTGATCATGAATCTTGATCAGATGATGAATCTTCAAAATTTGATACTATCAGCCTTGGTGACCCAAATGGCGTTTGGTTACTCGAGTTTGATGGTAGCTACTCCTCCACCGATTCTGGAGCAAGAATTGTTTTTATTTCCCCTATAGGAAAGTTTTTCCCTTTCTCTTTCAAGTTACAATTTGATAACACTAATAACACTGTCGAATATGAGGCTTTGTTATTAGGAATGCAAGTTGCACTAAAGAAGGGTATAAAAAATCTCCATGCACAAGGTGATGCTGAATTGATAGTATGTCAGGTAAGAAATTTTTATCAGATGAAAAATGATAGAATCGGGCACTATCACAATCTTGTTTGGGATTTTGTTGAGGAATTTGAGGATTTTGATATATCTATAGTTTGAAGAGAATATAATACCAAAGTCGATTCCTTAGCAGTTTCAACCATGCTCTTGATACTGCATAAAGACTTTCAAGGTTCCACCCACACCATTGAATTGGTTTTCTGCCCAAGTGTCCCTAATAACTTAGAGAATTGGTAGAATTTCAATGATGATCATCAAATTGTTTTCTTTTTGGAGAAAGTTGAGAATTTTGATGAACTGTACTTTGAAGGAAGCGATTCTCCACATCAAGAATTTGAGTCTAATATGGATCCCATTATGGGTGAAGAATACTTGTAGCTCAGAGGAAATAAAATTCCCAAGGGATTAGTATCTCTGGAGAAATTTTTTGATAAGAATGATCACTATGTCAAAAAGAAACTTTTAGATTCTAATTCATCTAATGAAGTGGAATAGATAAACTTAGGAACTAAAGCAAATCCTAAGATGGTGAACATCGGTAAGTGTTGTACAACTGAAGAAAGGAAACAATTTTCCTAGTTGTTACAAGAATATATGGATGTCTTGGCATATTCATATGAAGATCTAAAATCCTTTCGGCCTAAAGAGGTACAACATGACATTCCTCTCAAAGTAGGAGCCTTTCCTTACAAACAAAAGAAAAGGTAGTACAACCCAAAGATTTCCAGAATGATCCTTGCAGAAGTTCAAAAAATGCTTAGTGCCTGAATAATATTCCCTATCCACCATTTAACATGGATAGAAAATATTGTTCCCATTCGTAAGAAGAACGGCAAAATCCGTATTTGTGTGGATTTTAGAAATCTAAACTAGCTATCACTCAAAGACAATTATCATCTTCCAGTGATGGACCAAGTCCTACAAAATGTGGCCAAATCCGAAATGCTCTCCATGTTGGACAGGTTCTTTAGTTACAATCAGATTGAAGTTAATTCAAGTGATCAGCATGAAACGGCCTTCACAATGCCATGGGGTACCTTTGCATATTGCAGGATGATTAATGTTGTCACCACATTCTAGTGTGCTATGGACTTGTCTTTTCATGATGTGATGGGTAAGTTTATCATGGTGTATCTTGATGATCTCACGGTTTTCTCTAAAAATCTTCATGAACACTTCTACCATCTAAAGAAAATCTTGGAAAGATGTCGACAACATGGTATTTCCTTGAACCCCAAAAAGTAATTTTTTTGGGGTTACAAAAGGTAAACCCCTTGGTCATGTTGTGTCCATAGAGGGAATCAAAATTGACTTAGAAAGAATCAATGGTATTAAATCTCTTACCCTACAATCAAGCAAGAAGGTTGTTCATTCCTTCTTTGGAAAGGTAAAATTCTTGCAATGGTTTCTCCTAGACTTTCCAAAGAAAACTTGTCATATTGTAAATATGATGAAGGGTAATACTACATTTCATTGGATGAAAAAAGGGAAATCAGAGTTCAATGACATCAAGGAGGCCATTTCTCATGCACTCGTGTTGGTCTATCCCAACTACACCAAAGAATTCATCATGTACAGTTATGCTTCTGAGCATACATTTTCAGTGATTCTAGTGCAAGAAAATAGTGAGGTCTTTGAATCTCCCATTGCATTCATGAGCTGCCCTCTAAAGAATTATGAACTAAAATATTCCTAGATGGAAAAACATGCTTTCGTTGTAGTGAAAGTTGTTAAGCATTTTTGGTTCTATATTCTCAATAGCCATGTCAAAGTTCTAGTCCCAGACTCAACTATTAAGTTTATCTTGACACAACAAGAATTTGGAACGAAAAGAGGCAATTGGATTGCCAAGATTCAAGAATATGACATGGAAATCAAACCCACCAAGTTGATATGTGAGCATGGGCTTTGTTAGCTTATCATTGAAAATAATCTAGATGAAGAAATTTTAGAAGATGAAGAAGTTTTAGATGACGAAGAGGTAGGTCCAAGTGAACTTCCAATGGTGTTGTTCGTCAGCACCACCGATGAATGGTATTCCAACATCACCAATTTCCTCACATATGGGGAATATCCCAACTATTTGACCTCAAAAGAAAAGAGAACCATGAAGCTAAAATCAACAAATTTTGTCTTGTGGGACAATGGCCTGTACAAGCGTGCAATGGATGGGACTTTTCTTTGATGTGTTGATAAGGAACAACAACAAAGACTGTTGAAGTCTTATCATGACTTGGCATGTGGAGGACACTTCTCAGTGCCAATAACCACTCACAAAATACTAAGAGCTAAGTACTACTAGCCCAAAAAATTTCAAGATACGTACTCTTGGGTGCGTAAGTGCAAGTTGTACCAACAGTTCATGGAAAAGCCAAAGTTGGCGGCCTTACCTCTAAAACCAGTTGTTATCAAGGAACCTTTCTAGCAATGGGGAATTGACTTCATTGGTGCAATTAATCCATCAAGTGCAGGGAACATCTACGTCATGACTACAACTAATTATTTCACCAAGTGGGTGGAAGCAATTCCTACTAAGTGTTCTACTTTTGCAGTGGTGTGCAATTCCTTAAAAGAAAACATCATTTCTAGGTTCGACGTGTCGAAAAAATCATTCTAACAACGCTTCTGCCTTCTCATCAAATGAGATCACTAAGTTTTGTTTTGAACATGACATAACCTTGTCACATTCTTCTGACTATTACCCACAAGGTAATGGTCAAGTTGAATTGAGCAACAAAAATCTAGTGACTATCATCCATAAGCTGGTAGACAAGAATCAACATTTGTGGCACAAGGCCTTGTATGACGCTTTGTGGGCAGACAGGATAACTTTGAAGTGGGTGATTAACATGTCTCCCTTTTAGCTCTTGTATGGGTTGAATGTTGAGATTCCTATAACCTTGGAAGTTCTAGCCCCCAAATTGGCTAAGGCCATCGAGGATGATACTTTTGATAACTCTGTTGATAAGAATATTATGTATCTCTCCAAATTGGAAGATAATTAAGTTCAAGTAGTTGATTGCATTGCAAAGCACCAAGACTAGGTTAAGAAACTTTTCGAAAAGAAGACCAAGTCTCTAGAATTTTAAATTGGTGATCTCGTTCTCCTTTGGGACAAACAAAGAGAATCAAAAGGTATGCACAAAAAAATTGACTCACTATGGACATGACCTTTCCAAATTCATCAGCTACACAGTGAGAATAGTTTCTTGTTAGCATATGGAGATGGAATGTCCTTTTCCCTTCCTCATAGCAGGAAACACCTCCAACACTTTACACAATAAAGTAATAGGCATTTCAAATGTAAATATTTTTGTTTTAAGTCCTTTGCGTCTTTTTGTTTTAATTTGTGTCATCATTTTCACCTGACTCCAAGCCCAATGGATTGATAAAGGCACTTGAATTCTAGAGTTCTTCTCCCTTCATTCATTTCAAAGAATGGTTGAAGGAATATCCCCAATAGGAGCCAATTGTTATCACATAATCAAGCAGCACTCGTTCCACGGATAACCCTCCTACAAAACTTGTTTGTTTATTAGGTTCGTGAAGTTCAAGCAAATAAAATGAGGAAATTTTTAATCCACCTTGAAGTGTGTTCCAAAGTCTCAAACAGTCCATTTTAGCATCCCTTTGTGTTCATCTCATGAAGACCTTCAAAATGAGTACCTTTGTGAACTCTCGTTGTTTATACTTAGTGAAATTGGAAAAAGTGCAGAAGCTCTAAAAAAGAGCACTCTTAACTTTTCCAGAAAAATGACTAAGTATTGAAAGTGCAAGGGTGGGATTTTTAAGTGCCCTTACACTTAAGTGACTTTTTTTTGGGTGCAAAGGTGCTGATTTGTAGTGCCCTTGCACTTTTTCTTCATACTTAAATGACTAGAGTGGTGATTTATATGTTGTTTGCACTTTTCACTGAATGTGCCATTTTTTATGCCACATTTTATTGAAGCGACTTAAGTTGTCTAAAACATTTTCAAATCACTTAAAAGTGATTTTAGGTATTCTCTCCTTCATTCTTTTCATTTGTAAATCATCTCTCTTTGTTGGGAAAACATCTCCCATCTTCAAAAACACGTTTTTGTGAAGATCTCAAGCATTTCGAGCTGAGTTCATTGTGGTTTTTCCAGGTATGCTTTTGTTCATTTCTCCCTTCATTACTTCATTTCTATGTCTGTGTTTTATCATCCTTGTTTGGTTAACACATTTTTTTGGTTTGTTTTCTTGAGTTCTCACTTCCTCTCAACGTGTTTTCCTTTTCCTTTTGATCTACTTCTTTCTCCAACCAACCTCGAAAACGTGTTTTCTCTTACCTCTTTGTCGTTGGTTTTCCTCCATCATTTGTGTTTGGATTTTTTTGTTTGTTTAATGCACATTTTTGTCACTTATTTTTCCTTGCTTCTCCAACACATTTTGCTTACCTTTCTTGTTCTCCATCAAACCCTTGTTTTTTTCTCTTGTTCAATGTTAAGCATGTGTGGGTTTTTGCAAGTACTCATTTCAAACACATAAGCACTCATTTTTTATGAAATGCTTCACTCGCATGAATGCTATGGTGGTGAAATTGAAAGCTTTTACACCAAAGCAAGTTCCATGGTTCAACTTCCCATTCAACATGCATGACATTTGTCCAAGTGGGCTTTTTGTTCACCATTGCACTTCTTTCATTTTCTCCCTCATATGCGAAGGTGTTATTTTTTTATGCCTTTACACTTCCATACATGAGTTGAGTGTTAGGGTAGGCTTTTTTAGTGCCCTGACACATTATTTTCAAAGTCAACACCCAAGGTGCAAGGGCACTGATTTTTAGTGTCATTGTACCAAGATGCTACACATTTCCTAGTTTTTGCTTCATAACACTTCAATTGTTCTATCTTCGCTCCAAACCCCATTTTTTGGCTCCTGCCTCATTTTCCATGCTTCATCACTCATTTCATGCTTTCTCAACATCCTCCCTCACTTCACGCATCCCTATGTTGTTTTTCAACTAACATTTGTTGATTCCACATCTTACAGTTCCTTTTCAGATCTCTTCAAGGGATCCTTGAAGTTGTATCTTGCTGATCTAGTTGCTCTCAAATGATAGCCAAGAAGCCTCCATCTTCTTTAAGGGATAAATAAAAAATGAAATACAAGTACCAAGGTGTTTATCTGCCAACGGTAGTAATTTTAAAGGTGGATGAGATAAAAGACACCGAGGTTGGTCATCAAGACCTCATTGATTTTGTGGAAAGGACTAAGAAGAAGCCTCTTGAAGATTCTATGAGAGCCATTGTACACAGTAATTTGCATTTGGTGTCCATGTTCCCTACTTCTACACATAATACAAAATTTTTCCTCCAAGTTGCATCCCATTACATCAGGGAAAGAAAAAGTGTGATTGATTCTTCTGGGCATGAGATATTGAGACTTGACCCTAACTTCTTCAATATTGTTTTCAGAGTCCCACAAATGGAGAAGAACATTGACATATCAATACAAGCAGCACAGGAAGTCTATGACTCAGATCCCACCAAGGCTAAGTACTTGATAAATAGTCAATGGTTGAAAGAACCTAGGCACACTATTTGAAGATGGTTGAAGGGACTTCCACAAAGTGACTTCAAGGAATATGTTAGGGACATGATCAAACTATTGAGTAGAGTCAATGGGTTGCCTAAATCATCCCATTTTCATGAATGTATGTATGAATACATCTAGATCATAAGAAGACAAAAAACTCATATTGATTGGAGCAAAGAAATCAATGATGAAATACATGAACAACTGATCAATGTGCCAACCACCTTGAAGTTCTATATGACTTCTTACTTGGTGTATGTTGTAGTTGTGATGAGGCAATTTCTAGGTCTTTCCACAAAAGGGAACTAAATTTCTTTACCTGTGTACAATTTTTTCTATCAACTGGAGTTGAAGGAAATCCTTCACCATTTCAGGAGGGTGATAGATGCTTTCTTCGCGCATCTTCTTTTCAGCTTTGACCTAAATCTTGAGAAGAAGAGAGTGTTTGATGAGGCCTACAAAGTGGTGAGTAACGTTGGATACATATTCCTACAATTCTTGACTTTTACTTACATAAGGGTAGGATGCCACATTGGGTGTCCTTACATGTTGCCCAGATATCCCTCAGACAAGTGGATACTCATGGAGTTGTGCAGACAGCTAATTTTAGTTCACAAAGAACTGATGAGGATTCACAAGTTAGGATTCAAATTTCCACTAACAATTAGTAGGTATACCATAGAAAGTTTACAAAAAGCCAAATCGATCTATGCAGAAATGTAGGTTATGATAATCAGGACCTATAAATATAGATTTGATTTTGACTATCGAAATGTAAAGAAGTTGAAAAAGGGTCATTAGCACAAGTACCGCTTTGAGGACATCTGGGTTGATTGCAGGGATGAAGAGGCTATCCGTAAGATGGATTTTTGTAGGCTAATCACACAATAGATTAGAGATCTTGGTGTTTCTGATTTACCAGAGGATTTCACAGATCCTGGTGACATCATGAATGTTGCTTACGATGAACAAGAAATCTCTAAAAGACTTTTTCCTGCAATCCAATGGTCTAGAAAGGAAAGTGTTTCCATCAGAGAGAGGTTGGCACCAATATTGGCTAACACTATAGAGTGGTTACACAAACATGGCTTTGAAATGAAAAATTTCAGGACAAATTCTAAGGGAGAAGAATCTAGAGCAAAATCCAACCAACAACAAGAATCTCACATGAAAGATAAACCTGTAGCCATTCCCAATTCTTCATGAAGAGACCTTATGATTAAGTTCACAGTTGACAAAAAGGATACATAGGCCATCCTAGAAGGAGAAATAATGGAATATGAACCATCTTGCTCCAAAGGAAAAGTGGTTGTCTCTGAAGAGATAGATTCTGATGAAGAGGAAAATTAAAGTGATCAATCTGTTGAAGAAGAAGATTCAGAAGAAGTAGACTCTAATGAGGAAGAAGATTCCAAAGGTGAACAAGATTTTAAAGGTGATCAAGAAGGTGAACCAGAGTTAGAAGAGCAAGAGGGTGGTCAATAGGAACTTGGACATGATGAAGAACGAACTATGTCTCCACCTAAGAATGTAGTTGAAGAACTTCCACAGACATCATCACCTGTAACTTCAAACATTCCTCACACACCTCCAAATCCAAACTTTCCTCCACCACCTATTCCTACATCACCTATTCCCAAATTTGCAATACCTGTAGCGGACATTTCACCAACCCTTGTAGCATCAACCGTACTTGATACTCCTTCAATGACGAGTATACAAACAGTTGAGATTTTGTCAAGTCCTCCATCATCCATTACCATCCTGTCATCGCCATCGTATGATATCACTTCAGAAGCTATGTTTAACAAGTTCATGAATGAATCCATGCCTAATCAGCTAAATGTGCAAACTACAAGAGCATATATGACAGAAACTATGCCAATTGTCACTATACCAATCATTCCTTCAGAAGTGATGGTGACAAGAGAGTTGATGGTTGACTTAGAAGCTCGTACCTCCTCTCTTCCCCCTGGTTGGTATCTCAAGTATTGAAGTAGAAAAAGAAAATGATTTCTCTAGAAGATCTTGATCTTGAAGAGATAGCCCCTCCAAAATCCAAGGGGAAGAAAAAGGAAAAAGTGTATTCACGGCTGAATGTTGACAAAGCCGGTCATAAATATGCAAAGATTTTCATACCACCTCAAGAGGAAGGAAATGTCAATATGGAGGATTGCACAGTGACAAGAGTCCATCTTGGCAAGGTCATGAATGAAAGTGAAAAGGAATATGCACAAGTAACCTTGGATATATTGGCTGGAAGACTGGAAAAAATGGAGCAAGCTCAAAACATGTACAAACAGAAGGTAGAGCATTATGCCACTGTTGTAAGGAGACTTATAGGATATTCAAGTAATGTACAACCATTGCGAATGGTAAGCACTGAGGACCAAAATGTCAAGAAGGCTGAAATGTTTGCTTCTAGAGGCAAAGTGTTATATGATTTCATCAAGAAGATTGTAGAACAAGGTTCTCAGATTATAGTTGTTGTGGATGAAAAAGCTACTCAGATAGCCAAGCTCAAAATTGAGATTGATAAGGAGGAGAGTGTACTTTCCCAAGAGCATAGAGAAATGGAAAAATTCCTGTTGTTGTGGTCACAAATGAAACAATCAAAGCTCAGTAAATTGGTGGAAGCCATGGTGATCCCTGACAATGAGAAATACATAAAGGTAAGAGAATCTCTGAAGTATCGTATTCAACTAATCGAATCTCTTACAAAAGATCTCCACCAAGTACAGGAAGATGTCAAAGGGCATCATGTGATCCTTGAAAGAGGAATTAAGGAGTTACCAGGGAAGCTCCTTGAAGAGAATCGTATCTTCCTTCTAGCCACAAAACTTTCCTAAATCTTTAAAGAAGCCATCATGAATCAAGTAGAGAGTGCAAACTTTTCAAAAGTCTCTTTGGATGTTATCTGTGATACAAGGCTTACTCTTGACAACCTCAAGACACATCTTGATAGGTGCAAAAATATTCATTCATCCACCATGAGATCAATCACGAGGATTCGCAACATTGTCAATTACACCATTAGTCTGGATGAAAAGTTTATGCAGGAGACCAGGAAGAAATATGAAGAACTTTGCACCCAAGCAAGGAACCATGAAGATTCCTGATCTCCAATGTTGAATTTTTTGATGCTTTCCTTTTACGCATCTTGTAAATAGTTTTTGACATATTAAATGTCTTTTCTCAAAATATAATTATATTGAAAATCTGAGATGTTATTTCTTGAAGACAAATTACATTTTGACTTTAGTCAAAGTTAGGTGATATTTTGCTAAATTAACTCACCTAACTTTCCTAACTTTTGTCAATTGATTTCCTAATTTTTCTCATCCCTCTCCTTTATAAATATGAGGGATTTCTATTATAAAGCTTACCTTTAGTATTTTGCATTGAAGTGTTGCCCTTTTGAAGTAGAATTGTGAAATTTTTTGTTCATGCTTTGTGAATGAAATTTGATCAATAAAGAAGATAACTAGACTTTGTGTTGGATTCGATATCTTGTGAATTGATCATATTTGGTGGTGATTAGTATATGATATCCAAAGGGCTTCAAGTAGTTTATCTAAAATTTGTGTTATATTCCTTATTTGAATTTATGTTTATGTTTGGATACTTTTGTTGAAAGATCTACAAGACTTTGTGCTTGTAATCCTTTATCTTGTTTGAGGAATTGCTGCATCTAAGAAGACTTTGTGCTTCTAATGCAACAAATGATACGTCTCTCATAGATCCAACATTGAAAAAGCTACGGAATGACTTTGTGCCTTTGTGAGTTTTCCCTTTTCTTTTACTTGTTTATTATTAATCACATCTGGTATCTCTACGCTTTGCTTTCACAAGATAGAGATATTGGCATTACTGCTTGTTGTTAGTTAAGAGTAATCATGAATTTAGAACTTCCAATAGTGAAGCATCATAAAACATCTTCTCTAAAAATAGAGAAAAGCATGAATGAAACACACACCCCCCATTTCGTAAGTATAGTGTACATTGTGTAAATGATTTAATTAGTTTTACTATAGCTTTTATTAGCAATAAGAAGGGCACCTCCCCTCTCGAAGAGGAGAGATTTTATCTCACATAGATGTGGATGAAGTTATAGTTGTTTAATCTATTGAAAAGAAGATTACATAACTTTCACCCAACATGATCAGCTAGGACATTATGCCAGTCAATGTATAAATCAAAAGAAAGGATACAAGAAGAAGTAGACAACAGCTTCAACGAATGTTGATGAGCTATCCTCTAGACTAGAAAATGATTTTTCTCTTATAAATTGCTTGTCTAGCTCAAAAACTATAGGGGTTTTCTATATTGACAGTGGTGTGTCATGCCATATGATAGGAGTTAGAGAAAACTTCTCCAACTATAGAGCAGAAGAGATAGGCTTCCAGATAAAAATGGGAAACAAGTCCACATGTAGTCCAGTTGGGAGAGGGACTATTTCATTTCAGAGGGATTCAAGCAATGATATTAAGATCACATATGTATTGCATGTGCCAAGGATGTGCATGAATATGATTTTAGTATCTTCCCTTGAAGATAAAGGGTACAACGTACTCTTTCAGGGACATAAGGTGTATTTAAAACACAAGGACTAGAAGAAGGAAAAGTAGATTGGGGTTAGAAGTGACAATTTATTCATGTTGCAGTTTGAAACTCCAAAGGCACTAGTGAGCAGTGACAGTAGTAGGGAAAAGGAGAGTTATGGCATAGACAAATGGGACATATACACCATGGGGCATTGAAATTTCTCAGAGAAATCATAATAGGAATTCCAAAGTTGAGTGCAGAGAATGGTGATGCGTGTAAAGGATGTGCACTTGGGAAATTTTCAAAGGAAACCTTTCCTAGAAGTGATAGTAGAAGTATAGGTGTTCTTGATTTGATCCATTCTAATATTTGTGGTCCCATGTGTACTCAGTATTTGAGGGGTTATGAGTATTACGTAACCTTCATTGATGATTTCTCGAGGAAGATCTGGATAGATTTCTTGAAGGCCAAAGATGAGGTCTTTAGTCGCTTCCAAGAATTTAAAGCTCTTGTGGAGAATATGATAGGAAAGAAGATCAAGGTTCTTTAGATAGACAATAGGGGTGAGTATGAAAGAAAAACCTTTTGGGAGTTTTGCACCAGAGAAGGAATCAAGAGAGAGTGGATTGTTCCCTACAACCCACAACAAAATGGGGTTGTTGAGCATAAGAATAGGGCAATTGTTGAAGCAGCGAGTGCCATGTTGTTTGATTAGGATCTGCCTAAGTATCCTTGGGTAGAGGCTTATAGCACAACACTCTATATTCATAATAAAGTACCTCATAAGATTTTGCAGAAAATGACACTAGAAGAATCCTTTACATGGAAGAAGATTGAGGTCGAGCATTTTAGGATCTTTGGCAGTATAACATACTATCATGTTCCATCAGAGAAATGAACCAAGTTAGATTTGACTGCAGAGAAAGGTTTCTTTGTTGGGTACAACGAAACCTCCAAGGCATATAGGATCTTTATTCCAGGGACAAGGAGGATCATAGTGAGATGTGATGTGAAGTTTCTAGAGGAGAAATATTTCAAAAAATCTTAGGATTTTCTAGCAGTTGAGCAGAGTCAGCAAATTGAAGCTCCAAAAGTGGATTAGAAGTCTCAGGTATAGGGTACTGTGACAGGAACAAATGCAGATATAGATACCTTGGGTGAGTTGAGTCCATAGGATTAGGAGCAGCAGAATAAGGAACTACAAGCTCCATCTATTGGTGTATCTCCTACCGGAAGGAGAAGGACTAGCCAAGTGGAAACTCAGATTACATGAGATGCTTAGGAGTTTATGGGAGCTCCTAGAATGAGTGGTAGGGAGAGGAGACCACCAACTAAATATTCAGATTATGTGGCATAAAAAGAGATCTCATTGATAGTGAACCTTCTAGTTATCAAGATGCTGCACAACAATAGGTTTGGCAAGATTCCATGGTGGAGGAGTACAACTCCATCTCAAGAATGATGTCTAGGAGGTAGTGCAAAGGCCTATAGATAAGGCAGTGGTTGGTTCTTGTTGGATCTATAAGACTAATCATGCTACAAATGGTAGCATAGAGAAATACAAAGCGAGGTTCGTGGCCAAGGGGTTCTCTCAGAAGGAGGGAATCAATTATGACGAGACATTCACTCCAGTTGCTAGATATACCTCCATACGAGCTATGATCTCATTAGCAGCACAAATGGGATGGTAGACCCATCAAATGGATGTCAAGATGACTTTCCTAAATGGAATCATAGAGGAGGTGTACATCGAACAACCAGAAGGTTTTGTGGCACATGGGAGTGACTCTTATGTTTGCAGGTTAAGAAAGCACTATACGGACTTAAGTAGGCACCTAGAGTGTGGTATGAGCACATAGATAGCTACTTATAGAGGATGGGATTCGTGAAGAGTGAGGTGGACTCCAACCTTTACTATCTCATGGTGGGAGGTGAATGTAATGACCCCTTTCTAGTGAAAGCACTCAAACCTGAATCTTGCATTCAAAGTGTTTCTCAAGGAGACATTGGAAACATTAGAGATCGATACATTTCAGTCATAACGACCAATAAGATCAGAGATGATATAAATTTTTCATTCTTGTCAAAGGGTTACTCATTTCTCCCTTATCTCTCTTATGAATAACTTTTCTATATAATTTCATAAGTACATTAGTGTAGATAGTAAACGTCTATAAAGATGATATCCTATTGTACCATTTATCATAATAGAGTCATTATTACTTGTAAGATTCAATAACTGCTGCAAGCATTATCATTATAAATAATATATATATATATATATGCTATCTCGTATATATTGTATGTGTCCATCAACCATGATGTATCTATGAGTCTCAGTATATATATATATTTTTTAAATATATACTTATCAATTGTTAGTAGGTCATTCCAACTCTCAATAAATTTGTCCATCCTAATATCTTCAAATACATTCATAAATCACAATATGCTAAAATATATTATGGGTACATTGTATTTGTCAATAATCATAATATATTGATCTGAATATATGCTTGCTATTTATATTTAACCACTATAGTATATTTAGGTATATTCGTAAGTCACAATATACTAAAAATGTCTATGTCTCAACTGAAATTTAGATTAGTTATACATCTGAAATCCACTATTCCTTCAAAGTAATGACTACCTCTATTCAACGTATGACCATACTTACCTCCCAATTATGTCCATGCAGCCACCATACCTTTCCAGCAGATATCTCATGCTATATTTATTTCCTATGAGTTTCCCGACTGCTACCGTAGTCTTCATTACTCCTTGATTTATGCCTTTGGTCTGGAATATATTCTTATATTATTTCCTCTTTCTGCTGTTCGATTCTTCAGATTTATTTTCTAAGAATATCCCTCCACGTCACTTTGGAAAAGCCCAACACTAGTCTCAACCTTCTGCAAAGTCGCGCGTCTCCTCTTCATTTCCCTTCATTCCATTCGATGCCTTCCTCTTTTGGTAATTGTCCTCCTTTATATCTTTGTATCCAAAGAGACGTATCCCTTGACTGATCGCTGCCCTTTTTTAAAACTAACCGGTGCCTTTATGAACACCACCTTTGGAGATTACTTTTACTTCCTAATATCGTTGCATCCAAATAAGCATTATTCTTTATTCTTTAAGGGACATCACTGCACTCTTTATTATTTTAACTACTCCTTACTGCCTTCATGTCATAGTTGTTGATTTACTCTCTTGAACATATATGTATTATGTTATTTTATATACTTTGTATTATTATAATAATGATTATAATAATAATTATTATTTTATAGCTTTGGGTATAATTACTTTATGAATTTGAATAATCAGGTAATTGTAAATAATGCCAATTTCTATATTTGATGATTGGCATAATATTATTTATAATAATATTTAAATTGCAATTTATATTTATATATATATATATATTTATTTATTTAATTTGATTATTGATTCTTTGTATTTCAATATTTGGTATTTTAATCATTGATGTATATAAATTGTGAATATATATTGTCATTCTATTTCAATGTGTTGCAATCTTTTATTGTGTTATGTATTTCACGTTAATATAATGTAATGATTTTAATATTTTAGTATTTATAATTATAATATGATCTTTGATAATTAATGCTTTAATATGTATTTTATTTATCTTGCTTCTGATGCTTTATATCCCAATGCCACAATTTCGGGGGACATGACAGTGAAACACTCATTCTAGTTTTGTATGTGGATGATTTATTTATGACTAGTTTACAGAGGCTCATAGAGGATTGCAAGAGGGACCTAGCAGCAAAGTTTGAGATGAAGGATTTGGGGCTGATGCACTATTTTTTGGGACTAGAGGTGTGGTAGACAGAGGGATAGATTTTCCTTGGTCAAGGGAAATATACTATGGAAATGTTGAAGTGATTCAAAATGCTAGACTATAGATCCATGTCTACATTGATGGTTACAAATTGGCGAAAGATCACTACATCAAAGCAGCAGGTAGTAGACCCCACCTTGTATAGAAAACTTATTGGTTCATTGATGTATCTAGTCAATACAAGACCAAACATTTTCTTTGCAGTCAACTCTCTTAGTCAGTTCATGGTAGAACCAAAGAGAGTACATTGGACAACAACAAAGCATTTGTTGAGGTATCTACGTGATACAATTGAGTATGGGTTGAGATATACTCAGGGTGATGGTGTCAGGTTGATTGGCTACACTGATGCAAACTAGGTAGGTAATACAGTAGACATGAAAATCACTTTGAGGTGTTGTTTCAGTATGAGATCAAGGGTTGTCTCTTGGTACAATAGGAAACAAAAGTCTATTACATTAAGCTCTATGGAAGTAGAGTACAGGGTAACGAGCATGGAAACATGTGAGGCCATATGGCTTCGGAAGTTGTTAGTGGCATTGTCTGGTTAGGAGCTAGAATCAACCATCATTCACTGTGATAATTAGAGTTCATAAAACTCTCTAAGCATCATGTGTTTCATGATAGGTTTAAGCATATTGGCATTAGATACACTTTATCAAGGATTGTGTACAACGTGGATTAGTTCAACTATAGTATATATCTATAGATGAGCAGGTTGTAGACATCTTTATGAAGGCCTTGATGAAAAGCAAGTTTGTCTTCTTCAGGGACAAGTTAGGTGTAGTAGAGAACACCTTCCTCGTTAAGAGGGAGTGTTGAAAATAGTAGCTTAGAGGTTTTTCTAGTCTGGAACCGTGTCACCAAGACTGGAGTGGTTGTGGAGATAGATATCTCCAATTTTCTTGATTTTTTCTTCATCATATCCTATGCACTTGCCACTTTGACAATTTTCCTTTTAGAGACATCTTTTTTTTTCTTTAAAGTCAAAACATTGCTTTATTTCATGGTTGGTGAATAAGAGGTTATAAAAAGGAAATTGATGTGTGTGTTTGAGATAGATAGATTGAATTTTTTTGCAGGAAATGACATAGGAAGAAAGGGAGATTGCAATGAACAAAAGGAGTTGAAACATTATCCAGGATTGTAGTATTGTTGTGAATGCCAAGTTCTGGTAGTTGTTGTAAATTTTTTCTTTTCTGTAGTAATAAAATCTCTTTCGTTGAATGCTGGTTTTTCCCTAGAGTTACAAGTTTTCTAGGGTAAATCATTGTATCGAAGTGTGATTGGTTTTCTCTAATTTTCTGTTGTGTTCAGTATTTTTGTGAATGGTGTTATGCATGCTTTAATTCTTTGTTTCAACAATTTGATTTCTATTATTCAAATTTCTAAGTTTAAACAATAGTGAATTTATTGTTGGGTTTCACAACACCAATAGAGGATATGTATTTTTCACACATTCCAGAGGCACATACAACCTACAAAATTTTCTTGTTTTCAATTATTAAATCCTCTAACTTGATGCTACCCTATAGATATGCTTTGTTCTCTCATTAGGTCTTTTTTTTTTCACACCCCTCGACCTCTACTCTTTAGCACTGCCTTATTTTCACTCAGTCTGGAATTTTAATAGCCGATTCCTACCTCTTGCTATCACACATGTATTCTCTTTTAGTTTCCCCGTTTTAAATTTGCAACTTAAGGCTTTTCCTATTATCCAATGCAACTTCCACACTATTTGATGTTGGCGTACCATTTACCCACATGAAGTTTTTTTTTTGCTATTTGGTGATTACACAGCCAAATCACTCCCTTCTTCTTCACCTCCTATCTATTCACAACCACTTACCCTCTCTTTCCCTGCACACCCCCTTTTCATCTCTAAATTTGCATTCTATTTCAAATTTAAACTACTTTTAACTTGGTTGTTAATGTTCCCCACTTCTATCTTTCTCCTAAATTTTCAAGGAAATTACTACCTCCCATGTGGGCACGATGGCTTATGGTTGGATTTGAAAACAATTAATTCCTCCCCTACATGAAAGTTGTCTCTTCCATTATCTGTGCCAACCTCTCCTCCTCACTCCTCCGTTGTTGTCTTTTTTTCCTTTTTACACAAAAAAATAGCAACTGACTCCCAAATTGTACCTTATTGATCTTTGATAACTAAATTTTAATAACCAATTCTTCCTATTCTATCAATGCCCTTTCATTGTGTCTTTCTTTCACATTTCAACTGAATTCTATAATCTTTTTTTTTTCCACACGGCTAAGAGAGGGGTTTATTATGTTTTTTTTCATACACCATTTGCCTCCCCATGTGGTGTCTCAAACAAGAAAGAGCAATATCAAACCAAGGAAAATTTTTCCCTTTAATCACCAACTCAAAAAAAAAATGGACAACCAAAATAAAAATGCCAAACAAAGATTTAAAAGTAAGCCAGAATTTGGAAGAGAAAAATTGATGCTCGTGCATAAAAAACCCTTCAATATGACTAATGAAGATTGGGAAAAAAATATAACAAAGCCAAGCGCACCATTAGATGGTTTCTTGCTTATTTGTTGTTATTAAATGTTTCTATTAAAAGTATATCACATACGTCATGAGAAATCAAGAAATTTGTATCAAGCAAAGTCTCTTGTTAACAAGGACAACATAAAGGTGTGCATCTTGAAGGACATTTGTATCATAAGTTCCACTAGCTAAAGCTCTTTTGATAATGTTTAGAACACTATGAGTTGAAATACTAAATCAAGGACAAAATAAAGGCAAATGCATCTTGAAGAGAATTGTCCCATGTATTGAGCAATGACTATAGATTAAAAGGTGAGGTTGCAACTAACCCAAACCTCTTCTTGATTTATGACATAGTTACACTAAAAGAGGGGTAAAAATTTATTCAAATCAAAATAAAGCAATACAAAGAAAGGGAATTGCACACCCTTGTCAATCTCCACTAAGTGGTCCAATGTTTGAGACAAATCCGGGGGTAATTGACCCCTATCCACAATGTTCCAATTCTGCAAATGATCGAAAGCCCATTTGGCCAAACAATCCACAACCCCATTCCATCTCTAGGAATGTGACAGAAAGTAACAGATTCCAAGGAAACACACAGATTAAGAATTTTTTTTATAATTACATCCAAATTCCAACTGACATCCTCTACATGCCGCCTCTTCAACAAAGTCACCACCACTTGAGAATCAAATTCACAAATGATATGTTTCCACCCAAGTGGTGCAAGGGCACCTTATCATGAACATGCCTCAAGGAGGCAACTTCAAATTTTTTATTTATGTTTAATGTCATGGTGTTGTCATAAGTGACCACATTAGGTGTGTTTTGAGTCATATTTGGTCATTTTGGGCCTTAAGTGTAAAAAGTGCAAAATTGACAAATTGTTGTCATGTTTAAAAATTGTAAAAAAAAAAATGCAACAAAATGCCAAATTGGAGAGTATGAAGATTAAGTAGTTAGGTATTTAGTTACAAGCATTGGAAATGATTTTTAAAGGCATTTGATCAATCTCAAAGGTCGATGAAGGTCTGGGGAAGGTGTACGATTGAAGAATCAATAAAAATACTTAGTTTTTAGTGATTTTTTCTGTGTTTTTAGAGTTGCAGGCCATTGTACGGCCACATTTTATTACAAAAAACTTTCCTCCTCCATTATAGAAGATAGACACGTGAGTCTAATTGTAAATGCATTTTGTTTCATTAAAAATCATTAAATGTTGAGAAAGTTATGAGGTTTTTGCTTTAGGTGGGTGAAATCCTCATTAGGGTTAACAATGAGAAGATTAATTCGTGGTTCTCTTTTGTTTGGTGGTGAAACTTCCTGATTTTTGGTGAGAATATCTTATTGTGTATATGCTTTCATATTTTCTTGGTGTCAATTCTTCATGGCAAGGATTTCATGGTGAAAAGTTAAGATTTTTGACTGAAAAATCTGTACACAATCTGTTACAATAGGACTTTAAGAGATTTTGGTCTAGGGTTTGTCAAAGTAAGCATGGGCATTAACTTTTCATGCATTAATGAGCAGGAACAAGTCTAAATACACCTGTTTGAGGAATTAGAACAGTCAGTTGGTGCTTGGAAGCATGATATCCATTAACCCTATTTAGCATAAGACCTAATTAGGCCTAATTTTGTAGCATTTAGTCCTAGTTTGATCAAATTTCTCCAAACAACATATGTTAAAGTTTTGATATGTTTTAAGGCATGGAAAGGGGTATCCTAAGTGATAGTTATAGTTGGAAATAAAGGTCTGTATTTGAAATTATCTCTGACGACATGAAGACAGAGTGCTACAAGGGTAAGGACAGTCATAGTGAATTAGTGAAATATGGAAGGGCATAATGAAATAATGTTTTTTTTTGTTGAATCTAAGGTATTTGATGGATGATAAAGATAATGGTGTCCCTGTGTGATTCAAGTCAGTGGAGAATCTCATTTGTTTGAATAATCAACTAATGAACATCCTTGAACTTTTGTAACAATGAATTGTGGATTGTGATTGTAAAAGCTTAGATAGGTCATTCTTATATGAGTAAAAGTGGTTTTGAAGGATACAAAGATAATTGAAATCTTAATGAAAATTTAAGCATTTGAATGGAAGGAAAGGTAACTAGAAATGAGATATCAAATGAAGATGTCTTGAGTTTTTCATAAATAAGATTGAAGTGATTGTTTTCTCTATTTTGTTTGAATCACCAAAACCGCAACCACACTCCACAAGATATAAAATGGCAAGAGCCTCCATCACATTGTTAGTATGCAGACCCTTATAAACAAAGAAGATAAACTCAACAGTCCCAAAACTATTCTTCCCAACACCCCCAATACCAGCATGACCAGGATTTCCCCGAGAAGAACCATCTGTGTTGATTTTCAACACACCCTAAGGAGGACACCAACACCCCTCCCTATTTATCTTTCAAAGACAATGTCGACATCTATTTATCATGATCTGGCCAACACCCTATGCAACACTACTCTTAAGAGGAAGGTTGAGATGAGTGTAATAGACAACATCTCCTGGATTCACGCCTTCACCCAAGTCACACTTAACCGAAATAGTTTCTCCCAAAGAAAGAAGAATTTTGCACCACAAATGTTGGACAACCAACTTCACATCTTGAAAAATCTTGTGATTCCTCTCCAACCAGATATGCCAGATAATAAAGGTCAGTCCAAGAGCCTAAGTAACTTGAAGAAAAGAAGTCTTAACAAGGGCCTTGCCCCACCAGGCAAATAACTCAACCAAAGAAGAGACATGCTAGCAAGCCTGATTTCATGAAAAGATTAAACGGATATTTGTTTCTCCATTTATCTTACATATTGTAATATTTTTTACTTCTCTAATTTCAGCCTCAAGACTAAGCTCATGAGTAAACCCAACCTTGGCAATCCACTTACAATAAAGGAAACTATGCCAAATAAGATGCCAATTTAAAAACAAAAATGGTAACAAAATAGTGATAATTAGAGCAATTTGTCCCATACGGCAACAATATTGTATAATATATGGTAGAAATATTTGGAATACAACACCATTTCAATCCCAAATTCTCAACAAAAATAGCCATTGAATAAAAATCAAAATTAAGAACTGTAAGAACACACAAAATGTTCTGCTATAACATACAAAAACAGAGGAGTCCTTGGAATGTTTACATGAGATATGAGATGGCATTCAATTGTTGACCATTAGCTAATAAAAGTGTGCTTTCTTACATATTCTAAAGGTACTTGTGTGCTTATAGGTCCCCTTAATTTGTGATTAAGAGATAACGACTACTAATGCACAATTGGTCATCTTGGAGGGCTTAAATGTTCCCGTACATGGTTTGCCACAAAAGAAAATATACAAATATACAAATATACAAATATAAATATACATGGGACCTTATTCCTTACTAATCCTTCCTCAATCATCCACATTTCTCAATAGTTAGCCCCCTTTCAAAATCAAAGCCTTCTATTTCAAGGCTTTTGTAAGAGACCCGTTGTCTCTAACCCTTGCAAACTGATATGCTGAATGTTGCAAATTTTTTTTTTTTGAAAGTTTGCAATTTCTGTGTGTTTTGAGAGATATATGAACTTTTTGTAATTTTTAAAATAGATGGCCAGGCAATGTAAAGCATAAATATGTATAACTTTTATTGTATTCTCTCAATAACATGGCAAGAAAGTGAAATGTGAGCAATAAGCTAATTAATTGAAGCAATTTGAAACTAAATAGAAGATGCAATGATATTCATTAACCATAGAATAATTACAAAGCTTAATATCTCAACTTTTCATACGCAGACAAGCAAGAGCTTTTATCACATAGAATTTGAAAAAGCTGCAGACAAGAATAAATCTGATAGCCCAATTGATATGTTGTATATAATGTGTTCTCCACCTTTTTAAAGTATGCACAAAGCCTCTACTAATGAAGTTGTTCAAATAGTTGAAGGTATGAGCATAAGAACCCAAGCGCTTTTCCCTATATCCCACATGTCTATTGTTGGGTATGTATCTTCTAGGTAGATTGTACATTCAAATGATCTTCTAAGACTGTGACGTCTCCTATAAAGGAAAGGTATGCACATTTTCTTAGGCGTTGTGGCCTTGTCTAAGCTGAAAATGAGATCACCTAGCTGTTGCATTAGTAAACCTGGAAAAAGTCACTTCCAAACTGATTTCCATTGCATCAATTAATGTATTTTTGATCTGCAACTAATAAACCTTCAAATGCTGCTCCAAACCCTTGTATTAGCTTCTCTAAAAAGCCTCAAAACTGTAGCATCACTATTCATGTGTTACTGTAGTGGCAATTAAATAGCTTAAATTATGAACTACAATGGCTGCCAATGATGAATTCCTAGGTCTACAGTAGGTTGTCCTTCAAACTCTTCAAACCCTTATGATATTCCTTCACTTTTAAGCACAAATAGAACTCTTCGATGAAGCTCTCTCAAGCAATAATATCAGTTGGTATTGCACAACCTCAAAATTGCACAGACACTTAAGAGTTTTCGTTCTCCAATGCTGAAGATGGCAGAAAAACCCTAGCTACCTTCCTCTCTAGGCACGAACTCCAAAGACACAATTTAATATTCTCTCAAAGGAGGTCGACCCCTTAATGGCATTTAAATTGCTTTTCAAATCCACTTTTAGGTTTTTAATAAAAAATTTATAATGTCTCCAAACTTGGGTGCTCAAATCCATAATATAATAAAATATACTTTAAGTGATTTTAATTGAGGGCCATGGCCTCATTGAAAATAAAGTACACTTTTTGACTCTATAATTTAACTTTATATTATTTAATTACCATTAAAGCACCTTTAATGATAATAACTCACTAAACATTTAATATATCGCCCATCCAGCTTGTTGGGTGAAAATTATGTAATAAGCTTTTCGATAGATTACACAACTTGGACTTCAACCATAGCTATGTGAGATGTAAATCTCTCCTCTCGGAAAGGGGAGGCACCCTTCTTACTGCTAACAGAAGCAATAGTAAAACAAACAAGTAATTACAAAATGTACACAAAACTTACAAAGTGGTGGGGGTGTGTTACATTCATCCTTCTCTCTTTTTTCAAAGAAGATGTTTACAATGCTTCACTGTTGGAAGTTCACAATTCTTAACAACTTGAAACGAACAACTAGCAGTAATACCAATACCTCTATCTTGTCAAAGCAAAGCGTAGAGATACCAGAAGCAATTAACAATAAATAGATAAAGTAAAAGGGAAAGCTCACGAAGGCACAAAGTCATTCCGTAGCTTTTTCAATGTTGGATCTGTGAAAATGTATCGTTTGTCACATTAGAAGCACAAAGTCTTCTTAGACGCGGCAATTCCTCAAACAGCATGAATAATTACAAGCACAAAGTCTTGAAGATCATCCAACCAAATTATCAAAGAGCATGAACGATACAAGCACAAAGTCTTGTAGATCATTCAACAAAAGTATCCAAGAGCATGAACAATTACAAGCACAAAGTCTTGTAGATTATTCAACTGAAAGATAAACAAAAACACAAATGCAATTCTAAATAATAGATGCAACACAAAGTTTACATAAATCACTTAGAGTCCTTTAGATTTCATCACCTAATTACCACCAAATGAGATCAATTCATAAAAGTATCGAATCCAACGCAAAGTTTGGTTTGCAATCATCTTCTTTATTGATCAAATTCCATTCACAAAAGCATGAACACAAAGTTTCACAATTTTGCTTCAAAAAGGGCAGCACTTTGTTGCAAAATACTAAAAGATAAATTTACAATGGAAATCCCTCACATTATATAGAAAGACGGATGAGAAAAATTAGGAAACTGATTGAGGAAATTAAGGAAAGTTAGGTGAGCAATTTTAGGAGATCTCACCTAACTTTGACCAAAGTCAAAGTGTAATTTGTTTTCAAAATATTACATCTTCGAGCTTGGTGTAATTACAATTTACAAAAAGACATTTGAAATGTCAAGAAATATTTACAAGGTGCATAAAGGGATGCACCGGAAATGTCTAACACTGGAGAATAGGAGGCTGCTTCATCTTTCTTTGCCTTGGGCGCAGAAGTCTTCATATTTCTTCTTGGTCTCCTGTATGAACGCATCATCTAGGCCGACTGTGTAATCTACAAGGGTGTGAGCTCTTGTGATGGGCCTTTTGGAAAATGAATGGATTTTCTTGCACCTGCGAAGATGCATCTTGAGATTATCAAGTGTCAGCCGTATATTGCAAATGATATGTATTGAGGCTCTGGGAAAAACTGTCATCCTCAACTCGTTGCATAACGGCTTCTTTGTAGATTTGGGATAGTTCACTGGATCAGAAGATGTCACCCTTAGGATCACTTGATGAAATCTGGAGAGAAACTGCAAGGATGGTGAATCAATAGACGTTAGCAAAAAAAGTACCATTGGGAAGTGTGAAGTGGATGACAAGGCACGCAAAATGATGCACAAAATGGAGGGAAAGAAGTTCAGGAGTAAATTAGGCGAGTTTGAAGCTTATTTGGAAAAAATTGTAAAAAGTGTAAGGGCGCTAAAATTCAGCGCCCTTACATTTTTTAGGAATTCATACTTTGATGCAGGGGTGCTGAAAAATAGCGCTCCTGCATCTCAGTGTTAGAAAAATATTTCAAAGTGCAAGGGCGCACTTTTTTAGTGCCTCTGCATCTGAAACATGGTTTTGGAAAACAGATGTAATGGTGCTTGAAAACGGTGCTTGGGATTTACAAATTGTTTGTCTGTATGGAGTTGCAATTAGAATTCGTTTCATCACCATTGTAAATGTGTATAAGAGCCAAGGAAACCTTCTTACAAAACAAGAGATTCCTCAATGAGCTTGTGCCAAAATGTGATAGAGAGGGCAACAAGGAAAGATGTTAACACGAAAAATGTTGGAGTTAAAATGCAAGAAAAATGTGTTTGAAAACAAAACGCAAGAGTTCCATTGAATGGAAAAATGCGAGAGCAAGAGGAGAAAGCCACACAAAAATTCCATGAAAATAAAGCAAGAGAAGAATAGACAAGACCAAAAAACGGGAAGATTGCTGGAGAAGAGACTTGAAATTCTCAAAAACGTGATTGTAGTTTGAAGAGAACTCGCCTAGCAAGAAGAAAAGAAGACAAAAGATCATAAACAATGAAAAAGGAAAAATAAAACACTTTAAAGTAAAAGGGAAAATCAAAAACCTAACTCAAGTCGAGCAATAAATTTAGGCACGAAAAGTGGCACGATTGACGAAAAATGCGAAAATCATGAAGAAATGCGCCAGGGCCAGAAAATTTTTTAAGTGTTAAGAAAAAGTGTAATGGCACACTTTTTTAGCACTATTACATTTTCAAATATTTCACTTTCATGCAGGGGCACTAAAAATTAGCGCCCCTACACTTTTCATACTTAGCCAAATTTTGGCTTCAAAGTAGGAGCGCACTTTTTTAGTGCTACTGCATCTTTCACAATTTGCTAAGTACAAACAGTGAGACTTCGTGAAGGAGCTCGTTTCGAAGGTCTTTGCGAGGTGAACATAGGGGGATGATTGAATTGACTATTTTAGGCTTTGGAACGCATTTCAAGGTGGCTTGAAAATCACTTCTTTATGCGTACTTGAACTTCACGAATCCTAGGAAACAGACAAGTTTCGTAGGGGGTTATCCGTGGAACGAGTGCTGCTAGATTCCGTGATAACAACTAGCTCCTGCTGGGGATCTTCCTTCGGTTGTTCTTTGAAAAGAATGAAGGAAGAAGATTTCCAGAATTCAAGTGCCTTTATCCATCCATTGGGCTTGGAGTCAGGTGACAACGACGAAAAACAAATTTACGAAAACAAGACGCAAACTTATGCAAATGCACTTATTGAAAAGGGAAAAACCTACCTAATTAAAACTAGCCATCAATGAAATCTTCTCAAATGAAACCATTCACAGGTTCAACAAAATAGCTGCCTTTCTTCAACAGCTTGCAAGGCCTTCCATGATCATTAGCAGCTACATGTAGATGAAGTTGAGGCATTGCTTCTGGAAAGAGATGAATAGGTTCAACTACCTCTACAAATACATTTTTAGCTGCATCCTCAAGTTTATCTTCACGCTCAGGTGCAACTAAAACCTTTGTCTTCCCATCGGCCTCCAACCAAGCAAGATGTCTTTTGGGACATTCCCTTGATCGGTCAAAGATTGAATGCTTCTTACAGTTGCTACTTGAACAACTGATTCATCAACCATGGTAACCTCATGCTGCTCGGAATGATCTCCTTCATGTGATTTAGATGAAGATATGACTGCACTACATACCTCAATATGATGTTCACCATCTTCAAACTTGGAAAAATCTGAATAATTTATAAGAAGGTCCTCATCATGCCTTGGGGAAGTTCTTTTATGCAACATGTGTTCAAGTTCATGATCTCGAAACACATATGCATTCTTTTCAAATTGACTGAGACCTTTGTGCATGTCCATTTTTTGAGATCTCAAGAAAAGATCGTCTTCATTTACTTGAATTTTAGCAAAATGACTTTCATCATCCTGCTTTTCATCAATGGCTTTCTGAGACTGCATAAACCAGAAATGGGAGTTGCCAGCTATGTATGCTTCCTTTTCCTAGAAGAGAATAGCGAGATCACTTGGATCGGTGTCAGGATGCTTCGGTACTACTTTTACTAATGGTACCTCAACAACAAGCCTCTTCGGAGGTGAAGATAACTTGTGTTGATTCCCAATGACAAAATTATGAGCTAGTTGCTTTTTGAGGACAAGTAGCTCATTTACCAACCTTTGCACCATAGGATCTATCCTCGTGATGGAAGAAAATAACTCCAAAGAAGGGGTTTCTTCGGATTCATTTGATTCAATTTTTATTTTCCCAGCAAGAATGAGATCATCTTCAATTTTTGTAGCCAAGGTCTGCACCATTGCAAGAGTAGTTGTGGGTGCTCTTCTCAATAGGAAACCAACCTCGGGCACTTGAGCATTTACAAAGAAACATTTCAAATTCTCAGTTGTAGGTTGAGCAATAGTTGGAATTCTTCGTGTCAACTTGTTGAAGTGAGCAATGAATTCACGCATGGGCATGTGAGATTCCTTCTTCAACTGGGTGAGTTGAGGCAACAAAGCATGAGCATCTTCAGGAGGCTTGAACCTTCCTTCAAACTTGGCTATGAGAGTTGCCCAGTTTGTGATGGTACTTGGCACCAAATGATAAAACCAATCTACAGCAACGCCTTGGAGAGTCTCCACAAACATAGCCTTACAGATACATCTTCGTATTCAACACCATGAACTCCACAAGCGATGTAGAAAGCAGCAACGTGCTCGTCAGGATGTTGTCCATCACCAAAAAACTTGGGAAAGTTCTTCCGTGAGCCTTCAGGAAGAGCATGTAGGGGTAGAACTAGGCTCAACGGACCAAAAGCATTTCCCCAAGGACCTTGAGAAGCCATTTACATGTCCTTTGTGAAAGCTTGAAAAAATTACAAGAAAATAAATTACAATAGAAAGGCACATGTATACTTCAAACGAAAGCATGAGGCTTTAGAATCGTGTCGTGTCCAGCGGAGTCGCCAAAAAACTGTTGGGTAAAAATTATGTAATCAACTTTTCGATAGATTACACAACTTGGACGTCAGCCACAACTATGTGAGATGTAAATCTCTCTCTCGAAAGGGGAGCCCTTCTTTGCTAACAGAAGAGATAGTAAAACAAACAAGTAATTACAAACTGTACACAAAACTTACAAAGTGGGGGGGTGTGTTACATTCATCCTTCTCTCTTTTTTCAGAGAAGATGTTTACAATGCTTCACTATTGGAAGTTCACAATTCTTAACAACTTGAAACGAACAACTAGCAGTAATACCAATACCTCTATCTTGTCAAAGCAAAGCGTATAGATACCAGAAGTAATTAACAATAAACGGATAAAGTAAAAGGGAAAGCTCATGAAGGCACAAAGTTGTTCCGTAGCTTTTTCAATGTTGGATCTGTGAAAATGTATCATTTGTCATGTTAGAAGCACAAAGTCTTCTTAGACGCAGCAATTCCTCGAACAGCATGAACAATTACAAGAGGAAAGTCTTGTAGATCATCCAACCAAATTATCAAAGAGCATGAACGATTACAAGCACAAAGTCTTGTAGATCATTCAACAAAAGTATCCAAGAGCATGAACAATTACAAGCTCAAAGTCTTGTAGATTATTCAACTGAAAGATAAACAAAAACACAAATGCAAATCTAAATAATAGATGCAACACAAAGTTTACATAAATCACTTAGAGTCCTTTAGATTTCATCACCTAATTACCAACAAATGAGATCAATTCATAAAAGTATCGAATCCAACACAAAGTTTGGTTTGCAATCCTCTTCTTTATTGATCAAATTCCATTCACAAAAGCATGAACACAAAGTTTCACAATTTTGCTTCAAAAAGGGCAGCACTTTGTTGCAAAATACTAAAAGATAAATTTACAATGGAAATCCCTCACATTATATAGAAAGAGGGATGAAAAAAATTAGGAAACTGATTGAGGAAATTAAGGAAAAGTTAGGTGAGCAATTTTAGGAGATCTCACCTAACTTTGACCAAAGTCAAAGTGTAATTTGTTTTCAAAATATTACATCTTCGAGCTTGGTGTAATTACAATTTACAAAAAGACATTTAAAATGTCAAGAAATATTTACAAGATGCATAAAGGGATGCACCGGAAATGTATAACACTGGAGAATAGGAGGCTGCTTCATGTTTCTTTGCCTTGGGCATGAAAGTCTTCATATTTCTTCTTGGTCTCCTGTATGAACACATCATCTAGGCCGACTGTGTAATCTACAAGGGTGTGAGCTCTTGTGATCGACCTTTTGGAAAATGAATGGATTTTCTTGCACCCACGAAGATGCATCTTGAGATTATCAAGTGTCAGCCGTATATTGCAAATGATATGTATTGAGGCTCTGGGAAAAACTGTCATCCTCAACTCGTTGCATAACGGCTTCTTTGTAGATCTGGGATAGTTCACTGGATCAGAAGATGTCACCCTTAGGATCACTTGATGAAATCTGGAGAGAAACTGCAAGGATGGTGAATCAATAGACATTAGGAGAAAAAGTAGCATTGGGAAGCGTGAAGCGGATGACAAGGCATGCAAAATGATGCACAAAATGGAGGGAAAGAAGTTCAGGAGTAAATCAAGCGAGTTTGAAGCTTATTTGGAAAAAATTGTAAAAAGTGTAAGGGCGCTAAAATTCAGCGCCCTTACATTTTTTAGGAATTCAGACTTTGATGCAGGGGTGCTGAAAAACAGCGCTCTTGCATCTCAGTGTTAGAAAAATATTTCAAAGTGCAAGGGCGCACTTTTTCAGCGCCTCTGCATTTGAAACATGGTTTTGGAAAATAGATGTAATGGTGCTTGAAAACGGCGCTTGGGATTTCCAAATTGTTTGTCTGTATGGAGTTGTAATTAGAATTTGTTTCATCACCATTGTAAATGTGTATAAGAGCCAAGGAAACCTTCTTACAAAGCAAGAGATTCCTCAATGAGCTTGTGCCAAAACGTGATAGAGAGGGCGACAAAGAAAGATGTTAACACAAAAAATGTTGGAGTTAAAATGCAAGAAAAATGCGTTTGAAAACAAAACGCAAGAGTTCCATTGAATGGAAAAATGCAAGAGTAAGAGGAGAAATCCATGCAAAAACGCCATGAAAAGAAAGCAAGAGAAGAACAAACAAGACCAAAAAATGCGAAGATTGCTGGAGAAGAGACTCGAAATTCTCAAAAATGTGATTGCAGTTTGAAGAGAACTTGCCCAGCAAGAAGAAAAGAAGACAAAAGATCATAAACAATGAAAATGGAGAAATAAAACACTTTTAAGTAAAAGGGAAAATTAAAAACCTAACTCAAGTCGAGCAATAAATTTAGGCACGAAAAGTGGCATGATTGACGAAAAATGCAAAAATCATGAAGAAACGTGCTAGGGCTAGAAAAAAATTTAAGTGTTAAGAAAAAGTGTAATGGCGCACTTTTTAAGTGCTATTACATTTTCAAAGATTGCACTTTCATGCAGGGGCACTAAAAATTAGCGCCCCTGCACTTTTCATACTTAGCCAAATTTTGGCTTCAGAGCAGGAGCGCACTTTTTCAGTGCTACTGCATCTTTCACATTTTGCTAAGTACAAACAGTGAGACTTCGCGAAGGAACTCGTTTCGAATGTCTTCGTGAGGCAAACATAGGGGGATGCTTGAATTGACTATTTGAGGCTTTGGAATGCATTTCGAGGTGGCTTGAAAATCACTTCTTTATGCGTACTTGAACTTCACGAATCCTAGGAAATAGAAAAGTTTCGTAGGGGGGTTATCCATGGAACAAGCGCTGCTAGATTCCGTGATAACACAACTAATTAAGAGGTCAACACTGCATCTGAGACCTATTTAAGTGCCCTGCTAAAAATAGAAACCCTGAATCCCTGAAAAGATGACTTATTATAAATAGTAAGTATGAAGAACTGAGTCTAACAAAAGCCAAACCTGAACCCATACTAAGCTCTGACAAAGAAAACACACTGATGTCTGCCAAAAAGGGACCCTCTAACCATTTGAGTTAGCCTATAAGGGCTAATGATAGGCTAAACCATCAATAAACAAGATCATATTGAAAAGGGGACATTAGAGTCCACCCTCCTTGAAATTGCTTGTCCCTAAGCAATCTTAGGAACAAAGTAAAACACCAGTCCACTTGAATCCCAAGGGTAGAACTGTGTAATGTCCTTGATATCAACAACTAGCTCTTGTAACACCAACACCAGTATAATTGACAATACCTGCTGAACCAAACCAATCCCAACAACAGGTGTTGCAGGAGTGATAACCTCAAAGGGAAGCAACTTTGAACACTGAAAAAGTTTGCTTCCAAAATCTGCACAAGGCAAGTTGTCATAAACACTATCAAGCACATGTGCAACTAAAATGTGCATTTGAAATAGGTCATCCACATGAGGATCAAATGTAAAGCTATACACACTCCTCGGTGAGCTTTGTCTAAAATACCGATGCATTGGAAGGATCCTAAACATTGTGATCAATGCTCATCTCAGGACTAGGGTCAAGAGAGTGATCAGAATCAACCTCAAAGAGTGGATTATCATATGACAATGTAGCATCTGCCTCAAACAAAGGGTTGGTCACAAACTGAACCATACCTCTAAGCCGATCCCAATCAACAACCTCTACACCCTTGGAGTACAGGATAAGATCATGCCCAATCTTTTGCACATACTCCACTTCTACTCTCTTGCTCTCCTCATTGAGAGAGATAGAGCGCAAACTCCCATTTGTAATCCCCCTCAACACATACCTCTTGCCCTATAACTCAAAACTCATCTCGATCATAGGCAAGTTGAGGGTGAACTCTCCAATATCCTGGAGCCATCACATACCCAACACTATATCTATCTCACCCATGTTGACTACGTAAAAGTCAACCTACAAATCATAGTCATTCAACATAAGAGTGAGACTACAAATCCTCCTAGTGCAAGTGAGGGTATACTCATTTGTCACACAAACCCGAAATCCAACGAAGCCCTCTGTCTAGAGTCTACACTTGCTAACAAAACCCTCGTCAATAAAATTATGTGTGGCTCTAGTGTCAAGCATAGCCATGCATCATTGTCCGTCAATTGATCCCTTAAACCTAAATGAAGATCCACTCTATGCACTAGTAGATAATGCCAATGGGGATAGATTGGCATCATGTCCAAAATCTGTAGAGGTGTTTCTAGTCTCATGATCATCTGAAACAACTTGTTGATTTTCTAAAGCTTGTGTCCCCCTCCTCCGAACAACCTCCTTCTCACACAATGCATCAACAATACCCAAACCTTGAGTATTTGCCATTGACGACTCCATAGAACCATCACCCACATGTGAAATAATTGTTGTCTCATGTTGATGCAAAGGAGCCTCACCGTTGTCATGAAAATCAGAACTGTTAGAGCTTGTATTCTTTGCACATTCCCCATCTTTGAAGCTACCAACTTGCATGCCAACATTAGTAGATCCTTCCACAACATTTTCTTCATTTTCCATCACATCTACATCATGATTATTCTCAATAGTTTAGTTGTTGTTACAAAATTCATAATTGTTTTCATTCTTATTTGCAGTGTCATCAACAACCAAAACTTCTTTAATTTTTTCCTTATACATCTTGAAATACTCTACCAATCCAATATTTTTTGGGTGCAAGGTGACAACAAAAGTCAAGTAATCATTAAGTGAGTAATGTACTTTGAATTCGTTGGACATACTCTAATATCCCTCAAGGAGCTGAGGGGCTTCACGTTTATAACTTTCCTTGAGCTTAATGGCATCCTGTTCAATTTCTTCCTTGGATTTCCGTACAATACTATATCAATCCATACTAAAACTGGTTGGAAACTGACGAGTGCTGGTCACTCAAATATCAACTATGTGAGCTCAATGATTTTTTTTTAAAATAAACCCCATCAGGATGGCAGGAGACCGCTCTGATACCACTGTAATGAGTCTTTCTATTTTTGACCTCAATTTGTTGATTAGAGGCTCAAGGAATATCATCAAACACTTTGCATACAACCTCTTTTTGTTTTTGTGTTTTAGTCTTATTATACTTGCTTGGATATGATTTGAATGTTGCAAATTGATGTTTGAATGCTTCTAATGATGCAAGATTGATTGACAAGATAATAGAAATGATATGCTAACTATTTTTGACCTTTCTCATACATATAAGTGACTAAAATTAACTTGTACAACTAGCTGACATTTTGTCAAACACTTTGTATGCGAAGTGGTAGCTTGCTGATATGAATTTCTAATTTATTGTTTTGGTTTGATTTGGGAATAAGATCTTTGAATGCTCTTCAACAATGCAATATTGATTGATAATGAAAGTAGTAATGACATAAAACAATTTATAGCACTTTCCAATACACAATCAAGCCTACAAATGAAAGAGATATTTCTTCGAACAATTGGCATGCAACCTCCAGATTCACTTCAAACTTATATTCCTCAATAGAACAAATCATAAATTGATTACAATTCAAATTTGAACTACTAACTTTATGCAATGATGAAGTTCCTACAATGCCTTTAATGGCTGCCACCTAATTTCAGACTTGTCTTCAGACTTATAAGTTGTATATATTAATGAAAACAAGAGGTGGAACCTGATTACAATAGTTGGAAGTGAACATCGAACTTGGAGAAGTCCAAGATTGATTTTTATGGAATTTTATGTGCCCTTCTTGCATGAAATCGCCCTCCTCTATGTTGGCCACCCCTATTCTTGCTTGGAAATATTTTATATAAATAAATGCAAGAACAATGGCCCTCCAAATTGCTATAGAAATTATTGCCAACACGAATGGAATTGATTTCTCCAATGCCCACAAAAATTTGAAGTCTCAATGATGAGTAATGAGAAAATATGTACTTCTCACCATGGTTGGTTGACCCTTGTTGAGATGAAAAATCAAAATGTTCTTCATACAATAATCACCTCCAAATATGCCAATCAATGTTGCCTCCAATCTCCAATATATCTCCACTCAATTCTTCACAAATTTGTAGTTGTAGGTTATTCTCCAAAATGCTTTAACAAGTTGATATGAAATCTTAATCTCCAAATTTGGCCAAAGGCCACAAAATTTGCAATGTTGTTACATCCCGATTTTATAGCTACTATTGCATAGGGAAATTTATTGTAATGTTTGAATCTTTATGGTGAATAAAACAATGATGTTCTTGTTATCAATAATGGCGTTCTATCTAAATGATGGTTTCATTTGATTATTACTTCAATTGATGCAATTTTAATTAAATGTTGCATACAATTATGGAAAAATGTTATTCTAACTTGTGAGATGTTTTTACCTTGTTATGAGCATATGACTGTCGATGTCATGTCATGGTGTGCAAGTATGAAGACTGTTCCTCCGGACAGAGGAGAGACATCATTCAGGGAGGAACTTGGTCGGGTAAACAGTAACGATTACCAAATCGAGCATACACACATGTCAGTATAGGCTATAAGAAAACAAGTCAGTTATTTTGGTCTAGATAAGTCATCCTTAGGCTTGGAGTTATGTTTACTTCTTTATGCTTTGAAAAGTGATGATTACTTATTTGTCTGACTTACTGTGCTTTGACCTTGATATGGAAAACGTGAATAGGTCAAGTGAGTATGTGTATACATGTATATAATGTACATGTATCCATGTCAATACATATGTATGCTTGGCAGATGGATGTGCCCATATGTACGTATCAACATGGTATACATACATTTACGTGTACACTACGTACAAGGATATACATATATATATATACATACCCACATTATCTATTGCCTGTGAATAGAGAAATTAATTATATTATTTAATATTGCCTAAGAATTTACATAGACAAATACTAACATGTATACATATATTTAATAATTAAATATGTATACGTATAAATATTTAGATATGTAAATAATATATAAATATATATTTTTATTGTAGTTTTACTTGGAAATATATATATGTATACTAGTAAATATATTTAAATATTAATATTTAAATATACAAACACATATATATTTAAGTAAATAAATTTACAATAAAGATATATATAAATATATATTTATAAGTATATATATTAAGTTATATAAATTTATGAATTCTACATTACCTTAGGTAAAATTGTTATCACTTTGCAAAGTAAAATCTTTATTAATGACTTTGGAAATATTTGATTTGATTCAAATAAGAAATCGATACATGGAAATAATAGCTTGGTTTTGAAATCAATATTTATTTTATTTAAAGTATGGGAACTATGGGAAATCAAAATATTAAGAGAGATAAATATTTGAAATATAAAATACTTCATAATGTAAAGTCGAAATATAAATTTAAAGGAAAAAAAACTGAAAGAAAGCTTTTCCCGTGAAATGGCGGATGAGGGAAAAAACGCATAAATAATGGGAAGAAATTCTCAAACGCAGTTGGGAAAGAGGGCGCTTACAGCTTGAAAGGTGGACGCCTACTAATGGGGGACTTTGTCTCATCATTAATTTTTACTTATCTTTACCTGTTGAAATGCGCATTAACCTGTAGATGGCGTTTTACAGTTTCGAGTTGAATTATTCATGATTTGTAGGCTCAATGAGGTTGAATCACCTCCATTTTTAATGACTCGGGGTTTAAGAATCCGCCATGTATCATTTTGACTAATTCTGGGCACTTGTCAATTCACATGCCTCCATTAGTGGAATTCGTTGCAATTCGGGCCTATATATAGACGCCTTCCATTCATTAGAAAAACAGATTGAGCAATCTGAGTTTAGTATTTTTATTGAGCTGTCCCTGTTCATTTTAAAACACACAATATATGATTCGAGCTTGTTCACATTCTAAAGAGTTTCAAAATATTTTCTAAGTGGTTTTCTTTAGCTGTGAGTGAGTTTTATTATTGCTGAGAGAAGCTTTTCATGTTTTCTGAGAGCATATTTCACTATTTGCTGAGAGACATCCTCTGTTTACTATCTTCACAATATCTGAGTTCACAGTAGGAAGTTGAGATTACTCTTCAACTGTATATCTTTTGCAAGTGATCAATTTCTGAGGAGGAGTTAGAGACTGGTCTGAGAGTGCTGGAAGTCTTTTGTTGGAGGTCTGAGGAGCTGCAAACACATTCAAGGTCATCCTCTAAAGGGAAAAGGCATATACCAGGCATGCTATTTCTTCTTTCATGTTCTAGAGCATATTTCTTGATATATATCTAAAAGAGTAAATACTGAATGTGCATAGTTAGGGAATTGCATTGAGTTCAATACTTCAGTTAAGATAAATAAGAAATGGTTCTATGTTGCACCATGTAAGTAATTTACCTTAAGGAATAGCTATGCATGTTTTCTGAAGTGTATACCTGATAGCATAAGTGTGTGTTTTGCATTAAAGTGTTAATTATGTATGAACTCCATATGAGGAGTATATAGGGATTCAATGTTTAAGGGATTGTGGAAAGGGAATATATGAGTAAAGAGCTTAGGGGATTAATTTACTTATCTTCCATTAAAAGAAATAATGGAAAAAGATAAAAGGGAGGGATTTATTTGCATTTTGAATGACTTCTGCATGTTGTGTATGATCTTTGTATATGGAGAATACGTAGTTGTACTTATTATCTACTAGGTTCGAAATGAAGGTAGAATCAAGTAATGTCTTTAAGCTTAAGTTATTAGGATAACAGAGGCAAGCTAAGTACTCCTAGGATAAAGATTTCCTAATTAGGAGGATTGATAAAAGACACTTGTAGACTGTTTCATTTCTAGTAGGTTCGAATGATTGTAGGATATCTGGGGTGACGAATTTACCCATTGAAGGATAAAAACCTATGCATAGATTAAGGAAGCCTCAAGTCAAATCGGCCCTAAGTAGTGTTTATGATAGATGACCTTCATTCAAAGTACTGAATGAGAATACTTTGGCCAAAGTAGTGAAAGGTACGACATCCACCTAGATGTGAGATAGTTGAGACTACACTGTCAATTCATTGTGATCCGAGTACTAGATCGAGATTGTGAAATAGCAAGGTTCTAGTTGTGTAGGACACAACACTATGCTCTGTTGGTAATCGTTAAAGGATACCCTACAAATCTCTTCTTCGAAGAGAGGGCCATCTATCTAACGATAGGTGTGCAGGGGACCGCATTATAAGTCCGTGGTTGGCGGAAAAGCGCCCGAGTGATGTTTCTCCTCCACAACAAGCAGCCGATGTACCAAGATTTGAAAGGACGGACTCCTGGACCTTCTTACTTCTATTTGTGCAAAAACTTACAAGCTATGTTTGTAACTGTATTACTTTTGAACTCTGATTTATATTTGCAATGAAAATGAAATTCATGTGGAAACATATTGTAACTTGTACGTATTTATCAATAAAGAAAGGAAGAATTTTATTATCTTTGTTACTTGTTACCTTTACATGTTTTAAGTGAATTGGAAAATTTTATTTTGCGCAAGGAATGAGGTCGTTACAAATGTAAACACAAATTGAACCTCTAAATGAAGCCCACAATGAATCAATAATTTAGTTGATATTTCACAACCTCAAAATTGCATAACCAATGAGAGTTTTCGTTCCCAATGATTGGAAATGGCAGAAACCCTAGCTGGCTTCCTCACCAAACAATAACATCAAAGTAAATATCAATTCTTGGATGATTAGAAGCTTGGCTAACCCTCTTTTTATACTTTTCTCCAAGTACATCTAGAAGCTTCTGTTTAATAATATAATATTTGCACATTAGAAATATTAAAATATGACTATAAAATAAAGTGCAAATATAACATTATAACATAACATTAAATCCAAATTGACTTTCAAAAAGATTCTCACACCAAATTAAATGCAATCATTTCCCCAGCAGGCTGGCAAGAAACTGCTTTGATACCACTATAACGAGACCTGCTGTCTCTAACCTGTTGTACCGAAAACCAAAATTTTTGCTTCATCAAGGCATTTTGCATAAAAGAGTCTAAACCTTGCTAAAATGATGTCGAGTACAATTTTTGGGCAATATCAAGCATGGAGTTTTGTCAGTAGTTTGTCAATTAAAGGCAATTTTATTGATCAAAACCTGATGTTGAGACTCAGAACGAAGCATTTCATGATGGAGGAGCGTCTCACGACAACATTTCACGTTGCACATGGTCATTTTAGTGATCGAGATGATGATTTTAAAGGTTAAAATTATGAAGATTCTTAGAGAAAAGCAACAAAGCGCAACTATAGCCTAGGGGTGCTCTTCTATTTGAAGGTCAAGATCTTGTTGAAAATGCTCATAAATATAGTCAAACTCTTCAGAATTGGTCTAGTTATTCGACGAGCTATCCAGCGAAGGTATCTAAGACCTGTAACTCTGACAAATGGCGACAGAAGTTGAAATTCCCAAAATTCTACATGGCAGAAACTTGTCTTTTCCAGCAAAAGCGCGCCTGTAGCTTGAGGGCGCCCTTCTAGATGGAGGCTTGGATTTTGGTTTTTTTGATGATTGAAGCAGTCAATTTCTTCACATCTAGTCTGCTTGTCCAACAAATTATCAAACGCAGTCGTTCGAGTCCTAGAGCTCTGGCAGCTGACATCTAAAGATGGGCTTATAATGGAGATTTAACATTTTAGAGCTTCCTCATTGCATTTCCAACGCAAGTATAGCTCAGGGGCGCTGGTTAAAATGGCCCTTGAGATGGTCGAATTTGCTGACGAGGTCTTCCTGACATTAGTACTACACTAGTCCAGCTCCGCAACGCACCAAGTTGCTTGTCGATCCGACATTCCGGGTGATTGTGGCAGAGTTTCTACCAAGCACGTAATTTCACAGGCGGACCAACATAAAATTTTCATTGTATTTCTATAGTTCAGAGGCGCCTAGCCTTTAGGCCTGTCAGATGAGGTCGTTTGCTTTCAAAGTCTTCACGGGATTCAAGAGTAATTACTTTATCTATTCAACGAGCCCAACCATCAGCTTCCAGGATTTGGCAGTCGCTCATACGTGCGAGGTCTTTGGCAAAGTGTTGAAAAGTGAAGATAACTCATAAAATGGCTAAGTGTTGGTCGTTTATTCCATCTTGGGATGGGCGCCCTTCTATTTGAGGTCTTAGAAGCAGTTTTCTTGCTTCATCGCCTCTAGAGACTTCTCTTCTCACTTCTTCTGGCTATTCGTTAAAACAAACGTGGTTCGAATCGGGTTATCCCAGCTCCAGATATCGGAGGTCAAAGTAAGGTACTTGGATGAAAGTTCAACTTTCATCAAAATGGTGTTAGTGCAACTGTGGCCCAGGGGCGCTTTTACTTTTGAGGCCCTTAATGCACTTTTCAGATGTCGTGCGTATATCCGTTGGATGCAGAATATCTTTAGGCATGCAGTGAGCTTGGTTTCCTATCAACAGGGTTCACCGTTCACCGTTAGCAACTGTTTGAAGTGTCAGATGGTAGTTTAGGAAAATAGTTAAGTCTAGAACCTATAAATGAATTTAATCAAGGGCGCCTAATTTTTCAGGGTGTCAAATGATGGATTTTGCAGTAGTGTCTCCTAGCAAACATTTCTTCCTTGTTTAGTAGGCTTTTTGATGAATTCTCCAGCTCAGTCTCAACATCTTCCGGTCACTCAGAATTCAGTGTCGAAGATGGCCAGTCGTGACTTTGTCGTCAGCTATTAAATAGGAAGTTAATAATAAGTGTAATATCTTGAGCAAATGGACGCCTATGAGTTCAAAAGATGACTTTTCGGAGTTGATGAAGTCTAACGGCGAATCTTGAAGCTTCATTCGAATTGTCAACTAAAGTTTAAAATATTTAATATTTATTTTGCATTAAATGACGATTTTCTATTTTTGGCGCCTTTGCATGATAATAAATATTTTATTATTATTTAAATTTCAAACTCTGAGTCAGTGGAAGTTCAACTAAGAAGGGACCAATTAGAGGTTTTCTATTTTAAATCAGGGTTTTTGAGATCTTGCAGTCAGAGTTGGTGCAAATTTCATCTTATGTAAGCATGGCGCCATCTTCAATTATTATTCATAAAGCTTCAAGGAAAATTCATATTTCTTAAGAGAAATTTCATATCTTAAGAGAAATTCGTATTTTTCAAGGTAAATTCAATTCTCAAGATCAAAGGCGTATTCCTTAGGAAAATTCGCAAATTCTTCAGTTGGCAAAGGCGAATTCTCAAACTTTCAATAGAAATTTGTATTTTCTTCAAAAGGAAAATTTGAATTTTCTCAAAGAACAAAGACACAATTTCAAGATAAATTTGTGGTTTTCAAGCAAAGGCGAATTCTTGCAGATCAAAGGTGAATTCCTCATCAATTTCCAAAGGCGATTTTATCTAACATATCTTTTTGCAAGTTAAAAGTTCACAATTATCAGCAATTTGAAGAATTCAAGGGCGATTTTCATTGAAGAACATATAAAAACGTCTTTTTCCTCCTTGATTCTCAGATTTCTCTCAAATTTTGATTCGCATGTTCCTGATATTGGTAAATTCGACAAGTTCAAACATTTGGATCATTTCTATATAATTCCCTTGAGTTAAAATTGTGCGCTTGATTTTTCAGGAATTTTTAACTTCAGAACATTCGTTCTCAAGTTACTAATTTTCTCAACTGAAAAATCTTTGCATGATCGAGTAGAAGTCATATTTTTGCATATCTGACATTCTGGGTTGTCTTCAAAAAGTGTTGCCAGAAGCAGTTCTAGATCCGGTCAAGATCAGAAGTTCGATTATTCAAAATATTGAGCAGTTTGGTTTATTAGAGGTTGCTTCCATACCTATCTCCGTTCATTGTATTGAATTTGTAATGTCTTGTATTAAGCATTACAATTATACTACTCGTGAGATAGTGTCATTTGATGGACGAGTCATTTGCAGTCTCAAACCTTTGGACATTGAAAGAAGTTTTGGCATTCCTCAACACCCGAATAGTCTGGTTATTTCTATGGAGCAGTGTGAGCAAGCATTTGATGCTGATGTGGAAAAGTGTCAGAAGAAGATGGTAGAAAGATGGTTAAAACAAGCAAAGAACAGATTGCCAAATAATGTGGGTCGTGGTGAATACAAGGATGAGTACGCGATTCTAATTACACTCCTGAATCGTGTCTCAGGTCAAGCACATGCGAATGTTTTCCAGCCTTGGATGTATTACATTATAGGTCGCATCATTTCTGGGCCGAAGCATTATGATTGGGCATCCTTCATCAGCGATATTCTTCACAGGCAGATCACCGGTTTCCTAGTTGCCCATGAGTTTCACATGTGTTCGTATCTCGTGTACTTGATCGCTTATCAAGGTCAGTTCCGAGGATTAAACACCGTGGGCATTCTCAGTGTTCAGAAAGTCTATCAGTATTATGATCAGCTTGAGTTCACTAATGAACGCCATTTCAAGCGTGTTCATGAGGCTTTTCTGACTTATACAGGGGAATTTGGACCGAGTTGCACGTTCGTATCTCGGCAGCTGCTAGGGCAGCGATGGATGGATGGGCAGATTGGTTTATTCAGTTCCCGACATACACCTACATCCGAGTATACGGATTCACAGGAAATCCAGCTATGCTTCCACGTTATCCTTCGGATAAGACAATCTTTCAGGAGTTCCTGAGACAGATGCATGATGTTCATCGTCTTTTACGCCGTAGGCACAGACCATCTATCAACTTTCCTTTTCAGTTTGGAATGTATTGGTGCAAGTCAGCAATTGATGCTAAAGTTGTAGGGCAAGAGCTTGAGAAATATCATCTTAAGTATCTTGTTGAGGCACGTGCCTATGATCTTTTAGGTCATACACAACTCGCCTTGCTGGAGGTATATTTCATGAGCCTTCTATGGAGGATTACTGGGCAAATTGCGCAGATGACTTCGAGGTTCGCAGCATAGTTACGGCTGTTTCTCTCTCTCACAAATTTCTTTTTCTGTGGGAGGTTTATCGATGATGAGGGAGAGGTTCTTCCTCGCTTTTCAAGAAGTTGATACAACCTGCCTAAGCTGATTGGTATGCTAAGAAATCATAGCCAAGGAGAGGTCAAGTAGAGTTATTTAGTCTTTACTCGGCAGCAAGAAGACCGAGGGTAAGTGTGCCCAGAGCGAGCCGCCCAGTAGTGGTGAATCCTTCGCTACCTTCCTCGTCAAAACCAAAACAGAAGAAAGGAGTAACCCTCCTAAGAAAGGTCAAGCGCCAAACAATTCAAAGGGCAAAGGCTTGCTATTAATACACAAAGCCAGCGGACATGCAGCCACAGCCGCTCGAGACCGGGTTCGGAGTCCGCCAATGCCTGAGGTTCATCCTCGAGTTCCTACACCAGTTCCAGAGCAGTCACCAGTCCCAATTCACATTGAATTGGATTTAGACTCTCCACCTCGCAGTGGGTCCTCTACACATTCACTTTCGTCGCAACCTCTTGTTGCTAGTACAGACCCTTCCAGTAGCATTAGCCGAGATCAATCTTGGATCGAAGCTCAGCTTGGAAGGAAGAGGAGGCAGCCATCCTATGTTCTTAATCATTCCGATTTTGATGAGGTTTATCAGGATGCGCCAGACAAGAGGGTCAAGAATATAGTCCACATGGAGAGGAATACTGACATGGAGATCGTAGTCGAGACTGCTGTACCTCCACAGGGGAAGAACTTGACTGAGTTGGAATCTCAGGATTTTGAGGTTATCACAGTCAACCTTGGTCGTAGCACACGCCAGACCCAGGTTGATCTCCTACAGGTTGCTACAGACAGTGCCAGGGATAGAATACTGAAGGATGGAGAAGATAAGGCAGCCCTCAAGGCTGAAATCAGACAGCTTTGTTAGTATATTTCTAGCCTTGTACACAGACCAGAGGTCATCGCCACACTCCCACCGATGCTTGAGCCTCCAGTAGAGAAAAGTCAACTTAATCACTTAGTTGCATATGGAAAGCATTTGGATGAGTGGGAAGAAGAGTTCGTTGCTAGAGGCTGTGCTATGCTCACAGAGTTATATCAGTTGCGGTATAATGCACGAGAACTCCGTATTCGTCTCCAGGATGAGGAGCGAGATATGGCGATTAATAAACCTCGAGATGAGATTATGATTGCTCACCTGAGTGTGGCATATGATGCAGTCACAGATGCAGAGGATAGGGAAGCTATTTACTCTTGGAAAACATAGTTGGTTTTCAAGGTAAAGATAGAGGACACTTTGGCGTTAGAGTTGGCTGAGAGTAGAGAGCATGTTACTAGTGCACTCCGTTATGTGAGAACCTTGGTTTCTCGCTTACCGTGCCAATATCAAATTGAGGGTGGTGCCTACGTTGAGCTTACCAATATTCAATCAGAGCTCCAGGAACTCATTCATACCATTTTCAATGGGGAGACCGTTGGCTGTAAGGTTACTCAGCTTACAGTCATGTCAGCATTGTTCGATGAGGCAACAAGGAGCAGAGGTGAACTTCAGTCTCAGATCACAGCTGGTGAGGATATGCTGCACTGACATAGCATTCTTCAACAGAGTCTCATAGCTCTAGATAGTGATACACTTAACAATCTCGTTGAGGGATTGGTTGCTCGAGATCACAGACAGTAAATTTTAGTTCCCACCTCTCAGGATAGACATTACACACAGGAGTTAAACTTGGCGTTACTTTCTCAAGTTAACTCGTTGTCTTGTCTCATGCATATCTATTATGAGATTAGCTTTACACACTTGGAGTTTCTTTTAGGGTTTTCCGTTAACTGATGATAGTCTTCCAGTTAACTTGCTTTCAATAAGGATGTGCATGCTTGCACATTGTCCATTTTTAGATTAGATGTTTCGGTTAACTGATGGTACTTTTCCAGTTAACTGTATAGTTTACTTTATTAGGGTTTAGCAATAAATCTTGCATGCATTGCAAGTCTGTAGTTGACTCAAGGTGATTTTAGGGTTCCCTACACCTTGATGTATATAAATAAGAGCTTTTGCTCATTTGTAAATAACTTTTGCACGAGAGAGAAATATATGTTGCCTACCTTGCCCTCAATATTGCTCTTTTGGTATTTGTTCATGCGTCTTTACTATTATGATTAATTGTTATGCCACATAGGGTTTCATGCAATCGTAATGGTGAATTCTTTCCATAGTTAGATAAAATCTATTTTGTGTTCAATAAGCTTGTTCAGATTGAGATGATAGTTGTGCCACCTTGCCTTCAAGTATAGAATCTGCACTTGATTATCGTATATTGTTGTGAATAATAAACTTATTCGGATTGAGCTGATAATTGTGCCACCTTGCCTTCAAGTTGAGAATCCGTATACAGTTTATCGTGTGTTGTTGTTACCAATAAGCATGTTTAGATTGAGCTGATAGATGTGCCAACTTGCCTTCAAGTTGAGAATCCGTATACAGTTTATCGTGTGTTGTTGTTACCAATAAGCGTGTTTAGATTGAGCTGATAGATGTGCCACCTTGCCTTTAAGTTGAGAATCTACACCCGTTTATCGTCTGATAGTCAAACCTTGCTCTGTTTCCTCATGCTCTGTTTTTCTTGAGGAAACTAGATAGAATTTAAGTAATTAAGTTTAGTTGTAGTTAGTAGTCTGCAAAACCAAAAAATACTCAGCTGCAACGTATATAGTTTTCGAGAAAGCCTTGTACCTCTACAGCTGAAACAAAAAGATAGGATTTAGTTTAGTTTATTTCCATTTGCAAGTACTTTTGTCAAGCACAATGAGGGAGCTTCCTCTCCTAATTTGAAGAGCACTCATTGCGTAGTGTGCATAGCTGTCCGTACCAACTCTTACTCCAGAGGTGCTAGTTGTTACGCCAACATAACCCTTGCAAACTAATATGCTGAATGTTGCAAATTTGTTTTGTTTTGAAAGTTTGCAACTTCTTTGTGTGTTTTGAGAGATATATGGACTTTTTGTAATTTTTAAAATAGATGACCAGGCAATGTAAAGCATAAATATGTATAACTTTTACTGTATTCTCTCAATAACATGGCAGGAAAGTGAAATGCAAGCAATAAGCTAATTAATTGAAGGAATTTGGAACTAAATAGAAGCTGCAATGATATTCATTAACCATAGAATAATTACAAAGCTTAATATCTCAACTTTTCATACTCGGACAAGCAAGAACTTTTATCACATAGAATCTGGAAAAGTTGCAGACAAGAATAAATCTGATAGCCCAATTGATCTGTTGTATATAATGTATTCTCCACCTTTTTAAAGTATGCACAAATCCTCTACTAATGAAGTCATTCAAATAGCTGAAGGTATGACCATAAGAACCCAAGCACTTTTCCCTATATCCCACATGTCTATTGCTGGGTATGTATCTTCCAAGCAGACTATACATTCAAATGATCTTCTAGGACTGTGGCGTCTCCTATAAAGGAAAGGTATGCAGATTTTCTTAGGTGTTGTGGCCTTGTCTAAGCTGAAAATGAGATTGCCTAGCTGTTGCAGCAGTAAACCTGGCAAAAGTCACTTCCAAATTGATTTCTATTGCAACAATTAATGTATTTCTGATCTGCAACTAATAAACCTTCAAATGCTGCTCCAAACCCTTGTATTAGCTTCTCTAAAAGCCTCGACACTGTAGCATCACTGTTCACGTGTTACTGTAGCAGCGATTAAATAGATTGAATTCTGATCTACAATGGCTGCCAATGATGAATTCCCAGGTTTGCTGTAGGCTGTCTTTCAAACTCTTCAAACCCTTCTGATATTCCTTCACTTTTAAGCACAAATAGAACTCCTGGATGAAGCTCTTTCAAACAATAATATCAGCTGGTATTGCACAACCTCAAAATTGCATAGACACTTAAGAGTTTTTGTTCTCCAATGCTGAAGATGGTAGAAAAACCCTAGCTGGCTTCCTCTCAAGGCACAAACTCCAAAGACAATTTTATATTCTCTCAAAGGAGGTTGACCCCTTAATGGCATTTAAATTGCTTTTCAAATCCACTTTTAGGTTTTTAATAAAAACTTTATAATATGTCTCCAAACTTGGGTGCTCAAATCCATAATATAATAAATGTACTTTAAGTGATTTTAATTGAGGGTCATGGCCTCATTGAAAATAAAGTACACTTTTTGACTTTATAAAATAACTTTATATTATTTAATTACCATTAAAGTACCTTTAATGATAATAACTCATTAAATATTTAATATTTTGCCTATCCAACTGATTAAGAGGTCAACATTGCATCTGAGACCTGTTCAGATGCCTTGCTGAAAATAGAAACCCTGAATCTCTGAAAAGATGACTTACTATAAATAGTAAGTATGAAGAACTGAGTCTAACAAAAACCAAACCTGAACCCATATTGAGCTCTAATGGAGAAAACACACTGATGTTTGCCAAAAGTGACCCTCTAACCATCTGAGTTAGCCTATGAGGGCTAGTGATAGGCTAAACCGTCAATAAACAAGATCATACTGAAAAGGGGACATTATAGCTTTCTGTCCTATGTAGAGGAGGATTGACACTTTGGTCTTGATCTTCACCTCTTTTGTGTAATGAGCTCCCACTTGGTCATTTCTTATGATAATTTTGCATTTGCTTTCTCTCTTTCCAAAGGATTTCTTCCTTGGTCATAAATTTATAAAAATAAATTCCCTCTTTGTACACCTTTTTTTTTGGTCTTGTTGAATTCTACCAAAATATTGTGTAAAAAATACAAGTCTTATTTTGGTTATTTTCATCTTCGAAGTAATTTTATCCATTAATTAGGTCATGTAAAGGAGCAAGAAACATTGAAGGGTAACCCAATGGGAGGAAAGGAAGCTAGGCTAATTGTTTGTGGAAATGGAAAGAACATGAGTGTTTGTCTGTTTTAGTGACAAGAAGAACCAAAATTCAAACCCAGTTGTTGGTTGATTACCACATAAGGGGCAAACACGATAGAAATGAGTGGTTAGATGATGATAAGTGATGAAGGCAAATGGCATGAGCACTTAGGTGTGATGGAGGGAAGTTCCTAGGTTAGTAGGTAATCATCTTACATGACAAGAGGGGATCTAAGAGGTACCTATTTGTTGATGAAAGTAACATTAATAGAGAAAATGAACACTTGGGAATGTTAAGGTATGGTTTAGTGACAAAGAAAGAAACCAAAACTACCATGGTGTGATTTCTAAACATAAGAAGTGTAAGAAAAAGAGGCGCCGAGGCAGCCTTTTAAGTGGTAGGTATGCCATGAAATGGTACCAAGGGGATTGAGTGTTTAGTGACAAGGATGTTACAAAAGTGCACCTAACTATTGATTACATCTCTTAAGTGAAACACATGTGAAAAAGGTGCCTAGCAGGTCAAACAATCTTTTAATTCATATAAGTAACCAAAAGGTAGGCTAGATAGTGGTCTGGGATGTCTTAAGTGACAAAAGAGCAAGAAAATCACCCTAGGATACTAAGTAGTGACAAAAGTTGTTACAATACAAGCCTTAGAGTGTTTTGATAACATTAATTGGTAGAGATGGTCACAAGGTGCACCTAGAAGAAAGCAAGCATCCTTGAGTGACATAAACCCTCCGTGCACCCATCCCAATTGGTTTGCTCATTATTCAAGTGAAAAAGGAGAGTTAAATTGGCACTTAGGTAAGAATTTGGTTTGTTCAAGAGACAACATGGTCCTTATAGCAGCTTGGTTGACAAGGGATATGTTTCAAGTGATATGAATGGATGGAAAGAGCATCTAGGTGAGTCAAGGCATGCTTTAAGTGACAATAGAGAGCAAAATAGGCACATGCGAGGAAAAATAAACACGAGTGGCATTGAACACCATCAAAGGCATCTACGAAGGGATATCAATAGAATTTGTGGCAAGATTTCAGCCTTTGAAAGTGGCATAAACTATTATTATTGTCACCTATATAGCAACACTTCAAGTGATAAATGATCATAATAGTGCAAGATAAAGGGTGCTTTCAATACAAATTGTGTAATTTTTGCAAAGTATTCTATTCAACCTTTGGAGATGTCTTGTATCATTCAACTCTATAAGAGGTTTGAGATAGTAGTTTCATGTAATTATTTTGGAATAAGGAGGTGATGCTAGAATGCTACCTAGATTCTACTAGATTTGGAACTAGAGTAAACACTCAAATCAACTTTTTCATTGTATTGTTATCCTATTTTACTAATAATAGAGTGAGTGGTACTACTTTGATGATATTTTTTTCTTAATAGACTTGTCTTAAAGTAAATGTTGGGTTATCTAAACACTATGTGAGTGTTTTTATCTTCATTATTGTTGATTTAATTCCATAATCAAAATTAATAGTTCTTAAACATCTTATAAATTTAATATAAAAATTAAAAATTAACCTTCTAAATAAAATTATCCATTCATTTTTCTTCAACAATTAGTATCAAAGCTTGATTGTCATCAATTATTGAGAAAGAATAAGGCTTCTCTTAAGAAATTTGTGGTTTTAGTGAGGTCTTTTATGGTTTATTTTACAAATTGGCATGAATCATGGCAAACACATTTAAAATGGAAGTTGAAATAAATAACGAAGAGTGCTTGATTTGTGGAAACTCAATATGGAAGATCTCTTGGTCGAGAGATCACTAGTTAGCAATTACATGACAAAAACCCTTCAATATGACTAATGAAAATTGGAAAAAACTTATAACAAAGCCAAGTGCACCATTAGATGGTGTCTTGATGATTTGTTGTTATTAAATGTTTCTATTTAAAGTACATCACATAAGTCATGAGAAATCAAGAAATTTGTATCAAGCAAAGTCTCTTGTTAACAAGGACAACATAAAGGTATGCATCTTGAAGGACGTTTGTATCATAAGTTCGATGAGCTAAAGCTCTTTTGATAATGTTTAGAACACTATGGACAAAATAAAGGCAAATGAGTCTTGAAGGGCATTGTCCCATGTTTTGAGCAATGGAAACAGATTAAAAGGTGAGGTTGCAACTAACCTGGACATCTTTTCGATTTACAAGATAGTTGTAAAAGCTTACAAGAAGATTTGTTTCTCCATTTATCTTACATATTGTAACATTTTTTACTTCTCCGGTTTCAGCCCCAAGACTAAGCTCATGAGTAAACCCAACCTTGCCAATCCACTTACAACAAAGGAAACTACTCCAAATAAGATGTCAATATAAAAACAAAAATTGTAACAAAATAGTGATAATTAGAGGAGTTTGTCCCATATGGTAACAATATTGTATAAAATATTGTAGAAATATTTGGAATACAACACCATTTCAATCCAGATGCTCAAGGAAAATAGCCATTGAATAAAAGTCCAAATGAAGAACTGTAGGAACACACAGAATGTTCTGCTGTAACAGGCAAAAGCAGAGGAGTCCAAATATTTACATGAGATATGAGATGGCATTCAAGTGTTATGACCATTAGCCAATAAAAGTGTGCTTTGTTACATATTCTAAAGGTGCTTGTGTGCTTATAGGTTCCCTTAATTTGTGATTAAGAGGTAACGACTACTGATGCACAATTGGTCATCTTGGAGGGCTTAAATGTTACCATAGATGGTTTGCCAAAAAAGAAAAATATACAAATATACAAATATAAATATACATGAGACCTTATTCCTTACTAATCCTTCCTCAATCATCCACATTTCTCAACAGTTAGCTCCCTTTCAAAATCAGAGCCTTCTATTTCAAGGCGTTCTGTTCTATGTAGACTAGAATTGACACTTTGGTCTTCATAATCTGACTTACCAGCAAATGAATGGTCTTGATCTTCACCTCTATTGCCCAATGAACTCCCACTTGATGACGCATCCTTTGCTCTTTGTTTCTCTTTTTTTTGTTTCCTAACATTACTTCGCATTTCCTTTCTCCTCTTCCGAGGGATTTCTTTCTTGGTCATAAATTCTAGAAAGGACTTAACAGAATACATTATCCTTGCACATTTGGATGAGCCCCCTCTATAAGCTTCCATGTTTGTACCATTGTTTTCCTCAATACTCCTAACAACACAGAACAGCCTTGCTAATCTAACACAATATGCAATGATTGCTAGTATTGACACAAGCCCAGTTATTAAAAATAAGCCTAAAAATGCCGGTGTGTCTAGATGGCTCAAAATTCCATCACTTGATTTGCATGTAGAATTTTTTGTATATTTGTCATGTATACGCTGCAATGTTCCATCATCCTTAAGCCTCAATATAGCAGTCGAAATATCAATAGCTAGTTGTGAACCTTTCTGAAATGCCTGCATAGAAGAAAGAAAATCAATAGTATCATGAAAATGCTTGTTAAACAATTTTATAATATTCTTCTGTTCATTGGATAGGTTACAAACTAAAACTAATATTTGACCATTTTTTGTAAATCAATTAGCCATAGGTTAATATTGAATAACAGAACAGGAAAAATGTGCGGAAGGAAGTTTGAACTCTTATGTATTGGATTGTATGTGCATGTTTAAATACTTAAACTTTACAGTCCATATTCTCATTCTGTAATGATATTTTAATCATATAGAAGACAAAAATCCCCTAGACTATTATACTGATAATCTAATCTAACCAACATTTGGGATCTGAATTATGTAGTAGTTTAATGTAGCAGCATAATTGCCAATATACAAGAACGAAGCAAAAAATAATGGGATTTTAATGGCCAAAATACATGAATTGCTGCTACAAAACTAACCACAAAGAAAAAGTAAATATTGCAACTTTGTGTTAAGGCATTGCCTGCATCGACTTCTATAAAGCTATCGCAAAATCATGACAAAATCAAGGTAGGCAAGATGCTGTGCTGGAAAAATACACTTGTAAAACATAGCCAATCCAGAATCCTCATCTTTTTCACCTTATGTCTATCATAGAAGTTTGTTCTTTATGTCACATGATATCAGTTACATTTATAGTAACTCGTAAGAATTTGGATGTGCCTATGCTACCCATTTCACTACAAGTTTTTGTTTAGAGGGCAAAAAGGGGTTTTCAGAACTTACAAATCCCCAGTCACCTTTTCTGAATTCTTGGCCAGAAGTCTTAAACGCACATCTTTGTGATAGTAGCACATCTGCATAAGGTTCCTCCTCCACAACTGCTGCCACCCCACCTCGTTGTGGGCCATTTAATAATGCATTTGCATAATTATCTAATGTATTTAATGGGATCAGTCTATCTTTTGCTACGTTCAACTCTAATAGATAGTCTCTCACAAACGATCCACTTTGATAGCCAATAGGGTCATCACTTGTAATTAATCCACCAATGCCATTTACTGTTGGCCTTAGTTGTTCAATAGTCAGAATTGAAGTGAGATTTGCAGTGTAACTCGAAGTGATGATAAGGACCACAAAAAACCAAACAATTAACACCATCCGGCCTAGAACACTTTTCACTTTCTCCCCTGCAAACAAGAAGAAACTATCATTTAATCTCACTACACTTTTTATATAAGAGCCAAATAGCTAAAAGAATGAAAGTGATCCAAAGAATAAAAAGCAGTTTTGCTTACTCTGAGTAAAGAAAAGGGTTGACAAAATGAACCTGTAACACACCAATATAAACATTAAAAAGCTTTTAAATAATTCCAATTTGAAAAAGTTACTACAGATATTGTCGATAATATAATTGCTAGGAAAGAGTGTGTTTCACATCTGTAGAAAGACCTCCGTGATTGATTTTGAATAAGAACTTTATTAGGAAATTTTTTCCCAGTTTTACTTGTCTCTGCTTATTATAAACATTAATTTTAACCCAATATGGTCTTTGCACCCATCAACAAGTTAGCCTTACACTGCTATTACAAACATGAGAATTAAAATTGAAATTTGTAAATAAACATTTCAGATATATTAGTAAATATAGGTATGGTCTTAGAGTCTTAGGTGCAATTAGCCATCGATACGCTACTAATGATAGACAGTATTGTAGTTTGAGAGAGAATCTTGAGCACAGCCAGAATTTCATGCTGCCGCAGTTTACTGTGGCACCATTTTAGGCTTTTAATAATTATTGCATTTTCTTCACCCAGAAACAAATACCCACCAGATAATGGTGCAAATCTGCTTCTTTGGCCTTCCTTGAAAATCCTCATTTTTCTTGTGTTCCAATACCCATATAACTGCTCCAGTGATGATAAAACAAGCACCCATGGTAGACCACATGCTTATAGAAAATGGTTGCAAAAACTGCCAAGTGCGGCTAGATTTTTGAAGCAAATTAGGCACCGCCACTGTCAAGCTGGACTCTAGAAATGGCTGTGTAAATTGAACTATATTTGAGCGCTTTCTGGTAATTGTAATATCTCCAACAGCTGCATCAAACTCCTGCACTGACCGGATCCAAGAATATTTTGTGAAACCCAAACTGAGTAAAGGAATGGTAACAAGTAGTTGTCAACATGTGTAATATGAACAGTTTACAATACTCAAATTAAAGAAATTTGATTGAAAATGAATGATGTATAGCAGAAATTCAAATTAGCACAAGTTGAATAGAAAGAATTATTTCCTGCTGACAAAAGATGCTTTCTTACAAAAGCATCTAGATGAACAAAACTAAGGCTGGTTAAGGTACCTGCCAATTTATTTATTGATATTGTATTTTTTGTGCTTGTAACTTGAATAAGGACAGTGTAAAAATAAAGAAAAAATAATCTTTTTTTTTTCCCCCAGAAGCATGGGGTGAACCAATCTCTTGGTTGCATGGATTGTCAAGCCTGAAAAGTCAAGGTTCATCAAAGGAAAGTTTATTTTGGATTACCTCATTACTTCCTATGAGGCATAGAATGGACTTATAGAAAAGATCAAAAGACTTTGCTCATGACAAATAAGCATTGGATAAAATCTAGGACAAGATAGGGAGAAACTTCATTCTAGAATGTGTAGACGGCCATGTTAATAAATAATTATATTGTAATTGACCCTACTAATTAATTAAATAAATGTTGTAGTCGGTCGTACTAGGAATAGATAATAATAGTTTATATAATACATGCATAGTTTAAAGTAAAAGTTGGATTAGTTGTTGGGCAGGTAGTTAGGAAGAGTTACCGATGGTTGGTATTTCAACAAACCTCGGCCATCTATATATGTGTCTTGTCATTTGTAGTCGGGGAGGGACAATTGCTATGTATTGTGGATATACTTCATGAAATCGATCAATCTATTGTGCTGTGCAATTACTCTTACAATTGTTTTGTGATTCAAATGTGATTCATATTCTAGTACGTGCATTATGTTTGTGAATTATTCTCATTTACTCCCGTAGTACGTTGAACACTACCTAGTGAGTAAACATTTGGCGCCGTTGCTGGGGACCCCCCTCGACTCCGTTGGGGACGTTGCCCCAAGACCCCCATCAGATTTATTGGAATTGCCAAATTGCAATACAACCAACCATCATAGTACAGTTACAAGAGTTGGTAGCTGAGCAAATGAGAGTGGCAGCTCTCGAGGAGAAGTTGGCAGAGTGGGGAAGAGTATTGGGTAAGTGTGACAGTCAGTTGACAGAGAAGGATACCTAAGTGGCCGATGCACAACGACTTTCAACACAGAGGGAGAATCAATTATAGGAAAAGGACGAGGAGTTGGCATTTTTTGTTTTCAGTCGTCTAGAGGATGACTACTTTGTGGGGGGGATAATGTAGATGGCCATGTTAATAAATAATTATATTGTAATCGACCCTACTAATTAATTAAATAAATGTTGTAGTCGGTCGTACTAGAAATAGATAATAATAGTTTAAATAATACATGCACAGTTTAAAGTAAAAGTTGGATTAGTTGTCAAGTCAAGCAGGTAGTTAGGAAGAGTTGCCGATGGTTGGTATCTCAACCAACCTCGGCCATCTATATATGTGCCTTGTCATTTGTAGTTGGGGAGGGACAATTGCTATGTATTGTGGATATACTTCATGAAATCAATCAATCTATTGTGCTATGCAATTACTCTTATGATTGTTCTATGATTCAAATGTGATTCATATTCTAGTACATGCATTATATTTGTGAATTGTTCCAATCCTTGTACTCTGTTGCATCACCTTACTCAGCATTGAAGGCTATATTTTTGGCTCTGTATCAACCTCCATCCTGTTGCTAGATGGCAATGACTCCTCTACATCATCAATGTCATCCAATGACAATCTAGTAGCTCCTTTTACTACAGCCACATCCTCCATTTGCCTGCCTCTCAAAATCAAGAATCTTGTCTACTATAAACAATGGGATCTCATCTTGCCTTGTCCAATTGCTATAAGGATCAATGACCTCCTTTCCTCTACCCTTGGGAGTGGACACCCAAATGGGGTTGAGGGGCAATGCCCCTCATAGGGGTTTGGGAAAACACCCGTAACGGGGTTGAGGGGCAGCACCCCTCATGCGGGTTTGGTGGTAACACTCCCAATGAAATTGAGGGCAACACCTCTTGTGGGGGTTTGGGGGCAATGCTCCTCGTGGGGGTCTGAGGGAAGCACCCCTCACAAAGTCCAGGGGCAATGCCCTTGGCGCATTTCACCCAAATTAAGGCCTTTGAAACCACAAAAGACTTCATGTCGCACACCATTTCCACAACTTTAACACTTAAGGGAGAATCCAAGAAATTAGGTATTTGGCACATCTTTGTGAATAATATTCGCTCTTCAAGTGTTTTACAAGGAAGTGTGAGGGGCATTTGTGCATTTATAGGGAAAAATATTGACTTTTTTGACTATTTTTTTCGCTTTGACCTACTTTTTTTCTCATTTTGCATTTTTATGCATCTAGCTAGTTTTTTTGTCAAGGTCGCAAAGTTTTTGGTGAGTACCCGTCAAAAAAAGAGAATGCGAAAAAGGATGGCCAAACATATGATATTGGAAAAACAATGAATTCACAACTAATAAAATGTTCTATGGAAGTGTTGTGACCTTTTTCACACATCGCCCCATTGCAAATGGGGACCCCCCTAATTTTTGGCTTTGCTGATGTTGGTTTGTTTTTGCTGTTGTCTCTCTCTCGTTCTGTCTATCTTTCTGGGACGGGCCCGCCGTTGAACCATAACGTGAAATTTTGGCCAAGTCTAGAAATTAGGGTTTCCATCTTCCTTGCCAAGTTGAAATCAAATGAAGTAAATAAATTGAAAATAGAGCTTAACATTGATGTCAGTGTGCTTCCAGCAGGCTCTCAGCAAATTTTCATTAGATTCTGGCAACTTACTATTTTTAGTAAGTGTGCAATTTCAGGCAATCTGTCAGCATTTTTGTAAATCCGGCAGTCACGCTGCGTCCAGAGCACATCAAGATGCTTGTGTGCAAAATTTGAGCGAAAACAGGCAACTTTCTATTTTTAGCAGTCCAGCTTTTGGGACAAATTTCAGGGCTTAAACAAAGAATTTTTCAACGCATGTCTGCATATTCCTTATGAGTTTTTCGAGACCTTCGCGATGGTATAACATGCAAAGCGAGACGACAACTTTCAGAGTCCAACCTTCAGAGGCTATTTTTAGGGTTTGCATGTTAGGGTTTCTTTTGCATGTCTGCATATTCCTTATGGGTTTTTCGAGAGCTTCGCAGTGGTATGACATGCAAATGGAGATAATCACTCAGTAAGGAACTTACTATTTTTAGCAAGTGCATCCCGGCAGCCACCTCCCAGCAGTTCAGAATCACGAACTGATCGCAATGCAGCAGAAACGAAGACAAACAGAGATCATTTGATAGGTATGCAGAGCAAATTAGGGTTTCCAACTTCGGAGCCTGAAAAGAAGGGTAAAAAGTCAGAATTTTCGAAAACCGGTGTAAACCACCGCGATCAGTATCCTTCAGGCTATCTGCTGGTAAAATTTGAAATCAAACGGAACACTTACTATTTATAGTAAGTCATTTTGGAAACAGGCTAAAAATAGCAAATCAGTTGCATGCGCCGATGTCAGCAGGCAGGTCACGTGGTGAGGAGCGTGTCATTCGAATTTCAAGTCAAACGGAGTTGTGGAAGTCTCACAAGAAAGCAATTACTATAAATAGTAAGCCACCTCCAGAAACATGCTATAAATAGCAAGTCAGCGCAAGGCATCAGTAGGTACAGGTCAAGCAAGTGATGAAGACCCTATGGCGCGAATTTCAGATCAAATGAAGTTGCAGAGGATGGAAAATCAGACACTTACTATTTTTAGCAGGTTGGCACAGAGGAATTAGGGTTTTCTAAAATCAAGGGCGGAATAGGACAGTCAACCAGAAGTAGCATCCAGCCACGATCTCCACATTTTTGGCATTCAACTGATGAAATTTGAAGACATTATAAGCAGTTACTATTTTTAGCAGGTTGCTAAAAATAGCAAGTACAAGCAGGCACCTGACACCAGTAGCTTAATCACACCACGAAGTTCAAAACAGAGCAAAAATCAGGCTTTTCAGAGTCAGGAGTCAATTCAAAGCACAAAATTCAAGGAACTTTCTAAAAATAGAAAGTCAGGGCAAATTAGGGTTAGCAGGAGAAAATCACCCTAAATTTGGCAAAGGGCACGAAATACATCAAGTTTGATAATTTTTCAAATCCGGCACCAAAACTTGCTATAAGAAGCTGAAGATAGATGAAAATGCTCCTAAGTCTGGAAAATTTGATGCTCCCCATGGCAAATGCGCCCAAGACAAAAATGAAAGCTCAGCATGTCAAATGCGCCTTGCCTGGCAGGGAGCTTGGAAGAAAATTTCACTAAGTGTTCAAACTGAAAGTTGCACATGTAATATGCGCCCTTAAATTGAAAGTTTGATATGTAAAATGCACCCATCTTGCAAAGTTAAAAGCCTGACCCATTATATGCGCCTGGATGGAGGAAGGTTGTTAAAAGTTTGTCTAAGGCGTTAAAACTCAAAGTTACCCCTCTCAAATGCGCCCTTGAAGTTCAGGACTTGAAAATTCGCCTAAGGCATTAAAATTGATGCTCAAGGGGTCATATGCCCCTGGCTTGAGGGAGGATGATAAAAAGTTTCTAAGGCAATCAAACTAAAAGTTCCATGGGTCAAATGCGCCCCACTTTGAAAAACTTCAAATTTGCCTAAGTGTCAAAATTGAAAGCTCCTACTCTCATTTGCGCCTTAGCTGCTTTGAGTAATAGAAAAATGGTCAAAGTGTTACAAATTTGAAGTTGACCCCTCCACCGGCGCCCAAGGACTTGGAAGGTGAAATTTCATTAAATGCTCAAAATTAGATGCTCAGAGGGTCAAATGCGCCTCAAGCTTGAAAGATGGAGTTTAAAATTTTTCTAAGTCGTTTAAAATGGAAGTAGACCCCTCCAAATGCGCCCTTGAAGTTGGTGTAAAATCTTCTAAGTATTGCAAAATTGAAGCTTGACCCTCAAAATGCGCCCAAGTGCCAAGGGGTAGTTTGAAAACTTCTAAGGCAAGTTAAAATGAAAGTTCAAGGGGTGAAATGCGCCCAACTTGGAGGATAAAATTTTATCAAGTGTTCAAAATTTGAAGTCCAGACCCCTGAATGCGCCTTAATCAAAGAGGAAGGCTGAAGAATATTCTAAGTATGAAAAATGGAAGCTCCCCCCCTAAAATGCTCCTGGACTTACCTGCAGAGCTTTGAAATGTGCTAAGTGTTGGAAACTGGAAGTAGCCCCTCTTATTCGCGCCTTGACCTCAAAGACCACCCTCTTGCATGCACCCAAGGTATAAATTTGAAGAAGGACCTATGATATGCGCCAAACCTTGATGATGGTGAGTTAGCAAATTTCACTTAGTGTTGAAATTGAAAGCAGAGAGGGTCATTTGCGCCTAAGGTGAGGAAGGGTCTCCAAAATATTCTAAGGCATGGAAATTGAAACCTCACCCCTTCAAATGCGCCATCATGGGAGGAGATGGGAAAAATATTCTAAGTGCTTAAAAATAAAAGCTCACAGGTCAAAGTGCGCCCCCAACTTGAAAGGAGATGAGCTAAAATATTCTTAGTGTTTAAATTTGAAGCTTGACCCTTGACTGGCGCCTTGACTTCTAGGGAGGTTAGAAAATTGTTTAAGTGTTCAAAGTGAGAGTGCTACCTAGCAAATGCGCCCTAAAGAACAAGATGCATCAAATTTTTTCTAAATATTAGTAAATGGCAGGAGGACCCCCTAGATGCGCCTAACTTGTGTGAGTTAGCAAAAAATTTTTTTAAGGCGTAAGAAAATGGAAGTTGGCCATGTCAAATGCGCCCTACCTTGAAGAGAAATGCTTGAAGAATTTTCTAAGTGTTGGTGCAAAGTGATGAATGTTTTTCCTAAGTATTAATATTTAAAGTTTCACTTCCTTAGGAAAAATACGCCTAACTTGAAGGAGTAATGAAGTTCTCATAGGAATGAGTAAAAATGGGTGAGAAGAAGTCGGAAGATGTCAGCTTCGCAAGGATAATTAAAAGTTTTCAAGTCAGAGCAAGGAAATGCGCCTGGAGTTGAAGAAATGGATAAAATTTGATGAAAAAATCATTTTTCTAAGGTTCAAAATTCAAAAAATAAATAAATGAATCCGTTCGTTGCATACCCATGAATTTGATGCGTTCTGAGGAAAATTTTCTTCTGGGTATTTAAGATCTTCGACAAGGGGAGGGTTTTAAAGTCTTCCACAGTTCGTTGAGGACTTTGAGATGGAGATCTTTGATGGGCACAGGATTGAGTGAAGTATGCCCGGGCAGAATACAAGATAGGTTGGAAATTTGGCTAAGGCATGAAGAATTTGAACGCGAAGCTGGCTAGTGAAGACAATGAATGCTTGGAAGTTGGAGCGTGAAAATCCTAGTAAGTAAGTTGAATTTATATTATGAAGTGTTCTAATACTCTTCTCTTTATCTGTTTTGCAGAAAAAACGTCGAGACCAGGAGATGAAGACCCAAGTGTTGGAAATCATCATCAAGCAGAAGAATGAAGTTGTCGCCTTGAAGTTAGATCGAGAACGTACCTGTAGTTGAATTTATTTGATCAAGTCTGCAGTCAAGAAATAGAACAGTGTGAACGCGTTTCTGGATTGAAATCTTCTAGAAGGATGATGGGCATTTATGGCTCATTTATTACCCCACTCCTCTTGGTGGCAGTTTTTAGGGCGAATCTTGTTTAGGGCTGAGGTGGCACAATCTGGGCCATCCAGCCGATTGTAATCTGAGCCGTCTGTTGGACTTGGCCAACTATAAAAGGGGGAGTCCCCCTTCATTTGTACATTCATGAGACAGTAGAATGAGACAGTAGAATTAGAGTAGAAGTTAGAATAGAGAGACAAATTAGAAGTAGCTTAGTATAGATTGATAGTGTAGTTGAAGAAGAAGGAAAGTTTTCCTTTGAAAACTTTTGCAAGAGATTGTTGTGTAAAACTTTCATAATAAAAGATCTTTTCATTGATGGTGAAATTCGTCTTTGTTATGGATAGTTAGCGAGGTTTCTTCATCCCTTCTACTTCAAGTAGCGTAGAATAGCGTAATTTCATTTTTATGCAAATAGGTGTTAGCTGTGGAATGTGGTCTTCAATTTGAGCAAACCTTCGTCTATCCATACCACTAGTGGGCTCGTTGATGGTGAGTTCGCCTTGCGTGGTCAACTGGAACATTGTGGACTTAACTTCGTTTATGATTCACACGTTGGTATGCGTCGTTGTGACGGTGTCTTTGCGTTGAATTATGATCTGAACATTTTGAACTACTCCTCTGAAGATTGCACCGGTTCTGTGCAGGCTGTCTGAAGCGAGGCAAAGCAGGGCTTGGTTGAAGCTTGTGAAGATTGATCGCCATGTCCCACGCCTTAGAATAGATTTAGACTCTCTAAACCTTACACCATTTCAATTCTGTACTTTCCGATTAAAATAGGAAACCCGCGCTTCATAGACAAATCTTTCGAGCATTTGAATTCCTTTCTCCGCTGCCGAACAATTCCGTAAGTCCCCCTTGAAATACCAGCAAATCACATCGAGCCAACTGAGCCTATTCCAACTAAAAGAACCTTGGAGTTGAACGCATGAACTTTCTTGCAATCTTAGCATGCTGGATACTTTGATCAAGAGAGAGTGGGGTAGCCATTGGCGACTTTATTCTGCGTTGGTGCGGTCACAAAAAACACATCAACAGGAAGCAAATCAAAGTCCAACAATTTATCATCCTCTTGGGATGGCCAACTTTAATGGAACATATAAGATTGCAATAACATTTTCCCAAGACGCAATAATTGATGAGAAATCTACAACATTAGAATTTCATCAATTGAGATATGCAAATCACTTTCACGAAGGGAAGAATATCTTAGAATATGTTATCCTTGTGAGACTTGAAGATCATGTTGCACCTACAAGCAATTTTCCCCCCATCTATGGAGATACTTCAAAGACATTCTTAAGCAGAGATGTCAATGATGCAGCCAAGTGGCAACCATATGTTTGCAGCCAAGAACAAGCAAAGAAAATCTATTCTGCAAAGATTAAGCAGAGGCCAGAAGGGTTGAAAGAATTAAAGAAACAACTAGTTGTAATGGAAAGAAATGGGTGCAAATACTAACAAAGTTGGATTCCACAAAAAGGCTCATTGAAGAGCTAACTCTAAGTTTGAAGAGAGCTCAAATTGACAAGGAAGCCATAACAAATGAAGTGTTGCCAAGAGTTGTCATACAGCTACTTTACCAAATTTGCAAGCAGTATAGAAGGCAGTAGAAACAATGAAATCAAAGTACCTACATTTAATAAGAGACGAGGATATTGCCATCAAATATGCAGAAGAGACCATTTATGCATCTAAGAAAATGAAAGAAAAGGTTGATGAACTTACCTTAAACCTTAGTTCAACCAAGGACTCCTTCGAAATTGCCCTTATTACACTTCAAGAGGCTAAAGAACAGCAAGTTGTTGCAGAAATTTTTAGGAAGCAATAGGTTGAAGCATGAGCTAAGGAAATAAATCATGCAACTTGTAAGGTCCCATAACAGCCCTCCCAAATTCTAGAACTTTTTCCACCTTCATGGCTAGGGGTTTGTCTTTAGGAAGGTGAAAAAGGGCTCATCAAGAGACTCAAGATGGTTAAAGGTTAACAGATGAGAGTGGGTAATCTTTCCTACTCTTTGGGCTTAGCTTAAACCAAGGAGGGTATTCCTAAAAGTATGGATAATAAGCATTTAAATCAAACAAAATGAACATTGATATAACCCACAACAGTCATACCCAAATGCAAACCTAATGTCAATATCTATCACTAAGTTAATTTTAAACTGGCTGCAATAACCTCTCTATAGCTGATTTGAATACTTTGCACATGTATCTTAAGATGTCAACAGTGAAGTAATCTCTTAAGATAATTTCTTTCAAAAAAATTAACAATTAGCATAGTACAAACATGTTGTAGATGATTCGCTGACAATATAACATTCTACTTCACTTTAGATTTATCCCTAGTAACAAAACTGAATCATAAACAGCAAGATACCAATCTACATCTACTTCCTATACTACTAGTGAACGATTTTAATGATTTTAATGGATATGGAAGGTCAAGATTCTTACTGACCAATGCCTTATTGAATAACAGAGTTATATCCAACCATGGCAAGCAGAGAACTATAAATAACAACAGAGGTATGATATAAGATAAACACTTCTACTTAATAATTCTTCTCTAAACTCACTGATATTCACCTACAAGAAGTAAGATTCCATTACATGTATTAGTATGTAATAGATTAAAATGTTGCAACATTTGTCATGCACCTGCCATGATCAAATTGCGACACTAAAGTATAAAGAAAAAAAAAAACCATTGAAATGCAATAAATAACAATATAAATATTATTATAATTATAATCATTATAATATAATACTATAAATATATATATAACTAATATAAAAATAAATATATTAACAATAAATTCAATTTATAAATATAGTAGTAAAATAAGAAACATATGATATATTAATATAAAATATGTAGACATAAAATAGTATATTGAAGGGAAAAAACAATTATAAAAATGGTGTGATTAAGAGCAGCGATAGCAAATGGACAAGGCAGCAATTCATTTAGTAAACAGCAGCAATTATGTTTCAATGAAAAGCAACGATTGAAAGAAGATATTAAAAGTAGTAATTAAGAGTCTTCAAAAGACAGTGATCAGTTTTAAAAGAAGCACATCTTTCCTTGACAAAGGGATGTGTCCCTTACCAAAGGAAGGGTATGATGAACAGCTGTCTTTACCACCCCACCGTGGAGGATATAAAGGGAGGACTCTTCAAAGGGAGGATCATCATAGAAGTAATCAGAAATAGAAATTTGCATTCAGAAAAGCAGCAAATATTGATACAATAAGTGATTGGTATGCATTTCATATATATATGTTTGATAGACATACAAATATATGTATAGTTACTGTCATAGTGACTATGTTGGGTGAAAATTATGTAATCAGCTTTTCGATAGATTACACAACTAGGACTTCAGCCACAGCTATGTGAGATGTAAATCTCTCCTCTCGGAAAGGGAGGCGCCCTTCTTACTGCTAACAAAAGCGATAGTAAAACAAACAAGTAATTACAAAATGTACACAAAACTTACGAAGTGGGGGGGGCGTGTTACATTCATCCTTCTCTCTTTTTTCAGAGAAGATGTTTACATTGCTTCACTGTTGGAAGTTCACAATTCTTAATAACTTGAAACGAACAACTAACAGTAATACCAATACCTCTATCTCGTCAAAGTGAAGCGTAGAGATACCAGAAGTAATTAACAATAGACAAATAAAATAAAAGGGAAAGCTCACGAAGGCACAAAGTCATTCCGTAGCTTTATCAATGTTGGATCTGTGTAGAGTATATCGTTTGTCACGTTAGAAGCACAATGTTTTCTTAGACGCAGCAATTCCTCGAACAGCATGAACAATTACAAGCACAAAGTCTTGTAGATCATCCAACCAAAGTATCAAAAAGCACGAACGATTACAAGCACAAAGTCTTGTAGATCATTCAACAATAGTATCCAAGAGCATGAACAATTACAAGCACAAAGTCTTGTAGATTATCCAACCGAATGATAAACAAAAACACAAAATGCAAATCTAAATAATAGATGCAACACAAAGTTTACATAAACTATTTAGAGTCCTTCAGATTCCTCAAGCTAATCACCACCAAATAAGATCAACTCACAAAAGTATTGAATCCAACACAAAGTTTGGTTTGCAATTCTCTTCTTTATTGATCAAATTCCATTCACAAATCATGAACGCAAAGTTTCATAAATTTGCTTCAAAAAGGGCAGCACTTCGTTGCAAAATACTAAAGGATCACTTTACAATGAAAATCCCTCACATTATATAGAAAGAGGGATGAGCAAAATTAGGAAACTAATTGAGGAAATTAATGAAAGTTAGGTGAGCGATTTTAGGAGATATCACCTAACTTTGACCAAAGTCAAAGTGTAATTTGTTTTCAAAATATTACATCTTTGGGCTTGGTGCAATTACAATTTACAAAAAAACATTCGAAAATGTCGAGAAATATTTACAAGATGCATAAAGGGATGCACCGGAAATGTCTAACACTGGAGAATAGGAGGCTGCTTCATGTTTCTTTGCCTTGGGCGCGGAAGTCTTCAAATTTCCTCCTAGTCTCCTGCACGAACTTCTCATCTGGACCAACGGTGTAATCCACAATGGTGTGAATTCTCGTGATCGATCTCATGGCAGATGAGTGAACCTTCTTGCACTTGTCAAGATGCGTTTTCAGGTTATCCAATGTGAGCCTTGTATCACAAATGATGTTCAATGAAGCTTCTGAGAAGTCTGAACTGTCAATCAATTTCATGATGGCTTCCTTGAAGATCTGAGATATTTCTATGGCCGGCAGGAAGATACGATTTTCCTCAAGAAGTTGACCAGGCAACTCTTTGATACCTTTTTCAAGAATAGCACGATGTCCTTCGACATCTTCCTATACTTGGTGGAGATCTTCCATAAGAGATTGAATTACTTGAATTCGGTGTTTCAATGATTCTCTTACCTCAATGAACTTTTCTTTGTCAGGAATTACCCCAACCTCCACCAATTTACTGAGCTTTACCTGTTTCATTTCCGACCATGACAACAGGCATTTTTCCATCTCTCAACAAAATCATACAACACTCTGCCTTTGGAGGCGAACTTCTCAGCTTTCTTGACAGCTGGGTCTTCAATACTTACCACTGTCAGCGGTTGTGCATTACTTGGAGAACCTGCAAGTCTCTTTACAACAGTGGCATAATGCTCTGCCCTCTGTTTATACATATTGCGAACTTGCTCTACTTTATCCAGCGTTCCAGCCAAGATATCCAAAGTGACTTGCGCATCGGCTTTTGCACTTTCATTGGTAACCTTGCCAAGCTGGACTTTTGTCATTGTGTAGTCTTCCATATTGACATCACCTTCTTCACTTGGTGGTATGCCAATTTCCGCATACTTGTGGCTAGACTTATCAACGTTCAGCCTTGAGTATACCTTTGCCTTTTTCTTCCCTTTAGCTTTTTGAAGGACTATCTCTTCAAGGTCGAGCTCCTCCGGAGAAATCATTTGCTTTTTACGCTTCGACACTTGAGATATTAGCCAAGGGGGAAGAAAAGAAGTGTGAGCTTTTGGATTCATCACACCAGCCAAGCATTGTTACTGCTATTGTCACGCCTCAAGCTGGGCCATAGGTATCGCGGATACCGGAGAAGTGTTCCGCCATCGCCTCCCCGTGAAGTTGACACATTGAGCTGATCACGCATTGACTCATTCACGAAACGATTGAATTCATTTTCAGAAGCAATATCATATGTTGGTGTAGACAAGCTAGGAATGGACGATGGAGGGATTGACAGTATATCAATCGTATGGATGCTTGTCACTAAAGGAGTATCAAGCTGGGTTGATGCTGCAGGGATAGTGGATATCTCAATTGTAGGAATGCATGTGGTAGGAATAGGTGACGAGGAAATGTGAGGTGGAGGAGTTTGAATTTGAGGGTATGAGGAACACAGTCACAGGCGATGAGGTTCTGGGAATTTCCTCAACTACATTCTCAGGAGGAGAAATAGTTCTTTCTTAATCATGCCTGGGTTCCTGTTGATCACCCTCTTGTCTCTCTGATTCTGGTTCACCTTCAAAATCACCTTCAGATCCTTCTTCAGAATCTTCTTCAGACTCTTGCCTGCTTTTAGAAACCTCTTCTGCGTCGGAGTCTGCTTTTGTTGAATTTTCATCTTCAGCGGATTGATCACTTGAAGTTTCTTCTTCATCGGAATCTACCTCCTCTAGAATAGACTTTTTACCCTTAGAGCGAGATGGATTAGATTCCGTGATTTCTGTCTCTGGGATGGACTGGGTATCCTTCTTGCCAACAGTGAACTTGATCCTAGGACCTCTTCAGGAAGAAGTGGGAACGGCCGCTGATTTATTTTTGTTGCGGAGTTCTTGCTGTTGGCGAGCTTTTGCTTCAGATTCCTCTCCTTCTGAGTCTGTTCTGAAACTTTTCATTTCATAACCATGTTTATGTAACCATTCTGCAGTGTTGGCTAGGATTGGCCTCAACCTCTCTCTTATGCTGGTAACTTCTTTCCTAGACCATTGAATTGCAGGCAACGGCCTTTTAGCAATTTCTTGCTCATCATAGATAGCATTCATGATATCACCTGGATCTACAAAATCCTCTGGTAGGTCAGCGATATCAAGATCTCTGATCTGTTGAACAGTCAACCTGCAATAGTCCATTTTGCGAATGGCTTCTTCATCTCTGCAATCAGCCCAGATGTCTTCAAAACGGTACCTGTGATGATGACCCTTTTGCAACCTTTTTCTGACATCTCGGTAATCGAAATCAAACCTATACCTGTAGGTCTTGATTGTCATGATCTGCATTTCAGCATAAACAAACTTAGCCTTTTGTGCAGTTTGGATAGTATATCGGCGAATGGTCAGTGGGAACTTGAACCCATGCTTGTGGTTGCTTCTTCGTTCCTTTTGTACTGACATCAACTGTCTGCATGTCTCCATGAGAACCCACTTATCCGAAGGATAACGTGGTAGCATGTAGGGACAACCAGTGTAGCATCCTACTCTCAAGTAAGTAAACATTGGGAATTGAAGAAACAGGCATCCAACTTTACTTACCACCTTATACGCCTCATCAGATACTCTTCTTCTTTCAAGAGATGGATCAAAATTGAAAAGCATAGGCGCAAAGAAAGCATTTGTGACCCGTCTGAAGTGATGAAAGCTTTCCTTCAGCTCCAATTGATAGAAAAATCTGTACACAGGTACCATCATCTGATTCCCTTTTGTAGATAGACCTGGGAATTGTCTCATTACAGCCGTCGCGTACACCAGGTAAGAAGTCATATAGAACTTCAATGTAGAAGGAGCATTGATCAACTGCTCGTGTATTTCATCACTGATTTGTTTGCCCCAATCAATATGCACCTTCTGTCTTCTTATGATCTTGATGTATTCATACATCCAATCGTGAAAAGTGGATGATTCCGGCAAGCCTTTCACTCTGCTTAGAAATGTGATCATATCTTTGACGTCATCCTTGAAATCACTTCGCAGGAGTCCTTTCAGCCATTTGGAAACAGATGATCTAGGCTTCTTTAACCATTGAGTGTTTATTAAGTATTTAGCTTTATTAGGATCAGCGTCAAAGATCTCTTGTGCTTTTGATATAGAAATATCAATGTATTTCTCCATATGAGGGACCTTGAAAACAATGTCAAAGAAATCAGGGTCGAGTCTCAGAATCTCGTGCCCGGAAGAATCGATCACACTCCTACTTTCTCTGATGTAGTGAGACGCCACCTGAAGAACAAACTCTGTATTGTGTGCAGCTATAGGGAACATTGCCACCAAATGAAGGTTGTTGTGTACGATTGCTCTCATTGAATCAGGAAGAGGCTTCGTCTCTGTTTGCTTTGCGAAATCAACCAAGTCCTGATGACCAACCTCCGTGTCTTTTATCTCTTCCACCTTGGAGAGCACTACAGTCGGCGGATAGACACCTTGATATTTGTACTTCATTTTGCCTTTTGCTTTCGAAGAAGACGGAGGCTTGCTGGCAGTCATCAAAAACAACTAGAACTTTGATCACTCTGACTTGAAGATCTTTGAAAAGGGACTGCAATTCGTTGAGCCAGAACAAACATTAATCGTTAGGAAACATGGGAATGCGCGAAACGAGCAACGAGGATGGGAAAGCATGGAGCGGATGACAAGGCATGCAAAACGATGCACAAAAAACGGAAGGAACAAGGCTCAGGAGTGCATTGGTCAAAAATGAAGCTCATCTGGAAAAGATTGTAGAAAATTGGAAAAAGTGTAAGGGCGCCAAAATTCAGCGCCCTTACATTTTGGAGATTTTACTTTTGATGCAGGGGCGCTGAATTTTAGCGACTCTGCATTTCTAAGAGTTAGAATTTATTCTGACATATTTATCATGTCATGGCGCTAAATTTTGGCGCTTCAGCATCTTGGGTATATTTTGGATAAAACAGATGTAGGGATGTATGGAAATGGCGCTTGGGGTTGGCAAAGTATTCATTTGTATGAAATTGCAAATTGAAATTCATTCCATTACCATCGTATTTTCAAAAGAACCATTCTCACAACACAAGAGAAACCCCAATGTTCGCATCAGAACATTATAGAAAGGGCGACAAGGAAGGAAGTTATCATGAAAAACGTTGGAAAGAAAAGCAAGACGGAGTGCGTTGAAAATGAAACGCAAGAGTTACGTCGCATGAGGGTAAGAGAAGAAAAGAAAAACCACGCAGACACGCCATGGAAAAGATTTAAATAAAGAAGACACAAGACCAAAATGTGAAGGGAGAGAAAGGAAAAACGTGTGGGAGTGAAAACGTTTGAAAAGAATGAAGGGAAGACAAAAACGTGAATGTAAATCCTAGAACATATGCAAAAACGAATGAAGAAAGGAGATAAAGCAAAGATAACGACTTACCAAAATGAAACGCAAAGAGTGCTGAAGAAGAATGGCGAAATTCTCAGAAAAACGTGTTTGTAGTTTGAAGAGCACTTCGCCCAGCAAGAAGAAAAGAAAGCCAAAGATCATAACAATGAAAATGGCGAATTAAAACACCTTTAAGTGAAAGAGGAAATCAAAAACCTAACTCAAGTCGAGCAATAAATTTAGGCACGAAAAGTGGCACGATTGACGAAAAACGTGAAAATCATGAAGAAACGTGCCAGGGCCAAGAAAAAGTTTAAGTGTAAGGAAAAAGTGTAATGGCACTAAAATTTAGCGCTATTACCATTTTAGAAATTTCACTTTCATGCAGGGGCGCTAAAATTTAGCGCCCCTGCACTTTTTTGTACTTAGCCAAATTTTGGCTTCAGGGCAGGAGCGCACTTTTTCAGTGCCACTGCATTTTTCGCAATTCGCTAAGTACGAACAGTGAGACTTCACGAAGGAGTTCGTTTCGAAGGTCTTCGCGAGGCGAACATGAGGGGATGCTCGAATTGACTATTCGAGGCTTAGGAACGCATTTCGAGGTGGATCGAAAATCACTTCGTTATGCGTACTTGAACTTCACGAATCCTAGGAAACGAACAAGTTTCGTAGGGGGGTTATCCGTGGAACGAGCGCTGCTAGATTCCGTGATAACAGACTAATATGCAATAAGGGAGATATGTTATGTCTAAATTGGTAAATAAGGGAAATAGTGGTGTTGATGTGTTTTTCGTGACTACACCAACACAGAATAAAGTTACCAACGGTGACTCTATCCTCTCTTGAAGAAAATCTCTTGCTTGTTAAGATTGCTAGAAAGATCATGCATTCAACTCCAAGGTTCCTTCATGTAGTGGATAGTCTCAGTTGGCTCGATGTCATTTGTTGGTATCATGAGGGGACTTACAAAATTGTTCAACAGTGGAGAAAGGAATTTGAATGCTTGAAAGGTTTGTCTATAAAGCTCTTGTTTCCTAAACTAACCAGAAAGTACTAAATTTAAAATGGTTGTAGGGCTAAGAAAGCTCTAATCTATTCTAAGGCGTGGGACATGGCGATCAATTCTCGCAAACTTCAACCAGGCTCTGCTTTGCCTTGCTTTGGACAACCTCCACAGAACCGGTGCAATCTTCAAGGAGAGTAACTAGAAATGTTCAAATTATAATTCAACAATGGAGACACCGTCACAATGACGCATGCCAACATGAAGATCATAATCGAAGTTAAGTCCGCAATGTTCTAGTTGACCACGCAAGGCGAACCCACCATCAGCGAGCCCACTAGTGGTATGGATTTAATGAAGCTTGCTTAAATTAAACACCACATTCCACAACTATCATCTACATACATGATATAAATTTTACTCTACTTTAAGTTCTACTTTAAAATGCTAAGTGATTCGAAAGGATGAAGGAGCCTTGCTAGCTACTCACAATAAAAGACGAAATTCACCATCAATGAAAACTCTTTTTATTATGAGAGTGTTCACAACAACTTCTTACAAAGCATTCAATGAGAAAGCTTTCCTTCCTCCTCAATCTAAGCTATGCTATCAAACTATGCTAACCGTCTATGCTCTATCTCCTAGCTATCTCTCTATCCTCTAATGATCTAATGAATTACAAATGAGGGGGGGGATACCCCTTTTATAGTTGGCCCAGTCCAATGGATAGCTCAGATTCAATTACAATGAAGGGCTCAGATTGAGCCACATAAACCCTAAGCCTAAAAACCGCCACCAAGAAGAGTGGGGTAATAAATGAGCAATTAATGTCCACCATCTTCTAGAAGGCTCTTGTCTGGAAACGCATTCGCATTGTTCTTTCTCTGACTGCAAACTCTATGAATCTGGCCAACATGGCTTCAATCGGCATGGCAGGCACGTTCAACTTGACGATGATCTTCCTCCTTGTTGTCATGGTACCTTTGGTTATATGGAGTATGATGGAGAACATCTTCTGGGTCATTGCTGGAGGACTTCAGACTTAAGAAGAATTCCTTTATCCTGTCCTTCAATCTGTCATGATGTCAGTTTCCATCGCTTGGGCCTTCATCTTTTCTTTTAAAAGATTTTCTTGTCTTGGATTCAATCATTCCCGCTTGCCATTTGCCTGAGTGTGTTGGGTGCAACACTTATCCATTTCTGATAACATCTCCCTTCATGGTTTCGGCGCAAATGAGACATCATGGAGGAGCTTGAAACACGTAACTTCATCGCTTCCAAGGTTGCAACGTTGTTTTGGGGTGTTTGCTCCATCACCTCAAGTCATCATGCTCTGGCCTCGACGTTCATCCTGTAAAACAGATAAAGAGAAGAGCATCAAAACACTTTACAATATAAATCCACTTTACTTACCTGATCTCCATATTTTGATCCCCAAGGTCTAAGTGATTTTTAGATCTGATAGGGTTCACCATTTTTCTCTAGTCTCACTTCATCTTCAAATCCTTCATGCCTTAGCCAAATTTCCCCTCTGCGAGGGTGCATTTAGAAGGCTCTGCATCATTACTAGCCTTAGAATATTTTTCATATCGTCATTCATCCCCCTTAGGGCGTATCTGGAGACTTGAGCTTCCATTTTCATTCCTTAGAGAATTTCACCCATCTTATACTCCTTGGGCATACTTCACTTTAGCATTTTGAAATCACCCTGTGAAATTATTAATTTAATTGCTCCCTTTTCATTTCACTGGTTGAGGCGTTCACTCTGATATTTCATCCAACTTTGGCCCGAGAAAATTGTTTTCATCAGGAATTTGATCAAAAATCATCTAGGCACCCAACTTCAATTCACCAGCCAAGGCATTTTATTTTCACAAACATTTCTTTCTTTGCCTTAGAAAATTTCAATAATCAAGTGCTTGGGTAAAATCTCCATCTTAAAATCTCTGGCTAGGCGTGAAAAATTTCACAATCAACTCCTTGTCGAAGATATCCAGTACCCAGAGGAAAATTTTCCTCAGAAAATGCAGAATTCATGTGTATACAGACGAAGGGATACATTTAATTTTTGAATTTTGTACCTTAGAAAAATATTTCTCAGTTGAATTTATTCTTACTCTTTCTCCTTGGACGTAGTTGGAAATTTTCATCACTTGGAAAATATTTTTCAAGTCTTCTTCACCAGCTGGGCGCATTTGGACCTTTCTCTCGCCATTTGCAAACACCTAGAAAATATTTTCAAACATCTTCCTTAGGAGGGCACATTTAAGGTGTCCTACTGCCAGTTTATCATGCCTTAGAAAATCCTTCAACTCACATGTTGCCTCCAGCCACTTTGGGCGCATTTTGGAGGTGCTCCTACCATTTTTCATGACTTAGAATTTTTCTTGACTCCCTTCTCATCTTGGGCGCATTTCATCGGTAGTGCTTCCATTTTAATTGCCTTGGAGGAACTTCCAACCACCTTGCTAAGATAGGTGCATTTGGAGGGGTGTCAAGGAAGTTTTAACACTCAGAAATTGTTTTCTCATTCACCTCTAGGTTGGGCACATATGAGGGGGGTAGGTGGAATTCTTCTTGCCTTAGCAAAATTCTCAAATATCTCTCCTAGCCTAGGTGCATATCAAGGGGTCTAGAGGAACTTTTAGCACTTAGAATATTTTTTGAACATCCTTGAGCTAACTTTACCTTGGGCGCATATCAAGTATAGAGGAGGAATTCCTAACACTTGGAATATTTTCCATGGCCAACTTCCACTTTGGGCGCATATGAGGGTGTAAGGAGGAATTTCCAATGCCTTTGGAAGATACCTCACATGCTTTCCTAGTTAGGGTGCATTTTAGGGGTCAAGGAGGAACTACCTCTCTCCTTGGGCGCATTTGAGGTGTGGAGGTGGAATTTCCACACTTAGAATATTTCTTGATTATCTTCCACAATACTAGGTGACATGGGCGCATTTCAAGACCCTTGCAGGATTTTCCATACTTGGTAACTTTTTCTTTCATGCCTCTTGGAGTTGGGCGTATTTAGCTAGGTGTACAGGAATTTTCAATAACTTAGAAACTTTTTCTCCACCTACTTTCTTCTTGGGTGCATTTCATGTGTTGAGGAGGAAGTTTCAAACACTCATCAACTTTTTCCAAGCCAACCATCCAACATGGGCGCATTTTAGGGGGTGAGTAGGAACTTGTCATGACTTGGAATTTTTTTTCCAATCTAGCTTCTAGCATGGGCGCATTTAGGCTAGGCAACAGGAATTTCCCACTTGAAGATTTTTCCATCCTTCAGCATACTTCACCTTGGGCGCATATCAAGGGGGTAAGCATGAACTTTCTTAGACTTAGACATTTTTTTAGCTTGCTCGCCCTTGTTTACTATATTTAGTAAGTTTCTGGTTTTCACTCTTTTGAAGCTTGGATTGATTTGAATTTTACACCATAGAATCCTCGTGATCTAATTGACCTATTCACATTGCCATCTTGTGTCGTCTTGCTATTTATAGCCTATTTCTGGAGGTGATTTACTATTTATAGTAACTGCTTGATTTTAGGACTTCTACAACTCTGTTTAACTTGAAATATGACTGACGTGGTCCTCATGGGTTGACTAGCCTGTTCATACTGGTGTCTCACGCTGACTTGCCATTTATAGCCCTTTTCAGAAGTGACTTACTATAAATAGTAAGTGTTCAAATTGCCTTCAAATTTTACCAGTGGATAGCTTGAAAGATACTGATTGCAGTGGGATACTTCAGTTTTCGGAAATTCTGGCGTTTGACCCCTGAAGCTGGAAACCCTAATCTGTCTTGCATGTTGACCAAATGATCTCTGTTTGACCTCGTTTCTGTTGCATGTTGCCCTATTCGTGATGTTGAAGTGCTGGGCAGCTGTCAGAGTGATCTTGCTAAAAATAGTAAGTGTCTGAAAAAGTGACAAATCAGCTGCCGAATGCGTTTGCATGTCACACAGCCCGAGAGATCTCACAAAACCTAGAAAAACCTAGCAAACTGGACTGCATGCAGGCATTGGCTAAAAATAGTACTTGAAAAGTGATCAACTTCGCTTGCATGTTACCTTACTACGTAGCTCTTGAAAAACCCATGCTGAATATGCTGACATGCATTGAAAAATCCTCCATGCAAACCTGTTGTACCCAAAATAAATTTTTGGCATTCTGTGTAATTTGAGCTAAATCTTGTTAAAATGCCGTTAAAAGTCTGTTTTAGGTCAAAGCTAAGCTTCAACAAAGAAACCATGGCGAAAATGCTTGAAAAGATGCTCTGCGATGGAGGGGACTTTCAAAAATGAAAAATGCTTGAAAATTGGATTTTCAAAAATGAAAAATCTGAAAATTGACTAAGTCTGGAGAATGCAGGCCTTGCTACCAAGAGGAGGCTATGCAGTCAAATGCCTGATCATTTTTTCAAACATCCATACACGATGAGCGTGAGACATGAAGAAATGGTGATCTTATTGAGATTTCTGGAAATTGAAGAAAGGTCAAAATTTGACTAACTTTGGAAGCCTCTGAAGGAGGAGGCAAGTTCTATCTTTGAAAGAGCCTTTCAAGCTGGGGCCATGATCTTTAAAGGTCAAATCAGTTGCAAAGGTCAAAGCCGGTCATCCTCGGTGTTTGCTGGGCGACAACAAAGCGGATAAAATCTTTGAGAGTGGATCATAAGCTTGAAACATTGATGAAGTGAAAAGAAGTTGAAGAAATGTCGAAACCAATGTCGAGGCAAAAATCAAAGAAAAGAGCCTTTTCAAAAGAAAGGCGCCCTTCTTTTTGGACCTCCAGATGCTGATAAACGACAAAAGGCTTCCCAGGATAACCTTCTCAGCCTAGGTAGATCTCAATGACGCAACTGAAAGCACAAACATCTGACAGGGCAGTCAACGGATAATCAGGATCAAACTAGGCAACTTTTCAAATGAAGATAAACTTGTTGAAGGGCAAAAGCCCCCTTTTCAATGAGGGGCACCCTTGAATAAAGGAACCCGAAAATGACTTCCAAGTTTTCTGAATTCAGTCATCTTCGGCGAAACAGAGCTGGCTACCTGGCGATATATCAAGCGAAAACATCTGATTCTCCGATCAACGAGAAATCCAGATCAAAGCACGAGAGGTCATTTCAAAAGGTTGAAGAATGAAGATTGAAAATTCACCAAGGCATAAGCAAAAGAGTCCTTTCTTGGAAAAGGCGCCCTTTCTTTTGAAGCTTTAAACTCAATTTTTTGCCATCATGTCTCCCAGGCACTTCTCTTCAAGTTGGATCCAGCTCAACAATGAATGTGTCGGCAACATCACAGGATCAATAGATCAGGCTAGATTCAAGATCAAATTGAGGTCATTCAAGAGAGAAAATAACAAAAAAACTTGCAAAATTCAAAAAGGACGCCTAGAAGAAGTCAAAGGTCAAGTTGTTTGACTAAAGTCAAGATATTTTAAGTTAAACTTGGCTAAAACACTCCACGATCAATGGAAATCACCTTTTTGAACTTCAAATCAAGCTAAAACCACTTTTGATCATGAGTTAAGTTCCCAAACTTGTGGATCTAAGGCTTGAGTCTATGTAATCAAGGTATAGGCATCCTACTTCATTATTTCGTTGTAGGTTAAAAGATCAAGAACAGCCATAAGCTCTCAAGGACGCCATTGACAGATCTAGACAAGGTTTTCATCCGTTCTTCAATATTTCTTGCAAATCTGAAGCAGAAGAGGATTGCTAATTTGAGGTTGGATTCAGAGACAGATTTTCTCAGGAAATCAGATAAAAACTTCCAATCCATCTTCTGTCTACTTCCTCTCTTCTTGTCTTAGGTTTTCTTGCATTTTACAGAAAAAGCAACAGGCTACATCAGATCAGATCAACTGGGTAGATTCAGCATAATTTTCCAGAGAAACCCATCTCGACAAATTTTCCAGAATCAACAAACTTGCTGCCCCTATTTTTGGGGGTTTTTCCTAAAAAGTTTCAGAATCAAAATTCTAAGGAACTGGGTTTGTTCAGGATTGAAGCACGAACAAAACCCATGTGCCAGATTTTTTTCCGGAAAAATACTTATCGACAGGGCACTATTTTCAGGGGTTTCTGAAAATCCTCTGAACAAGATCAAGTTTACAGTCAATCTTTAAGTTTTTCAAGATGCAGTACTCTTAGGTACAATACGGGACCAAGACGGCCCTATTCCATGATTACTTGAAAACAGTTGACACAAACTTACATCAGGTAAATCCAATGGTTGATCTGGAGCAGCTGGAGGGCATGAATCAGATCACATTGTAGAATATTGAAGAATCTGGGTTGCTACAGGCTGCATCCATTCCCATCACACTACAAAGCGCGGAGCCGCCAAAGTTACCAAGAGCAATAGCTTGCGCAAGAAAAGATGCCGTGTCATCAAAGCATTGACTATTCGGAAACGGAAGAAGTCAACACATGGATCAAGGAGCCGTTGACCAGAAATGGTGAAGTGTGAAAAGACACCTAGGAAGGATGTCCTACCTTCCAATTGGCATTTATGATACTTGAAGTTGAGTTGATGCCTCATTCCAAGTCAACTCAAGAAGGCATTAAATGTAGTTGGAATTAACTTGATGTCCCTTTCCAAGTTAACTCCATATCCCTTAAATCATGCATTGTCAGATCCCACTGATTAAGGATGTTTAATCGACTTCCATGATTTGTGGATCTTAGATCTCCACTAAATGTGGATGTCTATTTTGGAGGGATACTTACATTAAAGTTCACCTTTAGTTTGCTTTCATTCAACTGAAGTAGTTTCCAGTTGACTCTTTGTTTACTTTTAGTTAATTGAAGTAGTCTTCCAGTTAACTGCTTGTCCCCCCTTTTTAGGAATAAATCTTGCTAATTGATTGGCAAGAACTCATTGTTAACTCAAGGAGATTTTGGGGTTGCCCACTCCTTTGAGTTCTATAAATAAGAGCCTTGGGCTCATTGTTTGTTCAACTTTTACTTGCTATGCAAAATTGTTGCGCCATTGTTGCCAACAACTTTGAAAGCGGATATTTGTTCACTCTTGGATGAGAGTTCGTTGGTCGATCGTAATTGTGCATGATTTCGTGCCTTTGCTTTCCCAACCTTTGTAATTCGTTGATGAAGCTTTGAAGGAGAATATCAGAAGGCGCTTGCATTTTGGTCAATCTTTTTGAGTTGTGTCCACGTCTTGTATCTAATAGCTCGTTGTTTCATTTCCCTCCTCGGATAGGAGTCCCTCCTCCTTGGACATTTGTTATTAACAGTTATCGTTCGTTGTTGTTTAATGTATTGACTTCCAAGCTATACTTCGGATAGGAGTCCCTCCTCCTTAGCAAGCTCACTGGCCAAGGCATCGTAATTTGTTGTTTCTCGTAAACTATTTCCTAGCCCATACCTCGAATAGGAGTCCCTCCTCCTTGGCAGGTCTTGGATCTAGTTTACCGTATAGAGTGTTTGCTTGTACCAACCTTATCCCGGTGTATACCCGAGAGTTCAGAGCCTCGGTCATATTCTCAGGAGACGGCGAATTCAGGTGATCCAACCAACCCATTCCCGCTCCTTTACCCTCATGCTCTGTTTACCTTGAAGGTATTGGATAGATAGAAGCTAGATTAGTCGTAGTTGAAATCTGCAGAAACCAGAGAAAAGCTTAGCTACGGCGCATTGTGTTTGTGCACCCTTGTGTCCTACCGCTGAAGCATAAAAAGATAGGAACTTTAGTTTACATTTCCCTTCCTTATGCATTGCTCCCAGCAGAGAGGGACTTCTCCTCTTTAAATAACGAAGAAGTGTTGCAAAACATTTGAAATAGCTGAACGCTTACAATCAGCACTCCGTGAGGTGCTAATTTAAACGCCAATAGACTTCAAAAGGGGGCGCCCTTGTTCTAGAAAGCCTTCCAATTCGTTTTTCGGTGGGACAAACTTGTATTGCATGTTGTGTGAGCAATTTATTGAGGGCGGGTACTGTAGCAAAGCACTATTCACAGTGCTGTTTGGCTGTAAGTTAAATTATTGCATATGATGTATCTAGTTTGAGTTTTATGTAAGTCATCTATTTCATGTACTCTCTAATGTAATGAAGAACTCTTATTTAGCTTCGAAATGGAGTATTATATTCGTTGTATCTCAGTAGCTTAGTTATTTTGAGTTCCTATTGCATGTGTAAGCTTGTTAAAATTATCAACATTATTGGCATCAAATACCCAAAACACAAAACACAACAAACAAATACCAAAACAAACACAAATCAGACCTACAAGCACGGTGAAATCATCGCAGCAGAGTGTTCGATCATCACAATGCGCCTACCAGAGATGATCAGCAGGACGATGAGGGGACTGCTACTGATACACATTTTCAGCGTGAGTTAGAGACGGCACTGGAGGACGATACAGTTTCAGGGGACACTCAGCCACTAGAGGCCGATGAGCCTCGCCAGAATGATATTGAAGTTGAACAAGTCCTTGAAGTAGAGGCTAGAGAGGAGCATCCATTTGTTTTTCAGCAGGTTGTACCTGATTGGCTCAGAGATAGAATGAGAAGGAGCCCCAATGAAGAGGTTGATCCAGCGGTTGAAATGGAAGAGTTTTTGAATAGGATCAGCGTGCCTCCACCAAAGAAGAGAGCACGAAAATTTTCAAAGATTTCAACTGATGAGGATGGCTCTCGCACCCTTCATGTAGTAGTGCCACGAGTTGATTGTGATCGGGATGAAGCAGTGCCAAAAAATTATGTGATCACAACCATGGAGTTAGGACGCCCCACAGGTGCACAGATTGTTGAGGAGTGTGATAACTCCTATCAGGCGCTTAAAGATAGATTGTTCAGAACTGAAGGAAAGTATAAAAAATTGAAGCAAGAGCATAAGACATTGATAGGATATGTGCAGCAGTTGTCTCGTCCTTGTGGGCAGGAGATTCCAGCAATAGAGCTTCCAGCCGAGTTATCTAGAGCATCAGTTAGTGGCTTGGAAGAGTTAAGGAATATGGCACAGGAGGCGGATAAATGGGTTATAGGAGTTCGTGTCGAGACAAAAAAGTTCATGGAAGACCTTGCTCATGCTTACCAGCAGGCTTCCAACATTATGGCACGTGTGGAGGCAGTTGATCAAGCCTGGGGTGATGCTTCTGTTTATCAGAGCAAAGTTATTCAGCGTCTGGAGGCCTTGATGTATACTCCTTTGCAAATGCTGATTGATGAAGGAGTCATTCAGGAGGGTGATAGGTACAATTTTGTTGGATGGTACTCTTCAGTGGTCACAGGACGTGGGTTCTTCAATGCAGCACAGGCGGATTCAACTAGAGTTTAGAAGGCTATGATGAACATCATTGATGGAATCCAGAATACTTTGGAGGCAATCTTTGCTAGACGGCTGAATCCCGATGAGGTGACTACTGATAATTTGAGGGGTAGGCTGGCACCTTTCTTTTCTGAGGTGAAGACCTTTGTGCAGGATGACTTTGAGAATATTTCCACTTTCTCCAGTTTGATTTAGAGTATGCAGGATGCTTTAGCTACTTGGAGAAAATCTTGCATGAGGCATGGACAATCAGTCACGGTGCTTGAGTTTCAGCTTGATTGTATTCCACCAATTTCTGTCCAGGAGGTTCAGGCTGTGCTTGCCATGTTCATTGAGTTTGCAGCCAAGGGGAAGGAGAATGAGAATGCACTTCTAGATGATGACCTTCTAGAAGATTGATTATGGGCATTAATTGCCTTTACTATTTTGGGAGTGAGTGGGAATCTTTGATTCATTTAATGTACCACTCCCCATTCTGGCAATTTTTAAGGTTAGGGCTGAGGTGGCTCAATCTGAGCCATTCTTTTGATTGTAATATGAGCCGTCCATTGGACTGGGCTATCTATAAAAGGGGGAGTCCCCCTCATTTGTAATTCAGTAGATATTAGAATTAGCTAGACACTAGATCAAAGAGTAGACATTTTGTTAGAGCAGAGAGATAGTTTGATAGCATAGTTTGGAGGAGAAGGAAGGTTTTCCTTTGAAAACTTTTGTAAGAGATTGTTGTGTAAAAATTTCATAATAGAAGATCTTTTCATTGATGGTGAAATTCGTCTTTGTTATGGATAGCTAGCAAGGTTTCTTCATCCCTTCTACTCCAAGTAGCGTAAAGTATTTTAAAGTAGCATTTTCATTTCATGCAAGTAGATATTAGTTGTGGGTTTGTGGTGTTGATCGAGGCAACTTCATTTTATTCCATACCACTAGCAGCTTGCTGACGGCAAGTTTGCCTTGCATGGTGAACTGGAGAATTTTATAAGCCTAACTTCAGTTGCAATTCATATCTTGGTATGCGTCGTCTTGACAGTATCTTGGTGTCGGATTGTAGCTTGAAAATTTCTTGTTATCCCCTTGAAGATTGCACCAACTTTGTGTAAACTGTCCAGCGTGAGGTGGAGCAGAGTTTGGTTGAAGTTGTTCAGATTGATCCCACGTCCCGCCTTAGAATAGAACATAGAATCTTCTTACCCTTACACTCATTTCAATTCCGTTTATTTCTGGTTAGTTTTAGGAAAACATACCTTATTGCCAAATCATCCGCATTGCATAAAGCCCCTTCCAATCATCTATCTGTTGTCAACTGCAAGCGTTATGAACAATTGTGTAAGTCACCTCGTGTAAACAACAATTCACAACGAACCAACTGAGGGTATTCCAAAGCATTTTGGAACCCCTGAATTGAACGTGCGAAATTTCTTGCAATCTTAGTGCACGAAATACTTTGATCAAGAGAGAATGGAGTAGCCTTCGGACAACTTTGTTCTGCTGATTGGTGCGGTCACAAAAATCACATCAACAGGTCCCCTATCAAATCTTTTTGGCTGAAGCAGGAACGTCCTTGTTGGAGGATTTGATGATAATTCATTTGTTAAAATACTTTAAAAAGGTTGAAAACATAGATAAGCATTGTTTGGCCAAAATGGTTGTTGACGAAAAATTAGACCGTAGGAAGATGTAATGTCCCTTTCTTAGCACTAGTCCTATCTGGTGACCGTTAGCCTATCACAGAGGCCCGTAGGCTAGTCAAAGGTAGAATTAGGGTTACCTATTTTTTGGGAGGTCTTCTTTTGAGTTTTCAGGGGGTTGTTGCAGGAGTTTGGCAGTTTGTTCTCTGGGTCTTTCTGGGTTTTCAGAGAGCTTCAAAGGGGTGTGACATGCATTTTCATTAGAGGATATTTTTACAACGGCTACCTGGTTTGTGCTCAAACGGTGTTTGGAGTCGCTATTTTTAGCAGTATGCTATTTTTAGTAAGTGCTATGTTTGGCAGTGTAGTATTGGCAACAGTTTAATACTTAGTTTCTATTCGTGGCAGGGCAGTATTGGCAGAGGCTTCTCGAGCTTCCTTGGAGCTTGATTTGGAAAGTTGGTAACTTAAGTTATATATTTCTATTGTTCTTTTTCACCCCCCCACGCTGGTTGGAATACCTCCTAGCTCTTTATCAGTTTCGAGTTTGAGAGACAACTTCTAGTTGATCATTTGTATATCTTCATCCATAGGTTGCAATCTGAGCTTTAATGGTGATAGCTTCATTCTTGTTTTCAGTTTGGTGTGGCTTTGATGTCTTCTAAGACATTTTTTTGGTGTGTTTCCTTTCTTGTATGGTGTTTTTTGGAGTGCTTCTACATACCTAGCTGATTCACATTTCTAATCATATCTTCCTGAGGAGCTGGTCGATTTTTGTGGGTGTTGGTTCATTAGAATCCTTGTAACTAGGCGCCCCTTTTCTCTTGTTTTGGTGATTTTTGATGGTGTGTGTGATTTTTGCTTTGAGGTCGACCTCCCTAGAGGGCCGTACCACTTGCAGCAAGGTCCTTGGGATGCATTCCCAAATATTCTGAGCTGTTTGGTGGAGTTTAGCTTCTTGATCTTGGATGCCTAGCCCTTAGGCTTCATTTGGATCTAGTTTGAGGTCATTCGGAGGAGTATGAAGGAAGTTGTAAGGATTTAAAGGTGTTCCAGGCTTGCTGATCAGAAAAATCTGAACACTGCTTCTTTATATCAGACTTGGTATCTTTGTCATGTCTTCATATTTTTATGATTGTAATGTCCCCTTCTCAGTAGCTGTTAGGAGATCACTTAGCCTTTTAATTCCCGAGGCTAATGCCTAGTTGAGGGAATCATTTATTTAATTACTTAATGTTTGCCTAAGTTTCAAATTAAACCAAAGGGGTGATATTGAGTAATTAATTAAATCACATCATAAGGTGACTTAATGAAATGTTTCTAAAGTGACTTGTGAAATATTTGGAATATTACTTTATAAAGTCACTTTATTTGGTGCTAAAAAGTGACTTAGGAAATATTTAAAATATTATTTTACAAAAGTCACTTTATCTTTTGGTGGAGGAAATACAAAAGAGAAAAAATAGGAAATCATTCGATACTTTTGACATGAATATTTTTCTTTATGGGAAAGCTCGCTTCCTGGTTATGGAGTTTGAGGCAACCCTTGCCGCCATTGTTTCGAATATGAGATATCATTCCTAGCTTGGCACATTTGAAGGATTGATAAGAGGAACAAATCTTATTCTTGAAATTTCGTGATCATCTATCTTCTGAAATTTTACTCTTTCTGAGGACGATTTTGAAAGAGTTTTTCCAGGCATATGGAGGGTGTTTCTTCTAAGAAACCCTAGGCGCTCTTAATACATACATTCAGCTCATTTCCAAATCGTGGCTTTGAGAAATCTGGACGAGTAAGAAGAAAAACATGACTGCAGAAGGAGAAACGACTATCAAATCTTTCAAGTTGGGTCGGGGTTAATGTTGAAGGTTCTTAGGGAGGTCGTATGGAGTCTGTAAGGCATGGCACTCTCCTGAATACAAGAAACGAGTACCCAGGAATTTGTATTCATGGTCTGTGGCTGATATTCTCTGTGGCGTCTCTACAACCACAAGCTGAGGATGCCTTTATCCAGGTCTGAGATTATTATGTATTCTTGTAATCTGCACTTTATGGTGAAATATTAACTCATTGCTATCTCATACATATAGTCATTGTTGTCTAAATCAGTCTATATGAAGTCTTGTTTTGTAAGCTGCTTAAGTCTGAAATAAGTTTTTAACTGTTGTAAAAATTTGAGTGGTAACTCTCTTCTACCTGCTGTGTGCAACACTCTGTGGTATTCAAATTTGTGGATTGAAATTGTATTTCTGCAGATGTTTAGTACAACAGCCTACATAATATGTTTCAGATTTTTAATATCCAGTGTATTCCACATAGTTGTTGAGTCCTTGTTTAAAATTTATTATCCCTAAATATTTAGTAAAGGCTCTATGGTTGCACATCATAGTTTGTATTGAGTTTTCAGTATTTCAATTGCAGCAATAGACTTCCTGCGTGAAGCTAGTGGGTATGGTTAATGTTTTTAAGGTATGTGGTTGTGGTTTATAAGTGTTTCTAAACAATGAAATGCTGAAAGTGAGTTAGGACTGTTGTCAAGTGTCTCAGCTATAAACTGTGTAACTAATGATTGTATGAATGATGAAATGCAATGTTAAGTGTTCTGAAATATTTAGCTCCATTGTTGTGACATAAACTCCCAACTGAACACTCATAATCCACGTACATGAACTCGACATTATACGGAAACAAATCTGTCAAACTTAAGAAGATTGCAGCAATTCTATACCTCTCCAGGAAGGGCACTTTACAATGATGCCTCACCTATTGTTTCAGAGTTGTATACCTAACACTTGGGCTTTATTGTTGTTGATTTCTCACATGATATACTGTGTTAGTTATCATTTTGTAATTGCTGATCTAGTAGTACTAATCAGCCTTTCTTTTAGTACTTTGTATTTCCACTCCCATTGAAAAGTGGTTGAGTTTCTTTATATTTATGTTGCTCGCTGAAAAGTGGAAGAGGCTGACTTGTTGCCTAAGCATTTTACTTTCATTTACTTTTCTGTAGCCCATTGAAAAGTGGAAGAGGTTGGCTTGCCACCTAAGCATTTACATTTTGTCTATTGGTTGGCTTGCCGCCAATAGCATTGTACTTCTAGTATTTCAAATTATTGTTATTAGATCCCCTTACACTATATGCTCTCACTTTTCCCACTCCGGGATCTAGGTGATCTGAATGTGAAGGGTTGCTTTCAGTTTGTTATCTTTCTTGGGCTGACGTTAACGGGTGAAGTTTTATGTGCTAAAATTTGGAAAAAAACCAAGGGGAATATTTCAGAAGAAGACATGGATGAAGCAAAACAAGGGGATGAGAAAATGGGACATTAATTTGCAAGAATGTCCTAACACTAAAGAGGATATAAAAAAGTTTGTGTTAGAAAGATTCAAAACTGCCATGTGGACAAAATAGATTGGCTGAAAAAAAGTGCATTATGTTAAGGAGTGCAACCCAACATGGGAACATGATGAAAAAATCTATCTGAGGACTGCAATTAAGGGAAAGGCTAAACTTTAGTTGCACATTTGAGGATTGGTTGTGTAACGTGCCAATCCTTCGGTAAAGTAAAAAAATTTCCTTAATTTACATCCTACAAGTAAGTAAACATGTTAACATGACATTGCAATAAAAAATTTCCTTTTCTTTATTGATAAAACATGAACAAGTTGTCATATCAATTTACAATCGCAAGTACATGAAACAAGAATATATACCTTAACTAACATAGCTCCAATGAGCTTTTGAACAAATAGTAGTAAGAAGGTCCAGGTTCCTTTCTGTTCAAATTTTGGTACATCGGCCGCTTGTTGTGGAGGAGAAATATCACTCGGGCGCTTTTCCGCCAACCACAGACTTATAATGCAATCCCCCGCACATCCATTATTCAATAAATGGCCCTCCCTTCGTCGAAGAGATTGGTACGACATCCGTTAATGATTACCAACTGAGCATAATGTTGTGTCCTACACAACTAGAACCTTGCTATTTCACAATCTCGAACTAGTACAAGGATCACAATGAACTGACAGTGTAGTCTCAACTATCTCACACCTAAGTGGATGTCGTACATTTCACTACTTTGGCCAAAGTATTCTCATTCAGTACTGTTGGTGTACGTTTTATCATCCACCGAACACATAGAATAAAATGTCCAAAGACACTCTATCCTCTCTTGAAAAATCACCGCGTATGCTAAGATTGCAAGAAGATCATATGGCGATTCCAAGGTTTCTTTCGTCAGGTCATGACATGTGGATAAGCTCAATGGGCATTGTGATATGCTGGTAATACACAAAGGGACTTATGCTAGGCTATTTCTTCACAAGTTCAGGACTTAGACGGATTTGACATTAAATACTTCTTCGATTGGGACTTATTGTTTGGATCTCAAAAAAGGCAAAAAGATAAGGTTTAGAGGATCTATTCTACGCTTAGGAATTCGAGAGACAGTAAAGATCAAGTGAAATGAATAACCACACTTTGTTTCGCCTCCCTGGGACAACTACACAAAGTGGGTGCAATCTTCAAAGGGTGTGATTATAATTTTCAAGCCTCGAATAAGACCGAAGTTAAGCATCCACAATCACAAGCTCAGGCTAACTTTACGCATCGAATGAAAATCATCCATCCGAAGAAAGTATGAGCAATATTTCACCATTTGATCTATACGATCAATCTTGCATTCACTTAACAAACATTCAAAACAAATTCTACATAATTGTAATCTAATTCTAATCTATGGTAGAAGAAGTTATGCAACCTTGCTCACTACTTGACAATAAAAGTGGTTCAAAGCAAATCATGCATAAGAGCTTTTATTATCGGAAATAGTCTAAATGCAACAATTTCATACACTATCTCCACACTTTACAAATGAGGGGCGAGCTCAATTTATAGGCTCCCCAATTACAATTCAATGGCCAAGATTGATTTCGGATCGACCGAGATTACAAAATAAAACCCTAATTAGGGTTTGTCACAACCAACTCCTTCTCGACCAATGAGAAAATTACAGTCGAGGACACTTGTCCTTTTTGCTAAATATAAATCAACAATAAAATAGAAAGTTGTTTCATGTTGATTCAAAACAATTTGATTGGTTGGAAGATGACGAGGCGCCACCTCAGCATGCTGGATGTCTTCCTTGGTTACTTTGGTCCTGTTCCACGTGCTTGCCTTAGAATATCTTTCCTTGTTGATGACTCTATCCTTTGCGCCTATTCCTTCCTAGACTTGATCTTGGATTCGCTTTGAGACTTTGATTTCTTCTTCTCACCTGTATTGGAAGTGTTGCCTTGGAGCAGGTGTCCTTCCTTTGGATTTCCTTTATGAATTATCCAATTTGTGTCAAGAAATTGTCTAAGTATGAAAATTTGTTTGGAACACTCTTCTTGTCACCATCTGATTCTTATTGGAAGCTTGTCTTTAATTCTTCAGGAGATGAAATCCTTCAAGAAGTTGCCCGGATTTCTTCAATAGGCTTGGGATTGTAGATGAAATCCTTCCAAGATGTCTGGATATTCTTTCAAGTGTCTTGAATTTGGAGAAGAATGCCTTTGTGCTTCGAATTTTCTCTGTGAAGTATTTCCCATACTTAGCCAAATTTTGGCTATTTAGTTTCATTTTGTAACTTAGCCAAGATTTTGGCCATATCTATGCTCAAATGAACTTTGCCCGTGGACTTGCCTTCAATTCTAAATCCGGCTATGTAGGACAAATGCCATCCTTGGACAAGGATTTTATCCACTTCCTCTTTACTTTTCCTCTTTATTACCCTTGTTTTCCTTCCAACACTTAGTCAATTTTCTGAATTTCTTCTCCTTGGGCGGACTTTACTAATACTTAAACATTTTTCTTTCTTAGGCCATGCCCAACTTTGCCTGTGTTTGGACATTCCTTGTTGGAGGTAAGTCGGACTTTTCCTTGCTTGTGACATCCATCCATTTTTTTAACACTTGGAATTTCTTTATCTTCATGGCAAACTTTGAAACTTTTATTCCATGTTCTCTTTGATGTCTAGGCAATCTTTGAAGTCTTCTTGCCAAGGTCAGACTTTGGAGTTTTCTTTCCAAGCTTAAAGGCGGACTTTCTTCATGTATTTCCACTCCTTGGTGTACTTCCAAAATATTTTGCCTTCTTCCTTTTGAAAGTTAGGTTGGACTTCCAGAACTTTGTTCTATTTTCCATATCTCCAAGGTGGACTTTGTGAATTTGTTTCCAAGGCATGATAGGCTGGGCACACTTGACAAATTTCTTTCCACTTCCATGGCGGACTCCATGAATATCTTTCCATGTTGCTTTTGGCATGGCGGACCTCCTTATGTATTTGCCATCCATTCTCAAGCTTGGGGCGGACTTTTGTCTTTTCCATAGCTAGGTTGGAGTTCACAACTTTCTTGCCATACTTCATTGATTTCTAGGCGGATTTCAACATGTGCTTTCCATTACTCCTTTGACACTTAACCATTTTTTTTTTATAAATTTTTACTCCCATGGTGTCAATACCTAGCCATTTTTGTAGAATTTTCTCTCTCAAGGCATTAATACTTAGCCAAATTTTTAGTTTTCCCTCTTCTTATGCTAGGCGGACTTCACAAATGTCTTGCCAAGGCTTGGGCGGACTTTGGAGGTGCCTTGACATGTTTATCATTATGCAAGGGCGGACTTCATCACTTCTATGCCATGTCCCTCAAATGTAGGGCCGACTTTGTTAATGGCTGAACATGTTCTCTTGATGGCGAATTTTCCAGACTGAATTTCATGAATTTCATGCCCTTTGGTTGATTTTTTTGGTGATTTTTCTCAAATTTTGACTGATTTTTAACTGATTTTTCCAGATTTTTCCATGCTTTTGGGTTGATTTTCTCAGATTTTCCCTTGCTTTTCCATGCTTTTCCTGATTTTCACTTTGATTTTTCAATGATTTTTTGATTTTTTGGTAAAGTTTTGGATCCAAAGATGGAAACGTTGACCCGTTGACCAGGGTTGACTTTCTAAAAATAGAAAAAGCAAAATCCCTAAAAAATAGGGAACCCTGTTTGGTCCAAAAATGAAAAAACGAAAAAGCAAAAAAGCAGATTCCCTAAAAAGTAGGAAGTGTCAGAATTGGCCCAAAGCACAGGCAATCCTCGTCTCCTAGACCTTCTGAGCACTTCCATGACGTTTAGGCACTGTTTCAAGCATTGATTGTTGACTTGGCTCGGATGACTCTCAAAAGATTGACTTGAAACTTTGAAAGAAGTGACCTCATGAAACCGTTGCGCGGAGACAAAACCCTAAAAACTAGCAAACTACTGGGGGTCCCCATTTGCAATGGGGCGATGTGTGAAAAGGTCACAACAAGTACTTCAAATGAAGGTCATCTATCATACACACTACTCAAGGCCAATTTGACTTAAGGCTATCTTACACTACGCATAGGTTTAGTCCTTCACTGGATTATCTGTCATCCCAGGCTATCCTACAACAATCTAATCTACTAAAAATGAATTAGCATAACAAGTAATTCACATAATCCCTCCTATATTGTAAATATTTATCCCAGGAGTTTGACAAGCTTAACTGAGTTAACCTAATAACTTAAGTTGTGGTTTATTACTTGATTCAATGCTTTCATTTCCGTCCTAGTACTTAGTAACTACTTAAAGCATATTCTCCTTATATGGAGATCATACAAGTAATGTATCCCACACAAATATGCAACCTTTAACCTTTATCCATTTTACCTACTTGTTGTGACCTTTTCACACATCGCCCCATTCAGATGGGGACCCCCTTATTTTTGCTCCGTTCCGGTCTTTTGGCTTGGGTTTTTCCTCGCTCTCTCGCTCTGTCTCTTTTCTGGTGTTTGTCTTTCCGGGGGTTGTGTCGTCATTGAGCTTAAATGTGAAGATATTGGCCAATTCTAAAATTAGGGTTTCATCATTTTTTGGTCAAGTCAAGGTCAAGTAGGGCCAGTAAATTGAAAATTGAACTTAGCAATGTTGTCGGTAGACATCCAGCAGGCTTCCAGCCAGTTTTCATTGAATTCCGAGATACTTACTATTTTTAGTAAGTCTGCAATTCCAGGCAATTTGTCAGCGTTTTTGAGATTCCGATCATCACACAGCATTCAGAGTACATCAGACTACTCGCGTGCAAAATTTGAGCAAAATTGGACAACTTACTATTTTTAGCAGTCCGGCTTCCAGGGCAAATTTCAGGGTCCAGATGCAGAGATTTTCTTTGCATGTCTGGATATTCCTTACAGGTTTTGAGACCAGCGATGATGTAACATATAGAAATCCGAGATGACCACTTCGAGTTGACCTTAGAGGCTATTTTGAGGTTTGCATGTCGAGCTTTTCTTTGCATGTGGTGATTTTGATGGGTTTTCGAGAGCTTAATGGTGTGACATGCAAACAGGATTCTCACTTTCGATAGGAACTTGCTATTTTTTAGCAGGCAATACCCGTAGCTTCCGGCAATTGAGGATCCACCGAAGAGCGATCGCGATTACCCATGAGAAAGCGAATAAGCGGAGATCTTTTGATACGCATGCAATGCAAATTAGGGTTTCCAGCTTCGGAGCCTAAAAATAGGCATCAAAAGTCAAAATCTTCGAAAACCGATGTAAACCATCGCGATCAGCGTCCTTCAGGCTGTCTGCCGGTGAAATTTCAAGTCAAACGGAGCACTTACTATTTATAGTAAGTCGAATTGGAAACGTGCTAAAAATAGTAAATCAGGTGCATGCAGCAGTGTCGGCAGTAAGGTCACGTGGTGAGGATCGCCTCATCCGAATTTCAACTCGATTGGAGCTTGGGAGCTATCAGAATCAAGAGCTTACTATTTTTAGTAAGCCACCTTCAGAAACAGGCTATAAATAGCAGGGTGACTAAGAGTGGCAGTGTCGACAGGTTGAAAAGGTTATGAAGAAGCTGTGTTTAAAATTTCAGGCCATTCCGAGCTTCAGAGGCGCGAATACAGAGAACTTACTATAAATAGCAGGGCACGATGCTGGCGAGGATGATAACATTTTGTCTAAGTCTGGAGTCTCGTCCAGCAGGCAAGGCAAAATGCGCCCAGATTGATGAAGAAGCGTAGAAAATTTTTCAAGGTGTGAGTTCATCCTTCACACAGGGCAAAATGCGCCCAAGGTAGAAAAGGTCAAAAGAAAGTCAACGAAATTTCATCCTGCTCAGGGGTCCAAATGCGCCCAAGATGAAAGTGGAAAAAGTTGAAAAAGTTTCTAAGTATGAGAAATCCGCCTCAGGGGTCAAAATGCGCCCATCCTTCACAAGCATGAAAATGCGCCCAACTTTCAAAGGAGTCAAAGTGGTCAAAGATTGTTCATCCTTCTCCAAGGCCAAAATGCGCCCAAACTGGGCCATGTCAAGACAAAATTTTGGAAGGTGAAAAGTCACCCAAGAACGTTGGAAGAAGTTTCATCCTTCACACACATCAAAATGCGCCCAAAGAAGGAGAGGGTCAACAAAGTCAAAGTTTCTATCCTTCATCACATGCAAAATGCGCCCAACTTGCAAACTCGTCCTCCTTAGGGGGTAAAATGCGCCCAAATCATGCATGTCAAGACAAAAATTAGAAGTTGAAGGGTCACAAAGCGTGGTGGCAAGTTTCATCCTCCTCCTACAAGGAAATGCGCCCATGTTTCAATGTAAAAGGTAATTAAAGGTGGTAATTAAGGTGAAAAGTTTACCAAAGCATGGTGAGAAGTGATAAAAGGTGGGCGTTATCCTCCTTCATGGCTAGAATGCGCCCAAGGTGGTGGGCCTTGGAGAAACCTTGCTAGGCGTGTGAAGGGAGTCATAAGGTGTTAGGAATATTTCCTAAGGCGTTAAGAATAAAATTGTTAAGTGTGATGTGCGCCAAGAGTAAGGGTGATATGCTAGGCGTGGAAAATATTTCAAGGTATTGAGAGTTAAAATGAAATATACGCCTAGGGTGATGGAGAGATGTGTGATGGAAAATAGTTATAAGGTGTTAAAAAAATAAAATCTTGAAGGCGTTGAGATGTTTTGAGATGTGCTAGGCGCCTTGGGTAGAAATAAAATATTTTCTAAGTGTTTAAAATTTGCCTAGGCGTTGGGCTTTTAATGAATATTTTTCAAGTGTGAAGTGATACGGGATGAAGATGAAATGTACAAGGCATGCCGGAACAAATAAAATTTTCTAAATGAAGTTGATCAAAAATCCCTCTCCACTGGCGATCAACTAATTTTTTTTTTAAGGCAAGATTTCAAAAGTGCAAGATGATTTTAAAATATTTCCTAAGGCAAATTTATTTTCCTTGGAAAATACGCCTAGAGCTTCAAGTTGATGAAAATTTTCGAGGCAAGCAATTTTTCTCAGTGATGAAGTCAGAGATGATGATAACGCAAGGTGATTCATTTTTTTTTAGAAGTCAGAGCAACGCAGAGTGATCACAGGCGAAGAACGAGTTTAAATGATGGAAATAATATTTTTCTAAGGTTCAAAATTGAAAAATTAAATGAACCCGTTCGTTGGGTACCCATGAATTCGAGACATTCTGACGAAAATTTGCTTCTGGGTACTGAATGTTCGTGATGATGAATGGATTTCTAAATCTTTCAAGCTTCGCCGACACTTTTTCAGTAAGGAATTTGATCAGTGCTTAAGTTATGAATTTTCCTAAGGGAGAATTTTAAATTTTCTAAGGCAAATTCAAATAAAATGAGTTTTCAAGTGATTTTTCTTCGAACGATGAGTCTGAAGGGAGTTGCCTAGATGATTTTGATTAAATTCTTCGAAGATGAATCTTCCAGAGCAGATGATGAAGTTAAGAATTCGAATTTAAGTGACGGAGTTCCAGCTGGTGAGTAAAATATGATGAAGTTAAATTAAATTTTTCGAAGAGGAATTCAAAACGCCAGTCAAAGTCAAGTTTCTAGAAGAATAATATTCCCGACGACTGGAGACAAGTGTCAGAAACATCAGAGAGGGAAAATTCGAATTCTTGAAGTGGAGTAGTGGAGTTTAATGGCACTGGCTAAAAATAACGTCTTCTAGAATTTGAATTTTAGCTATAAAATGGAGAAGTTTTTCACTCACTTTCACAGCTGGAAAGCGAATTTGCTCTGAGAGTGGTACGCCTTGAGTTGCTGAGAGGTATTTTGCTGAAGCTTGAGTTTGCTGAGAGTTAAAGGAGACACCTTAAGTGCTGAAGAGAAGGTACGCCATTGTCAGAGAGGGAAAGTGTTTGCTGCAATTTGAAGTTGCTTGAAAGGTACGGCTTTGAGCCTAAAATTTGATTTGCTTGAATTATAGTAAGAGGTGCGCCATTGCTTGAGAAGTACGGCCTTGTTAAGCTGAGGTCTGAAATCTGATTTGTTTAGTTGAGAAAAGCACGAACTTGCTAGTGTAAGATTGCTGTTTGAAGTACGAAGTGGTTGAGGTTCAATTTGCTGATTGCTGGTTGAAGTAAAATCATCGGAGTTCACTTAGAAATCTGTTCTAAGTGTCGGAATTTGAACTTATTCAAGAGAAGAAGCTGAGGTTTGCAAACGTGAAAGTTATTGCAGCCTCTGGAATTCAACTGCAGCCCCTATATCATGTCTTATTTTATTAAATCTGATTGCTGATGAAATGTTTGTTATGTTGCAGATGGCTGAAGCGAGGACGACCGGAAAAGACAATGGTGCCTCCCAACAGGCTACGATCAAGAAGCTGAGCAAGACATTCATGCCGGAGACGAAGTTTATTTCAAAGTTGGGCAAGTTGACGGACACGAACTTGGGCTCCGTCAACCTGGAGACCTTCAAGAACAGGCTGTTCGGGATTGGAAGTCATCGGGCTTCGGTCACTTCGCACAACATCGTCCGAAGTGGAAGGCTATATCACGGTGGCTGGTTTTCGCCCGGCTATTCAATGTTAGACTGATAATGGAGTGCGCCAAGCGCTACGAGAAAAAGTACCGGTCGATCCGATCACCGAGATAGCCAAGTACCAATCTCGCTAAAGCCATTAAGGTGAAACTTTTGGGATCGGTGCATAGAAACATGATCTACAAGTCCGAGGGGAAGCGGCCCGGAAGCGTATCATATACGCCTTTGAACGATGCATGGACACAATTAACACTCACTGGATGAGCACTCCGAGGCCGTCTCGTACGAAGTTGCCGAAGCAGATCATAGCAGAGGACTTGAAGCAGGAATATTGTGATCTCATCATGTTGCTGACCAGGGTTGGTGGATACTTACCAGTCTTATTTGAGCATTAGATGTTTTATTACATCAACCTGGTGTTGGAAGGCAAAGATTATGTCAATTGGGCTGAGATGATCAGCGACAATATACATGAGCAACTCCTGAGCTTGCGGAGGACTAAAACGTTTTACATGAGCTCCTATCTTGTTTACATGTTGGCACGAATGACGAGGTACAGAGGAATTTCTTACAAGGAATCCATCGGTTGTGGCTCTCACCAATTCAAGATCCATGAGGCGTGTACACAGTTGCACCTGTCGAGCACAACCCATTACAAAGCGTGTCAACGATTCATTCACCATGTACATCCGCGGTTTGCCGGGGAAGGTTGCAGTCTGAGAATCTCTAGAAATGCCGAGGCTAATTGAAAGGTATGGGTCTTTGGTTTACTCGGTTTCCAAGATTTTTTCATACATTAGGCTGCAAGGATTTTCTTCATACCCTTATAGGATGCCTAAGTACCTTGAGATAAAATAATAATGCTAGAATGGCTTTAGGCGGTTATAGCTGTTGACAAAATCCAGAAGAAGAAGAAGAAAGGAGGGATAGAGTTTCCGGTTGTGATGGGCAACTCGGATGAGGTTTGTCCTTCGATACAGGCATGTAGAGAAGCTGAAAGTGAGCTTCAGTTCTATCATTTCTCATATCACACAAGTAGACAACACTATGACCCGCACCATAACATCAACTGGTTGTTGTCAGAGGAATTCAAACACAAGGCCACCATTGAGGATTATTGGGCTGATGCAATTGATGAGATTGAAGTGAGAAAGAGGATGTTCTCTAGATTGCCGATTACTCTGATCAGGGAGTGTGAGGTAGTTCCGGTTCCGGACCAGGTTAATGAGGACATGGATGTTGTTCATCCAGACTATGCAGCCGTTCGGGACACTCCACTTCCGCCTATTGATTGGTCAGAGCCCGAGGTTGCCGACCTTGATACTCTCTCTATCCCGGTTATGACATTCACCAGGGCATGGGTCGATAGGCGAGTGAGCAGATTGAAAGGTAGGTCAATTGCCTTGACCTGTGATGGGAGATCCGCGGAAGCCCACCGCAGCGGGAAGGGAAGAAGCGGATCACAAGAGGACGAGTCGGAAAGAAGAATTAGTTCAGCGAACCTCCACTGATTCTGATGCTTGATGCCTTTGGAACCGCGTTCTCAAGCATCTGGCGGAGTGTCTTTATTTGCTGATCGGAGGGTTGCGATGAATCGGTGCGGTGATACGGGATGATATTGACCTCCGCGGAGAGTCGATTGGCGAGTGCCAATGTACCTGTCAGGATTGATCAGCAGGATGATGAGGGGACTATTACTGACCCTCAGTTTCAGCAGGAGATAGAGGCGGCCATGAATGATGGCGATGATGATGATATAGTGTCGGGTGACACTCAGCCACTCGAGGACAATGAGCCTCGCCAGAATGAGGAAGAAGTGGAACAGGTTAGAGAAGTCGAGGCACAGGAGCAGCAGGCCTTCGATATACTATATGAGGTGCCCGATTGGCTTAGAGGCGAATGGACCGTGCAAGATGACTTTGAAAATCGCTACATTCTCCACTTTGATCCGAACCACAGCGGGACTCATTGGCGCGGAAAAATCTTACCGCGAGACACGAGCACTTTCCGATTCTGATCGGTAGAGTTTCAGTTAGATTGTGTTCCATCTATTTCAGTTGAGGAGGTTGAGGCCGTACTTAGCAGATTTGTTGAGTTGGCAGTCAGAGAGAAGGCTAATGGGAACACACTACTGGACGAGGATCTTCTAGAGGACTGAGCATTTATTACATTTGCTATTTTGGGAGTGAGTGGGAATATTTGATTCATTTAATGTACCACTCCCTATTCTGGCAGTTTTTAGGGTTAGGGCTGAGGTGGCACGATTCTGGCCACTCTATTGATTGTAACCCTAGCCGTCCTTTGGGACTTGGCTAGCTATAAAAGGGGGAGTCCCCCTCATTTGTAAGGCATCAGATTAGAAATCAGAATATTAGAAGATAGATCAGAGCTAGAGATTGTTGGGTAGAGCTAGATAGTGTAGAGCATTTTGCATAATTTGGAGAAGAGAGAAAGTTTTCCCTTTGAAAACTTTTGAAGAGACTGTTGTGTAACACATTTTGTGATAATAGATCTTTTCATTGATGATGGAATTTGTCTTGTCATGAAATGCTAGCAAGGTTTCTTCTTCCTTTCTTATCCAAGTAGATTAAATTCATGCAAGTAGCTTACTTTGGTGTGTGGTGTTTCATTGAGATAGCTTCATTTTATTCCATACCACTAGCGGCTTGTTGATGATAAGTCTGCCTTGCGTGGTCAACTGGACATTATCTTGTGCTTGACTTCGGTTATGGCTTACATACTTATATGCGTTGTTCTGATGGTGTACGTATGTTAAACTATAACTTGAATACCTTTCGCTATCCCCTTTGAAGATTGCACCGATTTTGCTGAGGCTGTCCGACGGAGGCTAGGTGAAATCTGGTTGAAGTCTATTGAGACGAAGCCCCACATACCTTGCATTTAGAATAGAGTACAAATTTCTTAGGCCCTTTCCCTTTCACTTTCCGCATACTTCTTGTTAGTTGTAGAAAAGGATACACCTTTGCCAAATCATACCTGCGTAAGAATCCTTCAAGTACATATCAAGCGCTAGCTGAGAAGTCACGAACAACTCATTAGAGTCCCTTGACATACCAGCAATATCACACATCAAACCAAAGCCCGAGCCTATTAGCACTAAAGGAACCTTGGAGTTGAACGCACGAACTTTCTGGCAATCTTAGCGTGCGGAATACTTTGATCAAGAGAGAATAGAGCGTCCGTTGGGCGACTTTGTTCTGTGTTGGTGCGGTCTCAAAAACCACGTCAACACTACTAAGTACAATTAGGTAAGCAATTCATAAACAATTCATTCTTTCTTTCACACAGAAATATAGCTATGAATGTCTTTCAACCTATGCACAACAGTAAACACAAAGATTTTATTTTAATTAAATATTCAAGAATTGAATAGATAGCAGAAGAATATCCCATGCATGTTCTCAAAGCTTTCCTACAAAGAAGATGTCTTAGCACTTTTGGAAAACTAGAAATTCCTTCTCTAGTTGCAGACTTCCCTTCTCAAATTTTCTCTCAAATGCCTCTTCTCACTCAGAATACAAACACTCAGAAATTGATACTTTCAACTTTTAGAATTAATGATTGCTCTCAGTAAAAGCAAAGCTCTCTGTAATTAGAAATGCTCACAACAATATGGTTGCTCTCAGGAAATATGAATAATCTTAGGAAATATAAATACTCACAGGAAATATGAAATAACTCTCTGAAAATATGAATACTCAGAAAATAGAAATTCTCAAGAAATATGAAATGCTCTCAGAAATCAAAAACAATTTCGAAATCCAAGAAGCCATAGTGAAGAATGGCAAAGGCAGCTTTATATAGAGTCCCCTACACAACAAATTCCTCTTCTCCAGGCATGTAAACTGCCAGACTGATGTTTGAATAATTCCATTAAGAAATGTGGTGAATTTCTGAGGTGAATCGATCTCCAACAGATCAAAGAATGTTTCAACTTGCATATGTTAAAAACTAGTAACTTGACACCTACATGCGTCCCTCAGTTTTGGCGCAATTCTTTAAAAATCTGTTTGATGATTCAACATTTAGGAATCAGTCATGGTTGTATGAAATCCACATTGCCATTTTTCAGGGTTCAATTGCTAAGCAATCATCTGCGTTTTCTCATTCCCAAGCAACCTGGTCATGGCGTGCGCTTCAGGCGCGTATTTCTTCATACGCAAGTTCATTTTATTTTTTTCTCTTTTCAAAAGTTTCTCTGTAGTTTCCAATGAAATATTTCTTGTAAGAGACCTGACCATCTCTAACATCTGAAAACTAACTAGGGTTTTATAATTTTTATATTTTCTCAATTTTTACCAGGCAAGAAAGATGCATGCAAGAGAAATAACAATTTCTGAAAGAAACATAGATAAATGCTGAAAATCAAAGCTTTATTGATATTGCATTATTTCTAAAAGCTTTACAAAAATACCCAGAAATAATCTTCGAAACTGGAAAAGATGCTGAAACCCTTGTTCTAAATCTCTACTGCAAATCTGATGAAGCGCTATGTTGACTTCTGAATGAAACCAATCCATGGGCAACCCTTCGGAAGATCTTTCACAACCTCAGTTATGCCAATCACTGAGAGTTTTCGTTCCCAATGATCAAGAATTCTAAAAACCCTAGGTTTCCAGCCTCAAGAGCCAAGCTCTTCAGAAACACAAATCCAATATATAAAAAATGATCCAATGATATCTTCCTTTACTTTTCAATGGCCTTTATATAATTCTTCTATTAGGTCGAACCCTTCTAGAAGTCTCTTTATTTTATTTTAAATGATATTTAATATTTCCCTTTCACTTTAATAAAGTGAATTTTAAAACTTTATAGTTGCACCTTATAATTAATTATTAATAAAGTAATCACTTTATTAATAATTAAATAGCATAACTCCACAAATAATCGTTATTTCTCAGTTCCGTTTGAACCTGGGAGTTAACCATTGTATCCCCTATGCATCCAACTGCCTTACTAAAAATAGTAAGGGTCCCTCTCTGACATCTGCTGACTTACTATAAATAGTAAGTCCCTTAAAACTGAACCAGAGACCTCTGAATATCACTGCCTCGGAACATAAGAAGGATCTGGAGAGATAAACACTGATAACTTCCACCTGGAGAGATCCATAACGCCCAAACTGCACCCTCTAATCCACCATACTAGCCTACGAGGGTCAACTGATAGGCTAATCCTTCGAACTCTGATGCTCACGAAAAATGGGGACATTACATTTCTCCTTTACAAGTTTGGCGTGATTTATGTCCAAAAGGTTCGATTCACAAAAAGTGATTAATATTTCATCATTTGATTTAAATCGATTTCCATAGTTCGATATCTCATGAATTGATTTATTCATTGACTTTGATAGTTTGAAAATAAAGTCTTCATTTAACTATGAGATATATCGATTCCTAATTCATTTCAAATTAATTAATATATATATCTATGTATATGTGTATATGTGAATTCCAAGGCAAATATTATAATAATATTATTAATATCCACATATATCATTGGTTGTGGGCATATATATATGTATATACGCTTGTATATTTTCCTTTATGTGCATGTACATGTATGTATATCATATTGATGCATTCGTATGAGTTTATCCATTTACTATCATACGTATGGATACATGCATATACTATATACATGTATATATGCTCACCTCCTAACCAATTATGTTACCAGTGCAATGATCATAATAACATGAACAAATACATAGATAAACATCACTTATACATGCATACAAAAGTAGACAAAACTCCTAATGCCAACATACAAGCCTACGGATGACTTACCTATAACTTCAAACAAACTGACTTAGCTTACTCAGTCTAAAGGACGTGTGTGTATGCTTAGATGGTTTACATTACTGCTTACCCGAGCAAGCTCCTCTCCCGAGTGATATTTCTCCTCTGCTTGGAGGAATGGTTCACATACCTGCATCCATTGACATAAACTCACAACAGTCATATGTTCACAACAATAGCAGTATTTATAAACATCTCAAAGTTAGAATAACATGATTCATTAACCTCCTTATGCAATATTTTACCATGAATAACATCAACTGAGATAGCATTCATATTGAAAACAAGGTACAAACACCATTAATTCATCTCCAGAATTCACACTATATTCACATTTACCCTATCTATTAATGGTAAAAAGCAACTTCATAATTAGGGATGTAATAGGTTGTCATCATCTAGGTGTGAGATACGTAGATGGGCGGTCCCCAACGAAGATTGGGAAGAAAGAACTTGCATTTTCTACAACAAAGGGATGGTTGAAACTAAATGGTATTTCATCATAGAGTGTGAGGATATTTGTATTCAATATGGAAACAATTTGAAGGTTGGCAATCTAAACGAGTTATTGGAGGAGGGAAGGCTTCACAAAGGCTGATTTCTTTATTAAGATTCATAATAGAAGAGACAACATCAAAAGGAGGTGAAAATGTGTTAAGAATGTTAATCTTGGTTCCTTAGACTACTTGGTCTCATGGACGCCATTAAATTCCTTAATTTATTTATTGAAACTTTAACTAGGTGCAAATTGTAATGAATTAGACCAATTTTTTTTTTGTTTTTCAATTGTAAATACAATGCAACACGCACCCATTAAGGTTAGCTTCAAAACCAAAACGATGTGGAAGTAACTCTAACCAAGAATGTGGCCAAGATGAGCAAGCATATGGTCAGAGGATCTGATGCAATGCTGAATTGAAAGAAACTCTAACCAAGAAATGCATCTAGGAGAGACGAGCATATGGTTAGAGGATTTTATGCATGCTGAGTTGAAAGTAACTCTAACCAAGAAATGCGCCAAGGAGTGGCGAGCATATGGTCAGAGGATCCATGAGTTTTGCAACTAGAAAGTACAATGACTTAGCAAGATAATAACATTGGCTGACAGTACTACTGAACAACCTTACAATAAAGATAATATCTTGCAAGTATACTGCATTAGTGAAACATAACAAGCTGCAATAGTAAAGACTAACGCTCAAATGCTTAATATGACCTCCAGTACTCAATCCCAGCTCAAATGATGATTTTCTTAATTCTGATATGACAGACCAGCAGCTAAAATATGACAACCAGCAACCCTAGAATTCACTGAAATGCTCACAGAATGCTCCTAACTCAACCAAATGACCTACGAATGAGTGCAAAAGACTCTTGAGATGAAGGCGCCCAATTCCCAATGAATAAACCTCAGCGTACAGCCACCTATTTTTCTTGCATGAATTCCAAGACTCCTCCAGATGGTACGACCCTCAAGTAAGGGTGATTTGCCTTGGAAAAATCAAAGAATTCATAAAATATCTGCAAATTTGCTCAAATGGTCACCCCACATAGAGAAATGAATAGATGCAATACCCAGAAGTTCAGAACAATATTATTTTATTTTTAAGAGATATGAATAAAAACTACATTCAGCAATACATAACCAGCAACTCTGAAAACTTCATTAGCATGCTTGAAACTGAACTACAAATGCAAAATAACCACTACAAACAACTCAACTATAAACTAACACCCAACTAGTTGCTATCTTTCAAGCAAGAAGGTGAGCCAAGTGCTAGGAGGTATGCTTTCCTCGAAGCTTTGCCTGAACAATCCAGCAACATAACGGTATGGTAGACAAGAGATCCCAACAGAAGAGAGAAGGCCTCCTTTTATAAACTCAGCAAAAGCATCTCTAGAAGCTTCTAAAAAGAGCGCCTTTTTTCAATTTTGAATTGACTTCATTTCCCTCCAAAGATAGGCGTCCCATTTCATGAGGTAATATTTTCCTTTAGTAAAAATAATAAGCTCCTTGAAGATGGCGTCCCCCTTAGACTTCCTCATAAAATTGGCCTTAGAAATATTTAATTACCTCCTGGTGAGGCATTCACCCTTGAAGTCCCCCTTTTAAAACAACTTAAAGTGATAAAGCTAGGCCAAGGGGTCAACATTAAAATACAATATTATTTAAATCAACTCAACTTATCTCTCCAGAAAATGCATCCAAAGGCCAAAAATCAAAATACCAACTGAACTGGCTAAAGAAGAGAGCCAACTGCATCGAAACCAACAGGACCACTGCCAGAAATGGAATTTACTAAAAATAGCAAATTCCTGAAGTTGCTTAGATAACCAAGCAAGCTATACCACTGCGAAGCTCTCTGAAAACCCAGAAAGAATCCGCAATCCAATCACCAAACTACAAGCAACAACCTCCACAAAAACAAGAAACCCTAATTTCACCCTCCGAGTAGCCTACGGGTCTCCGGAATAAGCTAACAGTCAACTGAATTGATCACAATTGAGAAGGGTACATTACACAAATTCCTTCTTTTTTGCCTCATTTTGTGCATTGAGACATATTCTTGATTCTTTCTTTTGACTAGATGCATCACTTGATAGTCCAACACTTATTCAGGAGTACTCTGTAATGTCCCTTCCTTAGACAACTCAGTCTATAGCGGAGGTTGGCCTACTATTAGGGTTCCCATAGGTTAGTAGAATGGTTAAGGGACCCAACCGAGGACTGTATGAGCCTTATGAGCTTTTCAATTTGGAGTTTAGTTGATGAATCCAGGGTTAAAGTGAAACTATTAAGGTTTGCTTTAATGAAATATTAAAAGGTGAATAGTAACTGAAAATCATAAAGTGAATAGTGAAAAGTGCCCCATCCTAGTAATTCAAATTTGTTTTTAAAAAGTGGCCCTTTCTTTTGATGAGGAAAGACCCTCAAGGGGGATTATTTAATTAATTTTTATAAAAAAGTCCATGAGAGGTTATAAAGTAATGTGTTGGGCTCCTTTTTGAGCATTCTATTCTCATTTTTACAAAAAACAATTGTAGTTTTGAGCTCTTGGAAGAGGGTTTCAGCAGCATATAGGTCTTCTGAGGACGAAATCCCTTGGAGGATAGTGGATTGGATGAAAACCCAGTTCATAGAACAGAGAAATCTACTCTGGGTTTCCATTTGGGCATCATTGGACTTCATTACAGGTTAATCTGCACTTAGAATGGATTGCAGTAGGGAGTTATCCAAAAATAATTGCAGATTTTGATAGTTTATGGCAGCTAAGGCACATGGGTATTTGATTTTTATTGCATATTCTTCCACGGCAACAACTTATCTTCGATTTGGTACCTTATTCGTGGAGTTTTGATCAAGGTTGCTTGTTGGGTATTCTGGGAGGCACCTAGGGTTTGGTAAAAGGTTTATGTTCTTGATTTGTATCATTATTTCCAGCCTATTGGTGATCCTCTACAACACTTATTTCGTCATCATACTCAGCCATACCGTTTGAAGTCATAACAACAAAGTGATTCATGATTTTGACTTCAATAATCAAGCTACAATTGGAGCTATACATTCGAGTATGTGTTTATCATTTTGGGTAGTCAAATATTGCATTATATAAGGGTTTTAGACTGTTGTTACAGTCTGATATAATGTATATCAGACCTCTGAAACTTGTAATCGGATTTGGTATAGTTGAAAAAGGGGTTATATTGAGTTGCAATTGTTGTCTTTCACTTATGCAATAGTTCTCTTCATTTCTATGCTTTCCTCTATGATTTTGCAATGAAAAAACAAGCAATGAAACTCAAACAAACAATCAGCAAAACCAAATCAGACCATGCAAGACAACTGTTTGACATTATGGCAAGAGGGAAAAACTGAAAAATTGAGGGTAGAATTGGTAAGGGATCTTTCATATTCTTTCCTCTTAAAACTTCTTAACTCAGGTGATGTTTCTCCCTATCATCTTGAAGATGAAAATGCATCACCTTTATAATATGCTGAAAGGTGTTTTGCTAATACGTCCTAATACAAATGCACCTCATAGAATTCTTTAACCATTTATCAATTGAGTTCTTTTCAGTTCTAAGTCTTTGACATTCTCTTTTCTCTTTCTTTTACTGCAGTCACCATCTACAGGGACTTCATTTTCAAATAAAATAATGCACCCTTGAGCAATCTGCAACAATTTATTAGTTTGAAAAATTAAGCCATGATATGACAACCTCATCATTTGACTGAAAAACATCATTATTAATCTTGACTTGACACACAGATGACAATAGATTGATGACAAAAATGAACAATAAGTAATACAACCATCAAGTTTTGGATGGGCACAACATAAAAAATAAACATAACTAATGCGGTGTTATTATATCATTTACCTATGCAGTAAATACCTATATGCACAAAGTGCAGTCTAACATTATATTAAATCTAATGTTTATCCTTGTTTTTTTTTAATTAACTACAAATTTGTTTGATAAACAATAAAGATCATAGCTTGATTATCACATTATATGCTTTCTAGTATGAAATGTGCTATTTTGTTAATGAAAGTTAAAACTGAATGGCCATTTTACAAAATTTATACCTTGGAATTTGTAGTTACATCAGATATGGATGTTATAATTTAATAAACAATTATTTCATATTGCAAAGCATGCTTCATGATACTGGATTCTAAATTAAAGCCAGCCTTCTATTATTTCACTATAAGACATGGCAAATTGAGAATGTTGTATTATTGGAATTGGACGCTCCAGCTCTTATATAAAGCATTCAAATAGTTGAGTAATATTGTGAGCTTCTTAAATTACTAGGTAGGTGCTTTACATGCTTTTTTACTTTTGAACTTGTACAAATATTTAATGAATTTGAATGTAGTGTGTACTGACACATTTTGGAGATAAATTAATTCTACTGATGCATGATCATAATACCTTGATTGCATTTCGAGGAGCATTTAAAGTCTCAAGACTAAAATATGCATTACAGAATTCTTGTTGATAGGTACAGTGCTTAGAGTATTTTAGTTGGCTGTAAAATGTCAACCTCATAAAAAATGAGTTAACCTAATTATCCACACTGACTATTATATGCAGAAAACATTGCCAGTTATGGTAGCTATTGTGGGGCAACTTGGAGGAGCATTAGGTCAAGTGGGGTTGTTAGTGATCCCTTGTGTTTTTGCTCATATAAATCAGGTATTTCTAAGAACATCATTGCAGTTTAGGTGTTTCAGAGGTCAGGAATTATTTTCTTATTATTCATAGAGGTGTGCATCAACTTCATTACTGGCAAGAACTATTTTATCTGCTTCGTTGGAATCAACAACATTCAAGAACATGAGAAAGTATAAGCAATGCAAGCATAAAATAGCGGAAAATATTTTGCATTAAGCACCCCAGCCTTTCCACTATAAAAACAACACATTTTAGGAATGATAGTGTACCTTATTTATATACACCCATGGATTCACTTTAAAACCATGTTCACACTCCTTGTTTGACAATCTTTTTTTAACATATTTGTTTCCCCAAAGACAATTAATTACACCAACACGCTCCATACTTAATCATCTTGGAGGAATGTTAAACCATTTTACATAGTTGCCTCTATAACTAAAGTCGGGCATATTCATGTGCATGCTTAGTGTTGGTACACAAAAGTGCTACCCCTCAAAAACTTCAAAATCAATCATTTTTGTAACTAAATGGCAGGCACTCTTGTCATATCAATGTCAAATATGTTGTCTTTACTGTCAAAATAGCCAAGTCCTTAGGTGTTGGTTTGTCTCTGTCCACTAATGATGTATGTAGGTTGTTCATTATGAAGATTATCAAATTCTAAATCATTAAGGAGACTTTAACACAAGCAAAGCAAAGAAAGAGTGAAGTTAAAAGAAAGACTATGGTGGCAGTTGCCAAGTAGAGGCAGGAAGGATTGAACTCAAGGCAAATCTTCTCCAGCTCATTCAGGTTTGATCATATATGGGATCACCTTCTAAACATGAAATTCTCGTCGTAGATAATTCAAGATACAAGACAAGCAGTTTTAGTGCCTACTGAAGATGAAACTTTCTACTTTTAAGAAATCTAATTTTAGAAAGTTTTTTTTTCTTTTTCAGCAAAACACAGTGGATGGCAATGGCAGAAAGTTTTCATGATAGTTTCAAGCTTCATTATGTGAAAATGGAATTAATAAAGATGAAAGGCAATAAGAAATGAGATTTTTTATCAACATCGGTGTTCTAAAATGAAAAATGAAAGAAATTTAAAGGAAATTCAAAGTTTTAAGTTAGTCACTTGAAATTTATTAAAATTGGTATTAAGTACCTAAAAGTTTAGTTGGCGTTAAATGATCAATATCTCCCTTTACCTTTTCAGTTGCAAGCATTCTTGTTAATTGCATAGTCCTAAACACCGTATGCTCTCACCTTGCCCATCTCAAGAATTGGTTATTAGATGGTGGAAAGGACATTTCTTTGAATTTCATTTCAGTTGAAGTAATTTTCAAAAAAAATAAAAATAGGGGTGCTTATTACACAAGAAAAGAGTTATTAAGAGATTTAAACATTTATTTTGAGGTGGGCAATTCCTCAAAAGCTGCCAAAATGCCGTCTTTGACAATATCCCAAAAAGCTTGAAAAAACTCAATAGGACATCCATCAGGGCCAAGAATTTTATCTTTTTTCATCATAAAAAGTAAAAAAAACTTACTCTAACTCATCCATAGAGATAGGTCCATTGAAAAAGGAATTATCATGAGTAGAGATAAGCTCAAGAATACAATTCAAAATGATATGCCTATTATCAAAAGAGAGGTTGGTGGGAGATCTGAATAACTCACAAAAGTGAGAAACAACCTCTAATTGAATATCTTGAATGGAAATTTTTTTAAACCCATCCTATCTTTGAATCTTCTTGAAAGCTTTGACATGTTTTTGTACCACAAGGGAGTGATGGAAAAATGAAGAATCCCTATCCCTTGCTTGCAATCATTTAGCATGAGATTTTTGTCTTCGCATGATTTCCTCTTGAATGTAATGTGCCTATTTTCATGAGCATCAGTTTTAAGAGGGTTTAGCCTATTCCTGACTCTCGTAGGCTAACGAGCATGGTTAGAGGGTCGTTTGAGGCAGATACCATGTCAATTGTTGGCTTCTTCTCCTAGATTCAGTGGTTTAATGGGGGTTTTCTATGTTCTTTGAATGTTGGAAAACATAATGTGTTATTAGGATGTTGGAAAAGATAATGTTTTGACAACATATTTGCACTTTATGAATTATAAAGTTATATTTTAATATTATTATAAAGTGCAAATAAAATAAAAATAGAATAAAATACTGATTATTTAGAAGCTTCTAGAGGGGGCTGACCTCAAGAGCAGAAAAATATATTAAGAGGGGTTGGGGCTTGCTTCTATTCATCCAGGATATTTTATACTTGATTTTGATATGCTTGTGGTGGAGAAGCCTTGGGGTTTCTGCAATCTACATTGGAGGTCTTTGGGAACGGTAACTCCCATTGATTTGCATAACTGAGGTAGTGAAACTATCTATTGAAGGGTTGCAGCTTTGTGAGAGGGAGACAACTTAGTCTTTCTCATTGAGCATATTGAGGATACATATCAGATTTTAATGGAGGTCGACCTTGCATATCATATTCAGATTTCTGCTTGTATGGCCTCATTCGTGCATTGTTTCTTGGTGAGTATTTGAGCATTCATCTTGGGAGAGCTTGGTAATCATTTTGGAGTATTTTGGAGTAGCTATTAGGTTGGTGATAAATAAATTCAGTGGTCTGATATACTGTAGCAAGGGCGCCATTGGAAACATAGTTTTGTTCATATCTTCGTTTGGAGGCATCTTTTGGTTGTGGGCTTTTGCATACATGTTCCTCTTGTCCCATCGATTGTTTTTAGCATAATAAGGAGGGGTTTAGCAGCTGCATTATTTTATGGCATCCATCTTCAGCTAGGACAGGGGCGGCCATGGTAGAAGAGGTCGACTTCACTCAAGGGGGCTTTGAAAAATCACAATAAAATTTGGAGATCATTGCTATAGCATGTACTTCCATTTGGCATCTACAAATCAGGTTTTTGATGTCATTTATATTTGTAATGCATGATTTTCTGAGTACAAAAAGTCTATAGTAGTTGGCAGCCATTATAGCACTTGGTAGAGGTTTTTGGCAATCAAATATCAATCATTACATTACCTCTACATATTGAAATTGTAGTCAGATTTCTTTATCAATTTGCATTTGGTGCTGCTGTAGATGACCATTTATACTAGATTGGCATTAGATTAGAACTCCAGTGGAAAGCCAACAGTCTTGGTTAATCCTATCAGCATTGTACTTGAGATTTTATTCAATAAAGGGGGAATAAGTTGCATGACAATTGTTTGATGTAATGTATTATTGCTGTAGCCTTGATTTGCATAAGAAACTTTGTATGCCAACTGTTTGGCTTAATGTCTAAAGGTTGTAGCTTTCATATTTCACTTCTAGTTTGCATGGCAAGTGTTTGTCATAATTCCTAGTTGCTGTAGATGCACATGTTCAGTCACTTATATGCAGGAAAAGGTAGTAAATTGTTGGCATAGCATTGTTGAGACTTTGTTAGTCAATCTTGCATCATTAGAAGCTTTCAAAAAATCATTGCAACCTTCAAACTCATAACAAAACAATCAGAAATTCATATCCGCAAGATCAGACCTTGTGTGCAAAGTGTTTGACAATATTCCTTGAGAGAAAATTCACATCAAAACTAGCAAGGGATATTACACCGAAGCTCATTTTTTCTAAATCATTTTGAAATGTAGAATACAAAGTTAATAAATCATTACTCAATTATTTTTCTTAAATCCAACCTTTGAATATATGCCAATTTTTTTCATGGTGTAATCTTTTGCTTGGGTAGGGAGTTGTTGATTGCATTTTGTTTGAAACTTTCAAAGCCTTCTCAACAAATGCATTTGGAGTATCCTGCAACTATTTCGGCTCATGAGACCGCATTTCTTTGAAACCTCATGCTTCCTTGTTGTTATGGCAATGTTGGCGTTTCAATTAGCACCCCTGGAGTGCTTATTGGAAATGGACAACTATGCACAGTGTTTACTAACTGCTCTTCAAATTAGGAGGGGAAGCTCCCTCTTTTTGTTGATGTTTGCATAAAATGTAAAGTAAACTAATGTTCCTATCTTTTTACTCAGCTGCAAGGCACAAGGGTGCATAAAGCACAATGCATTGCAGCTAAGGTTTTCTCTTGTTTATGCAGATCTTAACTACAACTAAGCTAACTTTTAATCTATCCTATCTCCTCAAGATAAACAGAGCAAGAGGGGCATAGGAGCGGGTATAGAATGGTTTGATCACTTAGATGAACTGTCTCTTAGAATGCATTCTGTTGGCGTTTAAATTCGCACCTCTGGAATGCGGATTTGAAAACAGACAGCCATGCACAGATAAACTGCTCTTCAAATTAGGAGGGGAAGCTCCCTCTTGCTGATGGTGTTTGAAAGAAAGTAAACTAAAACTAAGTTGCCTATCTTTTGATCAACTTAGAGCACAAGGTTTTTTAAACACAAACGCCGCAGCTGAGATTTTCTGATATAAGAAGTTCAACTACGACTAACTTAAACTAAAGACGTTCCTAACCTCTCAAGTAATAGCAGAGCAAGAGAAGTTAGAAATTAACAAGGTCGATTTTCTGACAAAAATACTTCAATAATCTCTCTTTCAACAAACACCTACACACTTCACTGCAAGCTGAAATAAATATCATAAAAGTAGAACATAGATAACGGAAATCTGAGATTTTGGACCAAGGCAAAAGAGGCTCATGATTTTATTACTCAAATCTCTAAAACAAAGCTCACTTCTAACATGCCTTGAACAAGAAATTGCAGCTAAAGAGGCTTGCAAACTTATTCTTAACACAATAGAAAACAGCAATCACACTAACTCCTTGTTGGCTAAAGAGGCTCAACAATTTGCTTATCACAACACAAATGAACAATACTTGAGCAACAAATAGAAGGCACAATAGGCTCAGCGTTTTGTTCTCACTAGCACGGTTCCAACTAAGTGAACTGAAACTGAATAACAATTTGCTGCAATTTAGGCTCGCAATTTGCTATGACAATAACCGTTAAAGAAACTAAATGAGCAAAGGCTCTTATTTATAGAGAAGCAGAGGAGTAGGGAACCCTAAAATCTCCTTGCTTTCACAATCTAGGGCTTGCTCAGCAAGCAAGCTTTATTACTAAATCTAGAAAGATAAAACCCTAGAAAGCAGAAAAAAGCGGGAAACGCCAACTATTACATCTTATCTTCTTTCTATCCTCAAAGAATGGATAAGGATTATTCCAAGAATAGAAAGAAAGCAGGAAAGAAAGCTTCTAGAAGAAAGTTGCTTTAAAGCTCAATCACATCCGCTAGGAAGTTAGAGATTGTGTCCCGGTTCGGTGCATCTATGCGATCAACAGCAAAACACCGCTTTTCACGAATATCTTCAGCATCTGCAATAGATCTCAGGAAATCTTCGACCTCATTGGCCGCTTTATCGAACTTTGCTGACATCACCGAAATATGACCTATCCTTCCGCCAACTGGACTGCAACTGTGAACAACACTCTGAAACTGATTTTGCACTTCCTCAAGCCCGACGTAGGAACCATCTTCAAGACTGTATTGAGAAGGGATCTCTATGACGAATTCGCTGATGAAAAGAAGAGCTTCAACCACCCTTTGTCTGTAGGTGACGAATTCTTCAGATATCCTCTCATAGGTTTTAACTTTGAAAATATGACGCTCTCTCCAGGCAAGGATTTGTTTCTTGTGTTCTCTTGAAACTGCTGAACTGTAAGCCTTGTCTAGATCAGCAATGATAATCTCATGTCTCGGTTTTACTTCAGCCAGTGTCTGTTCAAATCCTTGGATACCTTGACGTAGCTTATGAGCGCCTTCCCTTAACTGGAACATCTGTGCCAAGATCTCCCTTCCTCTGATAATGAAACTCTCGATCCACTCCTGAGTCTCTTTCCCACATATGACCAGTTGTCTTAACTGATGGTGATCAGCTAGTGTCTCCAAGACCTGGGGCAGCAACTGGGTTGCTTGTGAAGAACCATGGACAAGGCTAGAAATAAAAAGCCTGAGCTGCTGATTTTCAGCCTTGGGGGCTGCCTTGTCTTCTCCATCTTTAAGCACTCTTTCTTGAAGGTTTTCGGATACAACTTTGAAGAGACTCAAATCTCCATGTATGGTATTTCTACCGAGATTAGCCTTGACCATGACGAAATCATTCATATTCACCTCATCCCTGTTCTTGTCTTCTGGGGGCACTGCAGTCTCCATTACTATCTCGTTATCAGGATTCCTATCAAAGTGAACTTGCTTCTTTGCCTTCTTATTAGGAGGTTCCTGATAGATGTTATTGAGATCATCAACACTCACTTGATATGAAGGCCTTCTCCTAACCCTTCCTAAGGAGTTCTCAAGCCAAGACACAGTAGTATCTTTACTAACTTCCTCAGGAGGTGTTGCTAAAATCTCTTCATCATCTTCGATATCAAGATCAATGTGAATTGGTGTAGAACCTGTCAAAGGTACAGAAACATGTGTTGAAGGTGGCTCCTCTGCTTCATTTTGAGGTACAGGCTCGTCAGGAGGAACTTCTGAATCAACTGTAGGTTGCTCCTGTATGACTATGCCTGAGAAATCCAACCTTCTTTTTACATTTTTATTTGATCTACAACCTTTGACACCATCTTGAGATTGATTTTTACCCTTGCCCTTCGACTGTGCTCTGGAAGAAGAGGGAATTATCCTTGGCGGCTCTGCTACTGGAATGGAGTTCTTCCTTTTAAGCACTAAGAAAACCTTACTATGCCCAATGACTTGTCTTGTTCTGTCTTCAACTGAAAGAGATTCTTTGTTTGCCCAATTAACTTGTGGTAAGGGCTGATCTTCAATTCGTTTCTGAGTGTACATTGGGAGAAGCACATCTTCATCATCATCAGAGAGCCCTTCTATATCTTCATTTAAGCAGTCTTTCATTTGATGGAGAGTTAGCCTGCTGTAACTATGCCTTTACACTTCAAACTCAGCTGCACAGTTAGCCCAAAAATCTTCAAGTGCGGCTATGTGATTATAGTTCTTCTCCAATCGGCCAACGTAGACACCATGAGGATCAAATGATCGTCTCTCGCTGTAAGATTTGAGGTCGAATTTATCTAACTCTTTTCCAATTGTCATGGCATCTGCAGCAGTCCTGCATGTATAAATACCCAACCCTAATGGAAAGTGAAGAGAGGGTTTCTTTCTATTCCTCAAGACTGTGTGGACATCGTGAGCCTGCCTCAAGAATTCCATGAAGATGACCTCATCTGACGGATAACTTGGCAACATGAGCGGGGCACCTGAATAACCATAGACCCTGAGATAGGTAAAGGTAGGAAACTGTATAAACCAATCTGCCCATTCGGCAATTGCTGCCCTGGCAACTGAAGAGATGCGGACGTGCAATTCGTTGTCTAAGTCCCGCACTGAGTACATCAAGAAGGCCTCGTTCACCCTTTTGTAGTGGTGCAACGACTTTGTGAATTCCAACTGGGGATAATAGTTATATATGTGTTGTATGCTCAACGATCCCTCGGTGTTCAACCCTCTAAATTGACCTTGATAGGCCACCAGGTAGACTAGGTATGACGCCCTGTGGAATACATGAAACTGGAAGTATTATGTTATTTGCTGATGTAGGCAGTCACTAATCAAAGTAGGCCAATCATAGAATTCGGTTTTCTTCATGATGTGAGGTATGGCATAAAACATCCAAGGTTGGAACTTGGTGGCATCTTTTGAGCCAGTGACCCTGTTGAGCAAAGTGATGATGATGGCAACCTCGTCCTTGAACTCCCCTCGCCCGACATTCTTGGGCAATGTTTTATGTTTTTCTTTCATCCATCTCTGTGCAATCTTCTTGCTATATTTATCTTTATGCATATTCCACATCCTTTCGCATTCACCCTTTGAGAGAGTTACGCTTTCAAGCCACGGGGGAATGGAAAAACACCTTTCAACCATATCAGGCTTTAGACTGCAAATCAATCTACCGTCTGCTGACTGGATCTCTCTAGTAGCCGGGTAGTAATGCTTAATGCAAGCGATTATGAACTCAAGGCTCTGAACTGATATAGGAATTGACGCTGCTGCGAGGAGTCCAGAATGTCCCAAGTTCTTGATTGAAGTGTTGCCTGCTCTCTCCAAGGCATGTAGATCGAAACCGGCTTGACATGGTGCAAGTTTGTCTCAGCTGTTTTGATATAATTGTGAAAGAGGACTGATTCGGACTTGAAAACATTAGGAGTGTACTCCATTTCGGAAAACTCGAAGAATGACTGTAAACTCGCCTTGGTTCAGACAAGTCTTGAACAATTTCTATTTTTAGAATGCTGATTTTTGTGCTCCAGCAGACAAATTTTTGAGAAATTTTTCTGAGATATGGGTTTTGTTCAGAATATCGATGCAAGACAACCCAGATCATCCGTTTTTGAAAATTTTGAATTTTGCCTGAAAAAGCAACAAACCCTAATTTCTTCAATTTTTCCCGAAAAAAGCTGGCATCTGGGTTTTGTTTAGAACATGATTAGAAATGGACCCAGTTGATTGGATTTGCAAAATCCTGACGTTTGATCGAAAAAGTAGCCAACCCTAGATTTTGAACCTTCTTGAAAAACGCTGCAATATGGGTTTTCTTTATAAGACTGATTGGAAAAGACCCAGATGGTTGAAATTTGAATGCACTGAGGTTTTCACTGACATGCAAAATAAAAGCACTTGCTGCAACTTGATGAAGTTCTTGAAAAATTCTTCAGAAGATGGAGGCAAAAATACCCAGATGACAGAAAAATGGAAAGCCCTGGCCTTCTGCTTGAAAAATTTGATCTTCTGGAACAAAAAGCTTGAAAAAGCAAGGGTTTATGCTTGCTGGTCTGAAAAATCTGATGTAAAACCAGCAAGGATGGATTCTTGAATCACAAAAAATTCTTCAAACTTGCTGCTCCAACTTTCTCCTCTGGATGTTACCTGCAAAAATAATGAAAAATACATGAAAGAATGATGTTAAATAGACTTTAGGGCTTTGGATTAGGTTTTGCTTTCTGTGCTTTTATTTCCAAAACCCTAAAACTCAGTCTCCTTGAACTTGGACGCCATCCTTCACTTGGCAATTTTGAAACTTTTTGAAAATCTCAAAAATTCCCTAAGGCATGAACATTTAGGCGCCCTTCTTCACCTGGGGTGCCCACTTCTTCCAGTGTTAGCCAAAATTTTAACATTTTCAACTTTCCTTCATTTTGACATGCTACTTCGTCTCCGATTTCCCGTTGACAGATTGATTCGACAGGTGAGCTGAAGATTTCATGGCGGAATCTGACTGATTCTAAGAAAGATGTTCTTGAGGCATCTCTGGCGAAAGACTTCATCTTGACCTCCGAATTCGTGGGAGCCTTTTCCTTCCAGGGGTGCCCATTTCTCCCAGAGATAGCCATTTTGATGACTTTCAAATTTCTTCATTAAATCCCTTCTACAAACGATCTCGTCGGATCTAGAGCTCCGGGCGTCAGATTGACTGAAGAGTATGCTCATCGCGAAGCTGACGAAAAATGAAGAGGGGTCTTTTGGGATGAACTTCATCAAATAATGATTTTAAGGCCTCCAAAAGTTTGGGTGCCCTTCTTGACTGGGGGCGCCCACTTTCACCAGAGTTAGTTTTATTTTTGATTTTCTGTGTTTGCTTCTGAATCTTGGTTCTCAGCCTTCGTCGGACCCTACTTTCAGCTCCTCGTGTCTGGTGACTCTGAACTCCGATTGACGTGCTGAGTGTCTCACTGGAAAGCTGGATCAAGTGCGAAGAGATTTCGTTAGAGCCTTATCTGCAAATTCATTCGTTTCACCTCCTGAAAGCTTGGGTGCCTTTCTTCAACAGGGGCGCCCATTTTCTCAACACAGTCAAATTTTCAACATTTTCAACTTTCCTCGTTCTGACTCCAGTGCGGATCACTCTTGTTCAGCTTTGAATTCCAGGTGACTGAATCGCCTGATGACTGCGCCGCTGAATCCACTGCGAAGCTTACAGAAAAGTGAGGAAGTTTGACTGGAGGCTTGAAACCCTAATTTATCATATGATGCCCTGAAAAGGTGGGCGCCTTTCTTCAACAGGGGCGCCCACTTCTTCCAGTGTTAGAAAATTTTCATGAATTTTCAATTTTCTTTCTCGTTCTTTGTGCACGTTCATCATTTCATCTTCTGTCAAATGTTTAAGTGCTGAAACTGACGCCTGGTAGTCGAATGACCTCCATTGATGACCTCAGAGCTCCAGATATGCTTTTGAAAAGCATAATAGACCCAGTAGGGCAAAACTGATTATTTTTAGATTCTAACTGCTCCAGCCTAATACAGACGCATTTTGAGCCAATCAAAATCAGTTTGGACCCTGTCGGACGAACTTTCTATTTTTAGAAATTTTCTATTTTTAGAAAATTTTGCTGGTATCCGTTTCGAGAGAAACCCAGAAAACGTTAATAATTTTAGAAAATTTCTAAAAATAGCAGTTTTCCTAAAATTTAGGGATGAAAAACTGAGATTTGGGTTTTGTAGATTAAGCTGCTCTTAACAGACCCAGATTGTCAGAAATTGAAAATTTTGCGTTTTAACCCCTCATGCAAGACATGCTGTGATGAGCCCTGCTGGCTCTCAACTCAAACCCCCAATTTTTCTTAAGTCTTTTAGTGTTATTTAGTTTTTTAGAGAAAGTTTGATAGACAGAAGAGAAGGGGCGCACAGCATAAATGCATATAAAATGTAAATCTGAGTTATTTCATGCGAATTGACAATACAAAAGTTAATAAATAAGCTCAACAATGGATTTAGAACTCATAAACATACCCGGAAGTGTCCAAATTATTTATTTAAGAAAGTAGTCCAGTTTGCCAGCCAAGATGGTGAAAAACTGACCAAATCTGGTGTAGAAAGCTACAGAATGCAAAATCCAGCCTGAAAACGGTGGCAGATGAAGAGTACAAGCCAAATGCCTAAAATGATGAAGAGAAACCCTCAGAAAAGAAGGCGTTCCTCCAAGAAATGCCCAAATGCCCTTGCACAAGAGCCACGCACTTCACTACAAACCACCTAAATTCTCACTTAGAAGCTACGGCCAAGAAGTATGATGTCTGCCAGATGAAATGAAGGCGCCATCTCCCAAAACCCTCTGAAACTGATAAAGAAATCCAATAGGAAACACAGCTCAAGCTTAGTAGAACCTCTGTATGAAGCTCTCACAAACTGCACAAATTCAGCTGATCTCTCACAGCCTCAAAAGTGTTCAACACTGAAGAGTTATCGTTCTTCAATGGACAAATTGTTCAAACCCTGATCACAGGAGAATGCACAGGAAGAATAACCAAGGCAAAGTCGAAATATCAAAAGGTGAGTTTCTCATTGCCAGAAATGCCCTTTTATGCATAAGGCATGAATTCCAAGAAAGATACGCCTTTTCTCATAATTTAATCTTTTAAATTATATTTAAGTCATTTTAATAGTATTTGACTTAAATACTTGGGCGCACTTTATCAATTGAAGTGATTAAAATATTAAATCACTTTTAGAGAATATTTAAGTGATTTAATAAAATATAAAGTCAATTTGACTTTATAATTAAATATTAATCAATTAATATTTAAATCACTTAAAAACCAATAACTCACTCAAAACATCATATAATCCTGTGCCGTCAGAAGCTGTCAACTCCTGCACTGCTAATGCCTACTATGAACCAGTCACTGGGCTCTGAACTGAGAACGACAAAACTCATCAAATAATGCCACTGACTCTATCCCAACCTGTTAGCCTACGAGAGTCTGAGAAATAGGCTAACCACCATCCAACATGATCATGCCGAAAAAGGGGACATTACACATGCACACCCAAGTTTTGACCTTTTTGACTAATTTGACAAGACTTTTACTCATTTCTTCAAAATATCTAAGTGTAACAAAAATTTTAATTTTGGGGTACAACACATCCGAAGGCTCTGAACTTCCATATTTATGCCGAAATAGAACTCATGCAAGCTATCATCAAACGGTAGGCTAGATCTTAGGATTCCCTAGGTGTTGCAATGCTCTTTCCGAGGTGTAGGCTGAAATGTAGACTACTAGAAAAAACATAAAACGATAATCCTACTCTCTAAATTCCCAATGAGGCGCAGTGCTCTTTCCAAGGTGTAGATCGAAAGAAAGATTATTAAGAACAACATACAATGATAGATCTTGAGACTTTTGGATCAAAGGCAAGGTAGCTCTCCTGATTTATTATCTCAACTTCGATCAAAGATTACACTTTGGGACAACAACTTGTGTGAAAGAGACAATCACACATGAAGCGATCAACCAAGAATACATGAACATAGATTGAACACACCTATTTGAATAGAGAGAACGCAAGCTGTACTTGGTGTTTAACTATAAAAAATATGATTCAAGAACATATACTAAGCGAACAAAGTTAAAGGCTTGTGAGCTTAGCGTTTTGCTGTCATGAAGTAAAGTTAAAATACAATGAGCAAGGATGCTCTTATTTATAGAATCTCAAAGGAGTAGGCAACCTTAAAATCTCCTTGAGTTAACACTTAGTTCTTGCCAATCTGCAAGATTTATCCCTATGTCTAAAAGTAGGTAACCTAACAGTTAACTGGGAAGTCTACTTCAGTTAACTGCATTACCATTTGAAGCATTGATACTCCTTTGAAGTACTCGATGTCTCCTCAGCATCTCTTAACCGTCTGTGATATAACTCTGCAGTTCTCTTCCAATTTTGGTCATCTCATCAAATAATGCCGACAAGACTGTAAGCTGATCCAACTTACAACCAACTGAATCACCACTGAAAATACCATGAATGAGTCTCTGCAACTCTGATTGTACATCAACGAGCTCGATGTATTCACCACTCTCACTCTGATACTAGAAAGGGACTCGTGACACGAAAGTTCTTATGAACTTGATAGAACTTGTCACCTTTTCTTTGCTCTCGGTCAATTTTGCAGAAATTGTTTCATGTATTTTTACCTTGAAGATTAATTGTTCTCTCCAAGTAAAAATGGCTTCTTTATCCTCTTCTACAGTGACTAAATCATATGTCGTCTTCAAGTGAGAGACCATGATCTCATTCCGTGGTTTGTCGATCGCTAAGTCTTGCTCTGAATCCTAATCTGTAGTCGAAGTTCGTGGGAATTGTACCTCAATTGGTACAAATATGAAAGTATGAAGCGACCCCTTGTGACGAACTCTTCTTCCCAATCTTTCAAGCACTTCCATAAACAACCAGCTGACTTAGCTGATTTTGTTCTGTTGGTAACTCTAACATTTGCGGGAGCAAGGCGGTGATGTTTTTAGTGCTGTGCATAAGGTTGGAAGTATACTGGCAAAGCTGCTGATTTTCAGCCTTGAGGGATGCTTTATCTTCACCATCCTTTATTACTCTCTCCTTTATGCTTTTCGTTGCAGCTTCGAGGAAATCCACATCTGCTTGGCGTGTGCTTTTGCGAAGGTTGACCTTTATCAAGGTGAAGTCATCAACCTCTATGTCAGAACTGTGGTGGTTCTCAAATTGAAACCCTAATTGATTTTTGTTTGTTTTTGCAAGTTTTCGTTTTTTTGTATTTTTGAGGTTTTCAGGCAAATAAGGAAAATTGCGATTTTACTGAGAAAATGCTAGAAAAATTCTAAATAAATTCAAAATGCATAAAATGACTCAGATCTTGCTCAGAGAACTTAGGCGCTTCATTATATTTCACTTCCAGATGATTTACAAGAGCCAGATACGAAGTATGAAGGAAATACAAATTATTTAAATAAGAAAAACCTGGTTTCTTTAAATGGCGGCTGCAGCAATATGAAAGATGGTACGGCCAAATAAATGAAGAATCTCGGGGCTCGAAAATCAATGCACAACCTCAGTAGACCAAGGCGCCCAATGTCCAAACACCAAAAGCTGATGAAATAAGGCGTTGCTCCAGAGGAATAAAAATACGGCCTTGCTGGTACGGCCTGATAGCAGCAGCAATAAATGAAGTACGGCCCTTGGGAAATGTGCCAAGTCTCAAAAGAATGATCTCTGAAAAAGACGTCTCTACTGCCAGATGAAGTTCTCTGTGAATCTCTGCTAAAATCAATAGATAAGCTCAGTCTGTGACCTCTGGATGAAATCACCAAGTGCAAGCTTCAGCTGGTATTGCACAGCCTCAGTCTGCCTAATCTCTGAAGAGTTTCCGTTCTTCAGAAACGATTGTCTGCCAGAAACCCTAGGGTTTGCAAACTCCAATGCTCAGAGCAATAAAGACAAAATTGAATAATAATCAAGATAGTTCGATTTTGCCTTGAGAAGGTATATATTGCCTTGAAGAAATTCGACCCAACTCTCTTTTGAAATAATCATTTAAATTAAATGATTTAATACGACTTTTAGACTTAGGAGAAAATATTAATTATTGGCGTCCACTTTTTTAATGAATATAAAATACTCATTAAGTCACATTTAATAATTTATTATAAAGTATAATAAATACTTTATAATTAAGCCAGATAATTAAATATTTAAGAATTTCAATAAAGTGACTTTATTATAAAGTCAAAATATTAAATATTTAATCCATTAAATACTCCTTATTTCTCCGTCTGAACATCAAACCGCTGAACTGGGTCGATTCTGAGCTGAATGGCTGAACCAGGTGCCCTGCCCGAAATAGCAGCTTCTGCCTGACCTAACTTTCTAAAAATAGAAAGTTCCTGAAAAAGCTCACTGGAAGATTCTGCGAAGGCCCAACCTGACACAACTGCAAAACTGGAGCTACCAAACACTGAGCAACTGCCCCAGATGATCCTCTGCACACTCCTGTCAGCCTACGAGGATCGAAATGATAGGCTAACCTCGTCACCAGCCGTGCTGACTAGGATGGGGACATGACACTCTACCTCATCCAAGTGTTTATCCTTTGGTGGTGCAGTGGTCTCAATTATAATCTCCTTGTCAGCATTCCTTTCTACATGAACCTACTTCTTTATCTTTTTATCTGGCGTGTCTTAATAGACATGATGAGAAGTCCAGTTGATAGGACCGCTGCCTCCTCTTCCTTCCCAGAAGATTCTCAAGCCAAGACGAGTCTTGACTAATCTCATTGGAAGAATTGGTGCTAGTCCTAGGAACTCCTAATGAGTGGGAATGCGTTGAAGCACTGCTACGCGGTGACGAGTCTGGCTCCAAGTCAATGCAAACCAGAGACTGTTGTGGTTTTGGTGACGAAAAGGTAGGCTCTACCTCTATTTTTGGCATGCTCTCAGCTGTATCTGTGGCAATCTCCACATGTTCTTACTGGTCCAAATCAGCAACTAATGCTTTTCCCTTTGAATTCCCTGAGATTCTGCTTCCTTTAGGAGGGTTACTCCACTTCTTTTGTCTGGGTTTTGACTTTGACATGGAAGGCAGTGAAGTAACCACCGGTGGCAGCTCTATGTTTGGTACAACTGCCCTCATCTTCTTGCTATCCAAGTAGAGTACGTTGTTTTTGACAACCCTGCTTGATCTTTCCTTAACAGATGTGCATTCGTTGGCGAACCAATTAGCGACTGGAAGTGGCGACGTGTCAACTTGATCTCTGAAAAATTGAGGAAGTGTGACATCCCCATCATCATTTGATAACCCTTCCACATCCTTTGACATGAAAACAAAAATCTATGAAAGGGTGAACTTGTTGTAGTTGTGTCGTTGCACCTCGAACTCATCCTCATAGTTGAACCAATAGTCTTCCATAGAAGACTTGTGAGAAGAACGACTGCCAAGGCGTGCTGAAAAGTGACCCCAAGTGTCCTATGAGCGTCTCTCAATGAGATACTTAAGATTAAGTCTTACCAACTCATGGCTCATAGCCTTGGCGTCAAATGTTGACTTGCACCTGTAAATCTCCATCTATAATGGAAAAGTGGCAGTTGGCTTGTGTTTGTTGTGCAAATAGGAATGAACCTCGTACAACTGTCGTAGAAACTCCATGAATACCAGCTTATTCGATGGATAATGGGGTAACATGGTTGGATGACTTGAGTATCCGTACACGCAGATGTAGGTAAAAGTAGGGAACTGGATGAACCAATCTGCTCATTCTACTATCGCTGATTTGGCTTCCACTGATATACACACATGTAGCTCATGATCCAGATTCCTCATAGTATACATCAAGAATGATTCCTGCGCTCACTTGAAGTGTCTTTCAAACTGTGTGAACTCAAGCTACAAGTAATATTGATGAACTTTTGGTACACTTAGAATCCCCACAGTATTCAACCCTCTAAACCAGCCTTGGAAGGCTATCAGATACACGAGATACAAACACATGTGGAATTCGTGAGCAACCAAGAATCCGGTCATCTATCTATGGAGAACGTCACTGATCAAAGAGGCCTAGCCGTAATGCACCTTTCTGTTGATGATCTGAGCCATGATGTAATACATCCAAGGCTGGAATTTGTTGGCATCTACTTGACTGGTAACACGGTTAAGAAGAGTAATCATAACTGCAAATTCATCTTTGAACTCTCCACGACCCACATTCTTTGGCAAGTTACCTTTTTTCTATTTAAGCCACCTCTCTGCCATTCTCCTCTGACATTTTTCCTTATCAACATTGAACACCTTCTCACACTGTTCCATGGATATGACCTAGTTATTTTGTTACACCCCAAATTGTGAGGTTATTATTTACTATTACTCTATAGGGTGAATGTGAATGTGATGTGAATTCTGGAGACGAATTAATGATGCTTGTACCTTGTTTTCAATATGAATTTTATCTCATGTGATGTTTCATTTGATGTTATCTCAATTGATGTTATTCATGGTGAAATACTGCATATATGTGAATAGATGGTTATTGAATTATAGTTATTCTAACTTTGAAGATGTTTACATATGTTGCTTACTGTTGTGAACAAATAATTGCCGAAGGTATGTGTTAGTGGTTGTAGGTTAATGTTCAATCTTTAGGGGGAGGGAAAATATCACTCGGGAGAGGAGTTTGGTCGAGTAACCGGTGAAGTAAATCATCTGAGCATACACACACGTTACCTTAGATTGAGTGAACTGAGTCAGTTTGTTTGTTGGTTATAGGTAAGTCATTCGTAGCTTGCATATTTGCATTAGGAGTCTTGTCTACTTCTGAATGCATTTATAAGTGATGTTTATCTATGTATCTGTCTTGTGATATTACGATCATTATGATGGTAACGTTAATGAATGTAAGTGAATAGGAAGTGGACATATATACATATATATAGTATATGCACGTATCCATATGTATATACATATCGACACAAACGTATGTTGGCAGACAGATATGCTCATACAAATGCATCGATATGGTATACCTACATATACGTGCACATAGAGGAATATATACGAACATATATACATGTATATATGCACACAACCTATGTTATGTGGATATTAATAATATTATATTATTATTGCCTGACAATTTTACATATACATATCGGATATGCTGATTGGCTTACGATATGCTTATAGTGGAATACATATGTATATATATATATATATATATATTATGAGGATATATATATATATATATATATATATGCATACACACATACATATATATATGTATATTATTTGGTATATATATATATATATATATATATATATATATATATATAATATAATATATATATTTAATATTAAACTCTCATAGTTGGAAATCGAATTATTTCCCATAATGATTTAATATTAATCTTTTAACTATGGGAATGGGGTTTTATCATACTCGATTGAATATTAATCACCAAACTTTGGAAAGTGAATTAATTCCGAAAACAATCTCATGTCTTTCTTCAATAAAAGGAAATCGAAATATTTCCTCCAAACTATTGAAATCAAAATATCTCTAAATCAAATTATTCACTGGAACATTTGAAAATAGCGTTGGAAGAAGCCGCGACTGGCTATTGCACAGGAGATGGAAACGACATGACCAAATCCAACGTAGCTGTAAACTGGCAATGTGTTTTCATTTCAGCAATGGATTTTTTCTTAGTAATTATCATAATCCGCCATTTCCTGTAGATTGGCTCCACAAACCTGTAGGTGTCAATTGACACCATTTTTACCATGTGCTTATGAATTAGTCTCCTATCTACTGTCAATTTCTGGAAGCCGACTCACCAAGTTGAAACTAAGTAAGGGAGTGAAATTATGCCACATACTGAGTTGAATTATTCATAATTCAAGTGGTGGCAAACTACATGCTTGTTTAGAAGGAATTCGTTAGGGTTGGGGCTTTATAAATAGCCGCCCATTCTTCATTGTTTACTGACTTATTTTTTGAGAACAATCATTCAACTTTTGATTGAGAACTCAATATACGTATTCTTCCATATTTTCTGAAAAACGCATTTTCTTGAGAATTGAGTTTAGTTCATAATTACCTTTCTCTATTATTGAATTATTAGAGCTTCATATATTTTATCAGCTGCAACCTATTGTGACCTTTTCACACATCACCCCATTCAAAATGGGGACCCTCTAATTTTTTTGCTCCATTTGGGTCTTTTGGCTTGGGTTTTTCGGTCTATCTCTCTCTGTCTATTCTTTCGTCTAGTGATGTACTTATCATTTGACCTGGATTTGAATTTTGGCTAAGTCTGGAGGGCTTTCTGATAAATTAGGGTTTGCATTCTTCAGGCTATTTTGAGGTCAAATTGAGTTGGTTAATCAAATTTTGAGCTTAGCACTGCTATTAAGATGCTTCGAGCAGGCTCCCACTAAATTTTCACTGGATTCTGATAACTTGCTATTTTTAGTAAGTGCCAATTTGGGGCCTATTTCCTTGGGATTTTCAAATTCTGACGACTGCACCGCACTTAGAGCGTTGTGAGCTGCCTGCTTGCAAAATTTGAGCTGAAACAAACAACTTACTATTTTTAGCAATTCTGCCTTTGAGGGTCATTTTTAGGGTTCGCATGTTGGATTTTCAGATGCATGTCTGGAGATTCTTTGTGGGTTTTTTGAGACCTTCGCAGTGATATAGCATGCAAAACGAGATGATGACTTTCAATGATTCAGGCTTCAGAGGCTATTTTTAGGCTTTGCATGCAAGATTTCTCAGTGCATGTCTGCATAATCTTTCTGGGTTTTCCGAGAGCTTCGCAACGAGGTAACATGCAAGCAGAGTTGATCACTTTTCTGGGACTTGCTATTTTTAGCCAATGCTTGCATGTTGATCATTTTTCTGGGTTTTTTGAGATCTCTCGGGCAGTGTGACATGCAAACTCATCCAACAGCTGATGGGTCACTTTTTCAGACGTTTACTATTTTTATTAGTACCACTCTGGCAGTTGCCCAGCACTCCAGAATCACGAACACAGCGACATGCAACAGAAACAGGGTCAAACGAAGATCATTTGATTGACATGCAAGATGGATTAGGGTTTCGAGCTTCAGGACCCAAAATAAGGGGTCAAACGCCAGAATTTCCGAAAATCGGTGTATCCCATCACGATTAGTATCTTCCAAGGAACCCGCTGGTAAAATTTGAAGGTGATCTGAGCACTTACTATTTATAGTAAGTCACTTCCGAAACAAGGCTATAAATAGCAGGTCAGCACAAGACACCAGTGTGAGCAGGTCAAGCAAGTAATGAGGACCCCATGGCGCGAATTTCAAATCAAACGGAGTTGCAGAGGTTCGAAAATCAAGCACTTACTATTTTTAGCAGGCCTTGCAGAGGAATTAGGGTTTCCTAAAATGTAGGGCGAAACACGACAGTCATACAGAAGCAGTATCCAGTCACAATCGATGTCCTTCAGGCAATCAACACACAAAATTTGAGCTCATTCTGAGAAGTTACTATTTTTAGTAAGTTACTAAAAATAGCAGGTACAAGCAAGCATCAGGTGCCAAAAGCTCAATCACGTCACGAGGGTCAAGGCAAAGTAAAAGTCAAGCTTTTTGGAGCTAGAAATCAGCTTGAAATGCAAAATTTGAGAAACTTTCTAAAAATAGAAAGCTAGGGCAAGTTGAGGGCAACATGAACAAACCACTTCAAATCCGATGAAAGCTTTGAAATTCATCTAAGTCTAATAAAATGAAAGCTCCAGCATGAAAATTCACCCTAGAAGCTTGAAGGGCCATGAAAAATTCACTAAGTCTGGCAAACTTGAAGCTCCAACATCAAAATGCGCCCAAGGAGAAGAAGTGATTGAAATTTGTCTAAGTCCTTGAAATTTGAAGTAGGCATGGTGAAATGCGCCTTAGCTACTTGAAGATGGCATGAAATTTCTCTAAGTTCTTCAAACTTGAAGCTCAACCCCTCATATGCGCCCTTGGAGAGAAAGACACTTGAAAATTTTCTAAGTTATGTAAAATTGGAAGCACACACCCTTGAATGCGCCTTTGACTAGGAGGAGGCCTTGAAAAAAAAATCTAAGTGTGGAAGATTTGAAGTAGACCCCCTCATATGCGCCTTGACTTGAAGGGGGTGAGTTTCAAAAAAATCTAAGTATAGTAAATATTCTAAACATTGGAAAGTGAAAGTGAAAGCTCCAGGGGTCATATGCGCCCAACCTTGAGGAGAAGTTGATGAAAATTCCTAAGGCGGGCAAATTGAAAACTGGACCTCTTATATGCGCCCAAGCTAATGGGGAGGATTAGAAATTTCTCTAAGGCATTAAAACTAGAAGTTGGCACCTCCAAATGCACCTGGGACAAGAATTGAATATTGAGAAATTTTCCTAAGGCGTTTGAATTAAAAGTTCAAGAGTGGATATGCGCCTAGCATGAAGGATCAAATGGAAATTTTTGTAAGTCGATAAATACGCCCAAGAATGAGTGATGGAATTTTCATAGGCATTGGAAATAAAATGAAATTTGTTCAGAACAAAAAAAAATGCCCCAAGCTGGAGAAGTTAAATAAAATTTGATTAAAATTATTTTCCAAAGTTTGAAAAAATCGAATGTCCCCCTTCGGTTAGACACATGAAATTTTGAAGTTGAGAAATATTTATCAAGGGGGAAATATTTTTAAAATGTTCTGGAAGGAAAATAATTTCGCCTCGTGATTTTTTAAAATGCTGGAGCTCACGATTGATGAAATTTCTCCGGGAGAAGTATAAATTTTTCTAAGGCACTGAAGAACAAAATGAATAAAATTTCTCAAATGAAATAAAATTCTCCTAAGGCGTTGAGATTAAATTTTAATAAGAATTACACCATTATTCAAAGATGAAATTTTAATGCTGAAATAATTTTAAATAAATTTCTCAAAAATGCTTCAGTCAAGGAAGGAAATTTTAATTTTCGAACGAGGAAAGAATCTCCAATAATAGTAAATTCCTATGACGACTCTATGATAACTGAGCATATTCTCTCTTGAATTGGAAATTTTCTAACTAGTGGGGGAGTGAATTAATGACAATTGCTAAACTGGGCGCCTTCTTTGAGTTATATAAACTCTAAAGCTATTCATTTTTCTTCACAAAGTTGCAGAGTTGAGATTGTGCTGAAGCTGAAAGTGATTGCTGAGTGAGTGAGAAATTTTTGAGTTGAGTAAATAATTTTTCTAAGTGCTGAAGTTGAGAGTGCTGAAGTTGAAGTGAGTGAGTGCTAAGAAGAAGAAAATTCTGAAGTAAGGGAGTTGAGCTTGATTTTTCGAAGTGCTGAAAGTGGTATTGTTGAAAGTTGTTGAAGCTCGAAGTTTGAATTTCGGTCTTATAATTCTCGAGGTTTGGAGTTGGTAGTTTAATGCTGAAGATTTTTATTTTATTTTTTGAAGCTAACTCCACTTGCCAGCCATCTTGCAGTAATTTTATTTTTCTAAGTTGGAATTGTAATCCTTGATTTTTTATTTTGCAAATGGCTGAGGTTCGAAGAGGAGATGCTGTCGGAACAAGCAAAGCTACAGGCAGAGTTGGAAATGCTGAAGCAGGCAAAGAGAATGCCTCCAAAAAGGCAATCATCAAGCAGCTGAAGAAGTCATTCATTCCTGAATCAAAGTTCGTGTCAAAGCTGGGAGGTTTGACTGATACCAACCTTGGTTCATTCAACCTCGAAGCATTCAAAAGAAGAATATATGGGCAAGGTGGTTATCCTCCATCAGTGACTTCACACAACATCGTGAGGAGTGGATTGTATGCAGCTGTTGGTTTTCCACCAGCAATTTGATGTTCTGAGTTGATAATGGAATGTGCAAACTACTATAGGCCAGACCATCGAACAATTGTTTCTCCAGAAAGCATGTTGTTGGCCAACTTCGCACCTGAGGCTATCGGAGAGGCATTTGGGATTCCAACTGTGGACAAAATGTTGTACAAGTTTAAAGAGAGGGCTGATAAAATGTATGCCTCATCTTTTGATAGGTGTGCTAAGAGAATCAACACAGCATGGATGAGGAAGCCAAAGCCTCTTGGCGCCAAGTTGCCAAAGCAGATCATCTCAGAGGAGTTGAAACAAGAATACTGTGATTTAATCATGATGCTCAACCAAGTGAATGGCAGCCCACAGGCGTATGCTTTTGAACCTTGGATGTTCTTCTACATCAACGTGGTGTTAGAGGGGAAGGAATATGTAGATTGGGCGAAGATGATCAGTGACAACATAGATGAACAATTCAGAAGCCTAAGGAGAACAAAGACGTTTTATATGAGCTCGTATGTCATTTATATGCTAGCTCGAATTACGAAGTATAAGGGGCTGACATACCAAGAGCCAATTGGATGTGGTTCTGGTCAATTTAAAATCCATGAAGCTTGCAGGCAGCTGCATTTGACAAGTACCTCCAGCTTCAAAAAAGTGAACGATGCTTTCACTATGTATATCACAAGGACTCTTCAACGGAGAACGCAACAAAGAATATCCAAAGAGGCACAAAAGTTGATTGAAGAGTACGGGTTTTGGTTTATCCAATTCCCGAAGTTCACGTATATAAGGTTGTCTGGGTTCCATTCATATACCTACCGACTGCCAAGATACCCCACAGATAGGATGGTGATGCTTGAAGTGTCTAGGCAACTCATGGCCTACAACAAAATCATAAGGAAGAAGAAGAAAGGAGGCTTGCACTTCCCTATTGTTATGGGAAATTTGCTTGAGGAGTGCCCTTCTTTGCAAGTGTTGTCTCAGATTTTTGACTTGTTAAAAATCAAGACAACTAATCAAAATTTTGATAAAATTTGAAGATTTTCTCTTCTAGGGCACGCATTTCGAGGTGCAAAGATCAACAAATCTCAATTTTAAGTCTATAGTCCTTTGGGTTACCACTTTTTATGCATTCTTCTCCGGTTTCGTGAAATTCAGAGTCATTTTTAGTGTATTTTTGATCCATTTCGGGTTTTTTGGGCAACTCAGCAAGTAGGGAAATTTTGGCTTAAGAGCAAAATTGCTAAAGAGTCAAAAAGTTCCGAAATTGCTTTAGTGAGTCAAAAAGTCCGAATTTGTTAAGAATGCTCATTTTTGACAAAAGTAAAATTGTTGGTAGCCAAAAAGCCTGATTTCAGTTTTTAGTGTTGCAAAGAACTCCAGAAAGTCCAATTTTCCTTGTTTCTTTATAACTTTTTCTGTTGTTTATCATTTTTGTGTTTAAAACGTGATTTATATTCATACGTTTTACCTTTCATTCCAACGTCTTTTGTTTTAAAAAAATGTCTTGTTTAAAAACGCGTTTCTTTCTTTTCCATTGCATTTTATTTGTCATTGCTTTCATTTTGAAAAATGTATTGAATTATTCGCGTTTTTCTTCAACGTTTTCACACGTTTTTCTGTTATACAATAAACGTCTTCTCCATTCGCCTTTTATTCACTCACATTTGTTTATATATGAACTTGTCATTATCCGCCTTCATAAAAACGCGTTTTCCCTCCATACGCCCTCCATTCTATACATTTTCAGCTGAGGATTATAGAAACACGTTTTTCTATATTTCAAAATTTCACTCACCTTCATCTTTCTTTCACATCCTTCATTCCATTCTCATGTCTTCCATAACCTTTCATAATCCCATTCCCATTTCTTTGAAAAGATGATCAAAAACAAAAAGTGATGCTCTTTGAAAGTAATTCGGGTTTTTGTTTATCCATTGCAAGTCGGGGTTTGTAGCCAGAATTGCAATTATAAAAATTGCAAAAAATAAAAATTGCTAAATGCCCCAGAAATTCCGGCTGCCTTTTGTAAAATTGCTGAAGTCATTAAAAAATCCGAAATGCTTAAAGGCTTGAAAGTTGAATTTTTTGGACTTGACTTTAAATCCAAGCTGCCCTTGAGATGAATGCTGAAGTTGAACAAGATATTCTTTCAAACTTTAAGAAAATCCCTTGAACAGTGTTAAGTTATGAAAGAGAATTGCTTGCAACCGATGATGTTATTTCTCAGATTACTGCAAATCTTTACCAAGAGTTCGATTCAGATCGGTTCTTCATGAATTCAATCCACAAGTTCGTCAATCATCGAACAATCTTTGATAAGATGCAAGCTGCTTTCGAAGAACACAGAGAGGTCACAGTCGGAGATCATGATGTTATCATTAAGACCGTGTCTGTTGCTAGAAATACACTTGGTCCTGATCCTAATGAATTGTAGGGAATTATCAGCAAGTTCTTATCTTTCAAAGCTAGGAATGAGACAAATTGAAAGTATTAGATTGTTTTATGTATTTTACTTTCGACAAAGTATATGTAAAAACAAGTTTTGCAATTGCAAGTATTCTTTCCTTGCAATTTTGGAAAATGTAATTACATGTAAAATCTTACAAAACAAATCACAATTTGGATTGTAATTTTGAATAAGTCAATTGCAAGTAGTTGGTGGTTGAGAGAATTTCTCAAGTTAGTTGGGATCCTCCCACCTTTTTCTCATGACCTCTCTCCTATAAATACCTGAGGAGGTCCTTTGTAATTTGTATCTTTTTTGGCAATGCAACAAAATTTTGCCAATTTGTGTATGCATTCTAAGACTTTGAGCTTAGATGTAAATCAGATTGCAATCAATAAAGAAAACAAATTGCTTCCAAACTTTGTGTTGGTACAGATTGTGATGTGACGACATTATTTGGAATTGATTGTGAGTTTTGTGGTGTTATACAAAAGGGATTCAAGCTCAATTCTGCAGACTTTGAGCTGCTTATTGTGTTTAAAGTTTTAGATTGGTTTTCAGATTTGATACTACAGACTTTGAGCTGTTTGTCACGTTTGAAGCTATTATAGAACGCTCAAACAAAGGGGGTAACTTGCAGATTTTGTGTTGCTTTTATTTTCTATTTTGAGCTGCTACATACTGTACTTGGTTACCAGAAAATCATCTAAAAAGGTTGATAGGAGAGTAAATTGTCAAAGACTTTGTGCTTTCAATTTGTTTTCTCGTCCCGGAGGAGCAACGGAGGACTTTGTGCCTTTATGGAAACTTTGCTTCTTTATTTGTTTACTTCATAAATCGTTTATATTTTCAGCTGTGATTCTTTTCTGAAACAAGAGAAAAGAATAAGTGTCTTTTCTGGAAAAAGAGAAAAAGACAGAGTTTCACCCAGATTTAGAATAGATTTATAATTAAGAGTGTATTTCTGAATTGTTAAAATAGATAGAAAAGGGGGAGCCTTCCCTTAAATAGGAGAGTTTATCTCACACACTGTGGTTGAAACCACAATTTTGCATATCCTCAAGGTATACAAAATTGTCAACCAACAACAAGTAGCCAAGGAAGCGAAGGATGAGTTACAATTTTATCACCTCACTCTACACACCAGCCGACAGGATTTTGATCCTCAAAGGAAGATTGGAATTGTACAAGGTGAAGAATATAGGCACAAGGCTCATATAGAAGATTTTTGGGCAAATGTAGAAGATGAAGCTGAAATCAGAAGGAGGATGTTCTCCAGATTGCCACTGAAATTGATCAGAGAATGTGAGGTTGTCCAAGTTCCGAACCAAGTAGATGAGGATGCCAGCATTACTCACCCGGATTATGAGTCGATAAAGGACACGCCAATCCCGCCACCTGATTGGGCAGAGTTGGAAATCACAGACTTGGACACTTTGTCTATGCCTGTCTTAACTTTCACGAGGAGCTGGGTGGATGGACACGTTCACAAACTTAAGAGAAAATCAATTGCCCTCACATACAACCTCATGGGCGATCGAAGGCCACCGATGTCAATAAAGAAGAGGAAACAATTCGCCCAAGCTATAGAACCACAAGAGGAGGAACCAGTTCAGCCTGTACCTCAGAGGACGGAGAAAGCATCGCCTACACAGTTGTTGGCTCAATCTTTGCAGATCAGAGGGTTAGAGTGGCTAAAGAACAGGAAATGGAAGAAGTTAACCAGCCATTGTCTAGGGAGCCTGATAGTCAGAACGCTAATGCTCCAAGGAGTGTTGACTAGCCGGATGAAGGTGAAGAAACAAAAACAAATACTTGCCTAGATCGTGCACTCGAGGCAACTTTTGAAGACGAGGACATTATGGAGCCTGAAGTTCGGGGTCTTGAGGAGGATAGTCAGCACATGGAAATGGATGAGCCTCAACCCAATGTTGCTGAAGAGGAACTTCATGAAGTAGAAGCAATGGAAGAGCGGCCGCTTGTCGTCTGTAGCGCTCAACAAGATGTCCCAAATTGGCTCACAAGTGCAATTCGAAGAGATCAAGAGGATGACACTGACCCAGCAATAGAGATGGAAGAGCTCCTTAATAAACTAAGCGGGTCACCCAAGAGGAAGAGAGCCAAAAAATACTCAAGGATGGAGACAGACGAGTACGGTTCTCGCACTATTCATGTTGCGGTTCCGAGGGAAGAATGTGATCTAGATGAAGTAATGCCTGAAAATTACACAATCACTACGGTTGAATTGGGGCGCCCTACTGGAGCACAAGTTATTGAGGAAGCTGAAAACTCCTTCCAGGCACTGAAAGATAGGCTGCTTCGAAAAGGAGAAAAATATAAGAGGCTGAAAGAGAGCATAGGGCATTTGTTGGGTATGTGCAGCATCTAGCACGTATGTGTGCTCAAGAGAACCCAACGGTGGAACTTCCACCTGAGCTTCCACGGGAGTCAATCAGCAGGCTCAAGGAGATGAAGAAGGCAATTCAGGAAGGAGACAAATGGATTGGCAGTGTTCGTGCTGAAGCTTAGAGATTCATTGTAGATCTTGTCTCCTCTTTCTAGCATGCTTCCAGCATCCTCTCACGTATGGAGAACATTGAGCAGGCGTGGAATGATACTCACATATTTCAGGACAAGACTATTCCACTCCTGGCTGCTCTGATGTGTATGCCAGTGCAGACTTTGATTGAAGGGGTGATTCAGGCTGGAGATATGATTTTCTAGGCTGGTATTCTACTACATTCACTGGCCGAGGTTTCTTTGACACAGCAAGGACGGACTCGGCCAAGATCAGGAAGGCGTCTTCAATACGCTGGAGGCATTGTTCACAAAACGACTAACTCCTGAGGAGGTGACGGTGGATGAATTGAAGGGAAGATTGCAGCCATTCTTCTCTGAGATGAGAGTATTTACTCAGGTGGACTTTGAGAATATCTCCACATTCTTTGCTATTATTCAGAGCAAGCAGGAATCCATCGAGGCTTGGAGAAAGTCTTGCATCCGGCAGGAGCAGACAATTGCTATCCTTGAGTACCAACTTAATCTTACTCCGGCTATTTCCAAACAAGAAGTTGATGCGGTGTTGGCCCGGTTTGTTGCTTTCACGGTCAGAGAGAAGAACAATGGGAACATGATCCTGGACAAGAATCTTTTGGAAGGATAGTGGGCATTAATTTCCCATAGTGGTCAAAGGAGGAATCTGCCTATTTTGTGCTCATTAATTGCACCACTCCTCCACCTTCTTGCGGTTTTTAGGGCAGAATCTAGTCTAGGGCCGATGTGGCTCAATCTGAGCCATCCATTGTAATTTAATCTAGGCTGTCTATTGAGATTGGCCAGCTATATAAAGGGGACTCCCCCTCATTTGTACATTATTAGACTAGAGAATAGACATTCTAATAGAGCATAGAGAGACAGTTTAGAGTTAGCATAGTTTCATTGCATAGCATAGTTTGAAGGAGAGGGAAAGTTTTCCCATGAGAACTTTGTAAGAGGTTGTTGCGAAAACTATCATAATAAAAAGAGTTTCATTGATGATGAATTTTTCTTTTGTTATGAGTAGCTAGCAAAGTTTCTTCATCCTTCTACTTCAAGTAGGACTTAAATTAGAGTGATTTCCATTTTCATGCAAGTAGTTAGCTATGGATTTGTGGTGTTGATCAAGGCAAACTTTGTTTTAATCCATACCACTAGCAGCTTGTTGATGGCAAGTTTGCCTTGTGTGGTCAATTGGAATTTATTTCAAACTTAACTTCAATTGTGATTCACGTGTTTGTATGCATTGTCCTGATGATATATGCATGCTGAATTGTAATTTGAATACCTTTCACTACTCCCTTGAAGATTGCACCGATTTTGCTAAAGCTATCCAACGTGAGGCAAGGCGAAATCCGATTGAATTCTGCTGAAGTTAAGCTCCACACATCTTGCATTTAGTCTAGAATTTAGGCTTTCTAAACCCTGCACACATTTAAATTACACACAATTCTGGTTAGCATAGGAACACATACCTCGTTGCTAAATCATCCACAACACACGAAAATCCCCTTCCAATCATAAACCTGCTGTCAGCTACAAATATTCTAAACAATTGTGTAAGTCCCCTCGTGTAAACATCAAATCACAACGAACCGACTGAGGGTATTCCATAGCATTTTCGAAACCTTGGAGTTGAACGTACAAACTTTCTTGCAATCTTAGCGTACGAAATTCTTCGATCAAGAGAGAATGGAGTAGTCTTTGGATACTTTGTTTTGCTGATTGGCGCGGTCACAAAAATCACATCAACACAACCATTACTAGTCTGATTAACCATTTATGAGTGTTTATTTTTGAGTGAGGAAAGTAGAGTTTTGAGAGGAAATTATCTATTGTTTGGAAGTGTTGGAATTACTGTGAGAGTAGGTTGAGTCATCATCATCTGAGGAAAAGCTAGTTACAGGCATGGGATATTCTTCTACTATCTTTTACTATGAGTTTATGCTATTGCAAAAGTATTGTTTTGCATAGAGAGGTTATTATGCTGTTTGTAGTGCATTTTTTGTATGTGCTTAGGAAGTGAAATGATGTTATTTAGAAAAGAGAAATTAAAGTAATTTCTAGCTGTTTGCTACATGTTTGTAATTATCTCCAAAATAGGAGAATGCTAGTTGCTTAGATATTATTCTATTAGGCTTGATTGAATACAAGAAGTCTCTTGAGGTACACTAGCTAGTTATCAGGATAACTAGGAAAGCTTGTGTTTACTCCTAGGAGAGGTCATCCAGTATGGGAGATGGGTTAGTATACTTATTTGTAAGTAGATTGTTTGAAGGTAGGTTATCTGGGATGACTGACTATCCATTGAAGGATATACCTATCTTTTGTAATTACTTAGAAGATTAGTATGTTGTAGGTTAGTTTGGGATGACAGATTATCTAGTGAAGGACCACACCTTGCGTAGTGTAAGATAGCCTTAAGTCAAATCGGCCCTGAGTAGTGTTTATGATAGATGACCTTCATTCGAAGTACTGAATGAGAACACTTTGGCCAAAGTAGTGCAATGTACAACATCCACTTAGACTGTGTGATGCTTGAGACTACACTGTCAGTTCATCGTGATCCTTTATGCTAGTTCAAAATTGTAGGTTTACAAGGTTCTAGTTGTGTAGGACACAACACTATGCTTAGTTGGTTAATAGTATCAGTTACCCAACCAATCTCTTTGTCAAAGGGAGGGCCATCTATCGAATGATAGATGTGCGAGGACCGCATTATAAGTCCGTGGTTGGCGGAAAAGCGCCTGAGTGATGCTTCTCCTCCATAGTAGGCGACTAAAGAACCAAGATTTGAAAGGGAAGATCCTGGACCGTCTTACTACTATTTGTTCTAAAGCTCATTGGAGCTATGTTAGTTAAGGTATGTATTCTTGTTACCTATATTTGTGAAATTGTTATAACGAAATGGAATCTTTATTGTAATTTGATATGGCATCTTGTTCATGTATTATCAATAAAGAAAAGAAAATTTTATTGCAACGTCTTGTTAGCACGTTTATTTACCCGCATGATGTAAATTAAGAAATTTTTACTTTATCGAAGGGTTGGCACGTTACATATTTGTATTCGGAGGAATACCGAAGCACTTCTCGATGTCCTTTGGCCTGATACTGCATATCACTCGTCCATCCACTGATTGAATTTCTCGTGTAGTAGAGTTGTAATGCTTTACACAAGCCATTACAAATTCTATATATTGTGCTGTGATGGGAAATGAAGCCGCCTCTAGCAACCCGGATTCCTCGATATTTTGAAGTGTGATTTGGCCTATCTTTGAAGTGTTCAAGTCAACCTCTGGATCAACTTGATGCAAATCTGTGTCAGTCGTTCTAATGAAATCATGAATTAAGACTGATTTGGTCTTAAATTCAGTTTGATTGATATGCATTTTGAAGAACTAGCCTATTGACTGTAAACACGGCTATGTTCTAACTTCTTCGGAAAACTAAAAATAACTCCTGATGAGGCTAAAAATACCTTGTCGGGGGGCAATTTTTACAAAAAATTCCAAGATGTGGGTTTTGTAGAGAAAATGATTCTAAGCAAACCCACGTCAGAAATTTGAAAAAATGTTTTTTCACTTCACATGCAAAGACTTTTTGTAAAAAGCAACAAGGGGTAGCGGGGGCAAATTTTTCCCGAAAAATTCTGGAACATGGGTTTTGTAGCCGCCAATGTGTTGATCAAACCCAGATTCTTTGTTTTTCAAAATCTTAATTTTTTCTCTACCATGCAAAGGAATCTTCGGAAAAAAAGCGAAGCTATAGGGCAATTTTTCCTGAAAAAATTCTAGCACATGGGTTTTGTAGAGAATGTCGTGCACAACGTACCCAGATGATCAGAACTGTGAAAAACTGTCCTTTACTTGGACATGTGAGAGAAAACCTAAGACAAGGATAGAAGAAATATGAGAGAGAAGATAAAAGTTATATTCTGCCTTTGTAAAAATGACGCCTATCCTTGAATGAAGTTTTACATGCATGTGCTGAAAGATGAAGTCTGGAAAATTATTCCACTGAGCAATTGGACTTGTAACTGTGAAGAACATTGAAAAATATCACCTGTAACGCCTTCAGATCTTGCTTGCACAAGAAAATACGTGTTTTCCTTCAACCTATGATTGAAGATAATGGACGCCTAAATGCATATTTAAAGAATTTTTGAGGGTTAAGGTGTCACAAGCATGTGAAAACCCTAAATTTGGATGCAATAATCTCATTGGAATTCATTCAGTTATTAAAAATGGAGACTAAACCTTCAAATGGGCGCCACCTAGCATGCAAGGAAGAAATTCGTCACATGCAAGTAAAAATGGAGGTGAAACTGAAGTTTTATTATTATTTTAATTCAGTTCAAAAATTCCACCATTATAGGGTGACTTAAAGCATGCACTTCAATTACGAAAGTCAAAGTTTGACTTTAGGCGCCATTACTTTCTCAGACTTAGAAACTTTTTCAACTTTTAGCCTTTGCAAATGCTACCAAAACCTCTACTTGATTCTGAATTATGGATGCCTAGTTGATCCTAGAGCTGAGCTGACACATTCATCGCGAAGCTAGATCAAGTCTGACGAGATGTTGCTAGGAGCTACGAAGACTAAAACTTCATCTAGTGCCTTGAAATCTAGGGCACCTTTTCCCAAAAGGGTGCATATGACACCAACCAACCATTATTTGCATTTTTTCCATTCGTGCTTCAATCTACAACTGCCGATGGCTGACAACTCTTGTCGACTAGATGTTGAATCCATCGCGAAGCTAAAAGAATTCCAGAAAGGATGACCATATGTGCAAATTCCAAAAGTTGATTTAAGGTGCTCAAATTCAAGGGCGCCCTTGGCCTACAGGGGCGCAATTGAGCTTCTAAGAATGATTTTGCACTTTGCACACTTCAACGAAATGCTCTACTTTGACCCTTGCAACCGGGAGCTGGATTGCTCCGATGTTCACGCTGATGATCTCATCATGGAGAATGAAACAACTTGGAAGAGATGTTCTTGGGAGTGACGAAGCTAGAAAACTACATTTAAGGCCTCCAGTAGAAGGGCGCTCTTTTCAAGGAAGGTACATTTTCCATTCTTAGCCAAATTTCCACACTTTTATCCTTCAACATTTTACGTTGATTCTTCATCCACGGACGTTTGACGAATCCCAAGAGCTGACGGTTGGATTCACTACGTAGCTAGGAGGATTCTAAGCAGATCTCATGAAGACAACAACTGCTGAAAACCCCATCTGGTTGGCTAAAAGGCTAGGCGCCCTTGGCCTACAGAAATACATTTTGACATTTTAACTTCTATTTTCCCTCCGTTTTACGTGCTCACTGGATCAACAGCCATGGTTATTCAGTACATCTTATGGACTAGCGAACGGATTCATCGCGAAGCTGGGCTGAATCTGAAGAGATCACCAGGAGATGGTTACTGCAAATTCTTACATCTGACAGGCTTTATTCTTGGGCGCCCCTAGGCTACAAGGGTGCAGATTTTGTATGTTAACTGTCATCTTTGATGTGTAAATCTTTTGCATCTTCTGCTTCCGCCGTCGTTTGCCGAAGTTTCACAAATTTGATGGATTCACTTAACGATTCATTGGAAAGCTAGCAGAAATCCGGAGAAGATGACTGTATTTGCAACCATTATCAACTGCATTTGGGTCTCCAATTTCAAGGGCGCCCTTGACCTTCAAGGGCGCAATTAGCTCCAGAGCTAATGAGTTCTGGATGATTTTCACCATTTCGGGCTTCATGAGCATCGTGTCGCTTACTTAGCTGACTATGTAGAAGCATTACTATTTGACGCAGATATGTGATTGCATTTCACCATTTTTACGTGTAAGGACACTGCAAAGTTGACTTGCACGTTGATTGCACAAGCATCTCCCATGTAGCAAGGCGAAGTGTTTCCAGACTTAAAATATTTTTTCCATTTTTTTACCATTTGAAAATCCCCTTTGTCGTGAAGCATCTTTTTCAACATCTTTTGCGCAAAAACTTTTGTGATGAGTTTGAGGCTTAGATTTCGACACCTAGTATTGGCCAATTGCCATTGACGACCTCAGAGGTCCTAATGTTTCTCCTGAAAAAGTGAAAACAACCCACCAGACTTAAAAGAGACGTGAAATAAGCCAATTCTAGAAAGATCCTATTTTTAGGGTTTTTTCCTAAAAATAGGGGCCCGAAAACCCTAATTTTCAAAATTTTCCAGTATCTTCTAGACATTAAACTCACAAAAAGCTCGTGCTTGGTTTGACCAAAAACTGACTTTTGATGATAATTTTATAGGATTTAGACCATTTTAATCAAAATGCCTTAATGAAGCAAAAATTTTGTTTTGGGTACAACAAGTTATAAATGGTTGAAAAAAATTAAAAGAACGGTTGGATAACCACCAAAAATGAAGAGTTATTGGCTTCACAAAGGAAAACCAATAGTCATGTTTAGATTCCAAGCAACTATACGTGCGTGGGAAGGTGAATAGCCACGTGGTTTTGAGTTTTCATTGCTGCTAGGCGTGAAAAACATGAGCAAAAGGTCGCAAGTTAGTGGCTAGAAAAACACAAGTTAAGTTGTGGGTACATGTAGCAAAGCACTAGTAAAAATCAGCAGTGGTAAAACATTGCTGCAAATTGCAGCAGTTGATGCAAAACTTTGTAAATGTTATTTGTTGGAAGATTAATATATATTGGACTCTTTGTTTGAGGATGTAGCCCGGATTTGGGTGAACCACGTTAAATTTCATGTTGTCTTATCACTACAATTAATTTTTGTGTTTAATTTCTGTTGTACATTGTTCATTAATCTGCATTTAACTGGTTTAGTTTTTCCTGCAATTCCTAACACTTCTTGCTTGGAAAGGTCTTCCTTGAGGTCTGATTCGAATGAGGTCTGGTTCTTCAAGGTTATTGTAATGTCCCCTTCTCGAGCATGATCTTTCCAGTGACCATTGGCCTTTTTTTTGGAAACCCGAAGGCTAGTCGGATGGTAAAATTAGGGTTTCCTATTTTTGAGGATGTCTTTGCTCGGAGTTAGTGGATTCAATGGTGGATTCTTTCTGGGTTTTCAGAGAGCTTCGCAATGGTGTGTTCACTTCGACATTCGGAGCATTTTCTAGAATTTACTATTTTTAGTAAATTCTATTTTTGGCAGCTTTTCAGTTGGGTTCAGCTTGGTTGACTTCCGGCTTCAGTTTGGTCAGTTGACTTGGTCATTATTGGCTTCAGGGCACAATTGGAGAGATAAGTTGATATATTTAATTAAAAGGTCACGTTTTAATATTATATTTTAACGTTGACCCCTTGGCCTAGTCTATTGACTTTATGTTGTTTTGAAAAGTGGTCCTTTTGAGGGTGGCGCTTCATTAATGATTATTTTATTATTTATCAAAGTCAAAGCAAGCTTATATTGGGCGCATTTATCAAAGTATGGAATTTAATTAAAAAATATCAATATTGAGCTTGAAGAAAAGGACGCCACCTCTGGAAAAGATTAGGGTTTTGTCTTGAAGAGGAGTTTAGGGTTTTGAGAAGTCAACGAGAAAATTATAAAAGGAAGGCTTTGAGCATCATTTCACATCTTTTGTCTACAGAAATGTTATGCTGCCAGATTGGCTTTGGGATCGCTTCGAGGAATGAAGGCCTCCTAGCTCAGGCATCGCTTCTTGCTTGCAATATAGCGACTAGTGGTGATTTAGTCTAGTTTGTGAGTTTGCTTTGAGTTGTGTGCATTGTAATCAGCTTGTGGCTGTCTAGATTAGATTATAGCATATTAGTGAATTTCTGGAAATTGCATTTTAAGCTACAGCAGATCCGTGTTTTCATTTGTAAATCAGAAAACAAAAATAATCTCGTTCTGGGTATTGTGTCATTGCATCTTATTGGTAAGGGCGCCCCTTCATGAATATTTGCAGATTTTAATACGAAGCTTATGATTTTATAATGCAAATCCGTCATTCCTTGAAGGCCGAACTTTCTAGAGTGCATTGGGATTCGTGTCAGTAATTAATAACCATTTTTAGATGCCATTTCTTATTACTAAGTTAGGCGCCATCATTTTGAGGGTCTATTGCATCAGATTTGAGATCATTTGGGTGAGAAATGAGAGAGTTATGAGCATATGAGTAAATTCATAGGTTGCTGGTTTTATGACAAAAAGTGCAGATTTGTATGACAGTTTAAGAAATCTGCATCTTCCTTATCTGGTTGGTGTTGAGATTTCATTGTATACTTTGCAGAAGCTTCCTTGTTGAATGCATCATTTGAAAGAGCATCTTAAGTCTTGATATTGCAGGCAATGACATCTTTGTAAGCTGGCAGTAGTACTGACCAGTTGTTCTTATTATTGCTCATCGTTATTGTAATACTTATTCTTCCTTCAGTTCTTGTTGTAATAGATAAATCTCCGCCCTATGGTAGCTACTCTCCCATTCTGGGTTAGCAAGCACATTCTGGGTGTTGAGTGTTTTCAGCTTTCAGCATTTCTCTTTCAAGCATTGTTATTGTAATCACTCCGTCATATGGTCGCCCCTCACTCCGCATTGGATTGGGTAGCACATACTTGACGTTGAGTTCCCTTTCAGTATTTAGAGAAGCAGATCCTCTGACCATATGCTCGCCATCATCGGCGCCATTCTTGGTTAGAGTTGCTTTTTGCATAAGCAGTTTGATTCGGATCCTCTAACCAATGCTCACACCTTGCCCACATCGGGATCCTGGTGTACATACTGGTTAGAGTTGCTTCAGTACGTTTTGGTTTATCATCTAACCTTAACGGGTGCTTGTAATTTGAAATTGTAAAAAATTGAAAAAATTGGCTCGGAATATTTCAGTTATTCGGATTTCCAGACTTTGCTTTCTCCAATTCCTTTTTGAGTAAAAGGATTTCTTTCTAAAGCTTTGCACATTCATTTGTCTTGGCTTCAATTAGGGCTTTTTGTTCTTTTTTCTCTTTCCATGCACATTCCAAGTCTTAAAGAGCAGAAACAAGTTCACCTTCAAAATCAACTTCACCTTCTTCTTCACTTACAATCTTGTCTAAACCAACAGAGATCACCGTGGCAATGAATAGGGATTCTCCTCCATCGTCATCTAAGTGGTGATCTACTTCTTCTAAGCAATTGTAGTCTTCTTTGGAAAGAAGGTTCCTCTTGAAGTTGTTCCTTTTGAAACCTGTTGACGTGGTTTTTGAGACCGCACCAACACAGAATAAAGTCTCCCAACGGATGCTCTATCCTCTCTTGAACAAAGTATTCAGCATGCTAAGATTGCGAGTAAGATCATGCTTTCAACTCCAAGGTTCCTTGAGTGCGAATAGGCTCAGTTTGGCTTCGATGTGATATTGCTGGTATGTCAAGGGGACTTACACAATTGTTCGGCGGCTAACAACAAACAGTAGACTAAGGGCTCTCGTATGATTCAAATGATTAGGCAAGTGAGCGCAAGTTTCCTAATTCTAACCGGAAATGAACTGAATTTAAAGGGGTGTAGGGCCTAAGAAGTTTATGTTCTATTCTAAATGCAAGATATGTGGAGCTTCATTTCAATAGACTTCAACCGGATTTCACCTAGCCTCCGTCGGACAGCCTCAGCAAAATCGGTGCAATCTTCAAGGGAAATAGCAAAAGATGTTCAAGTTATAATTTAACATACATACACCATCAAAAGCAGCATATAAGTATGTAAACCACAAGAAGTTAAACACAAAATAATCTCGGTACGACCACGCCAAAGGCGAACTTATCATCAACAAGCCGCTAGTGGTATGGAATAAAGCGAAGCTATCTCAATAAAACACCACATACCAAAATAAGCTACTTGCATGAATTTAAGCTACTTGGATACGAAAGGAAGAAGAAACCTTGCTAGCATTTCATGACAAGACGAATTCCATCATCAATGAAAAGATCTATTATCATAAAATGTGTTACACAACAATCTCCTCAAAAGTTTTCAAAGGGAAAACTTTCTTTCTTCTCCAAATGATGCAAAAATGCTCTACAATGCTACACTATCTAGCTCTAATGCTCTCTCAATGTCTACTCTGATTCTAACTTTCTAATCTAATTCTAATCTGATGATTTTCAAATGAGGGGGACTCCCCCTTTTATAGCTAGCCAAGTCCCAAAAGACGGCTAGGGTTACAATCAATAGAGTGGCCAGAATCGTGCCACCTCAGCCCTAAATAATATTGCCCTAAAAACCGCCACAGAGGAGAGTGGGGTAATAAATGCGCCATAATGTCCACCATCATCCTTCTAGAAGATTCCATTTGTAGACGCGTTCACACTGTTCTCGATCTTCTTTCTTGGCGTTGTCCTTTGGCTTCTTCCACTTGAGGGTCTTCATTCTTCTTTTCATCTTGAGCCTTGAAAATGTTTCTTCAACACTTAGCCATTTTCTTGCAAATTTTCCTCCTTTGAGATTGAAACTCATCTTCATCGTGCTTCCACTTCAAGTCACCATCGCTTGATCTCGACGTTCCTCCTGCAAAACAAGCAAGGAGAAGAGTATTAGAGTACTTCATGATATAAACTTAACTCACTTACCTGATTTTCATGCTTTGATCTCCGAGCGTTCATCGCCAACTTTGTGTTCAAGTTCATGCCTTCTTCATGATTCTTCATGCCTTAGCCAAATTTTCAATCCATCTTCTTCAAGGGCGTATCATCTTTGAGAAACTCATTTCACCTGCTGGAGCTCAGACAACTTTGATTTTATTCATCTCCGACTCCAGAAAACTATCCTCGCGAAGAATTCGAGCAAAATCACCTAGGCAGTTCCTTTCAAATTCATCGTCCGGAGAATTTCACCTTGAAAACACATTTTCTTCATTTTTGCCTTAGAAAATTTTCAAATTTTCCCTTAGGAAAATTCATCAACCTGGTGCCCATCCGAAAATCCTCATCCCAGAATCCTCGGCAAGCCGTGGAAGACCTTAAAATTCATTCCTCATCGATAATCTTCGATACCCAGAAGAAAATTTTCTCCAGAACGCATCGAACCCATGGGTCCCAACGAACGGGTTCATTTAATTTTCTTGAATTTTGAACCTTAGAAAATATTCTTTCATCAAATTTATTCTCGTTCTTCGATCCCCTCTGAGAATTTTGCTCTGACTTGGAAAATTTGTATCAATTATGTGTAGCTGGCAATCATTGACTTCACCTCCGGCAACTCTGCTCATGCTTCAGGAAAATTCGACCACTTCTCCAGACTTAGGCATTTTTCTAAGGGAGAAAATATTTTGTGCCTTAGAAATTTTTGAAATCATCTCTTTGGAAAATTTTGCCATAAAAATTTTGTATCCAGCTCGATCCATTTTGCTTAGCACTTTTGAAGAAAATCACGCCTGATCATTTATCTTCGCCACCACACACTCTAGACTTGAAGAGGAAAATCACACCTTAGAAAATATCCTCAACACCTTTTAGCATTCACACTTTTGGCGCATCTAACACTTGAAAAGGCATAACGCCTAGTATCTACCAAGCTCTCACCACGCCTTTGGAGTATTTACTATCCTTTTACTACGCTTTAATCACATTTCACCCTATTCACTACCCTCTATTCACTTATTACACCTCAAACTAGGCGCATTTCCATGTAGGCAAAGGATGGGCGCATTTTGCTTGTGTAGAAGGAATCTCTTCAACGCCTTGACCTTGTGACTCTTGAGCTTCTCCACGTTTGTCTTCACATGCCCTCTTTTGGGCGCATTTGATGCCTTGTGAAGGATAAAACTTGGCGCATTCTTCCTATGGAGGTGGATGAACTTTCAACCGCCACCCAACAAGTGGCTCTTCACCTTCTCAGTTTTCGTCTCTACATGGCTCATTTTGGGCGCATTTTACCCATGCAAGAGGATGTAAATCTTTGACCTGTTTGACTTTCTCAAGACTTGGCGCATTTCCACCTAGGAGGAGGACGAGTTTGCCTTAGATTTTTTTTATGCTTCTTGCTTGAGGGGTGGGCGCATTTCACAAGGGGTGGAGGATATAACTTGTTGACTGCTTTGACCAATTTGCTTTTGGGCGCTTGAGCAGGATTTGCAAGTCAGGCGCATTTAGAGGGGTAAGGCGGATGAAAACGTTCCAGACTTAGAAAAATTTTTGAACTCTCACCAGCTTTTCTTTGAGGGCGCATTTTGCCTATAGTGGAGGATGGAAACATTTGACTTTAATTTGACTTTCTTTCCCTTGGGCGCATTTTGGCCTAGGAGGTGAATTTTTTATACTTAGAAATTTTTTTGAATGTCTCCAGCTTGCTTGTGGGCGCACTTTACCCCTGGTGAAGGACGAGGTCTCAGACTTAGAAAATTTTCAACTTTTTCCTCTTCAAGTTTGGGCGCATTTTGCCCCTGGAGGTGGATGAACACTAATATTTAGAAAAAAAAAAATTTCAATCTTCCTGAGCTCTCTTGGGCGCATTTTGCTAGGCCTGCAGGATAAAAAGTGTTGACTTTTCTTTGACTTTCTTCAAACTTGGCGAATTTAGGCCTGTGTACTGGACGAACTTCAAACTTGGAATTTTTTTTATGCCTCCTCATCAACTGGGCGCATTTTGCCATGGCTGCAGGACAGAGTTCCAGACTTAGACAAATTTTCATCATCTTTCGCCAGCTTATGTGCATGCTATTTATAGTAAGTCCTCTCAATTTTGCACTTCTGAAGCTCAGAATGACTTGAAATTTTGAACGTAGCATCCTCATAGCTTCGTTGTCCTGTCTACACTGCCACTTTAGCTGACTTACTAAAAATAGCACATTTTGGGAAGTGTTTTGCTATTTATAGTAACCTCTCGCTTCTGGTACCTCCACACTCCGATTTGAATGAAATTTGAATGGGATCCTCTGCGTGACCCTGTTGACAACGGCGTTGATTACTATTTTAGCATGTTTAATCGACTTACTATAAAGTAAGTGCCCGCTGACTTGAAATTTTACCGCCGGAAGCACAAGAGCGGGACGTGTGGTTTACAGTTTTGAAGACTTGACTTTTTGATGCCTATTTTTAGGCTCGAATCTGGAAAATTTTGCATTATCAAAAGATCTCTGCTTGCCCTACATTTAACATATTGAATCAAGGCTATTTGGGTGTATTTCGCGACATACACCTGCTAAAATAGCAGTTCCTTCTTGGTAGGGAATCCTGGTTGCATGTCACACCATCAAAGCTCTCGAAAAACCCATCGGGAATCTTGACAATGCAAAAGAAACCGACGCTGAACCCTATTAAAATAGCCTCGGAAATTTGAATTACGAAAGTAGTCGTCTCGTCTTGCATGTTACATCATCAGGATCTCGAAAAAACACAGAAGGAATATACCAACATAAAGGCTCTGTCTGCAAGAATTAGCCCAAAAAGCTTTAAAAGTAGTAAGTTGTGCTGTTTTTGCCCAAATTTTACACGCGGGTAACCTGATGCGCTCTGAATGCCGTGTGACTGTTGGAATTTCAAAAATGCTGACAAATTGCCTGCAATTTCACACTTACTAAAAATAGTAAGTACCCGGAATTTTATGAAACTTTGTTGGGAGCGTGCTAGAAACATGCTGACAACAACGTTATGCTCAAGTTTCAAGTTATTCACCTCGTTTGACTTCAAATTGGCTGGAAAGACTCAAACCCTAATTTCAGACTTGGCCAAATTCATGTTGAAGCTTGCAGACGAGAACGTCCCCAGAAAGTAGACCATCAGAAAAGAGACAGACAGAGAGAGAGAGACCAAAAACCAAAGCCAAAATGACTAGAATGGAGCGAAAATTAGGGGTCCCCATCTTGAATGGGGCGATGTGTGAAAAAGGTCACAACAAAACCCTTGCTGCTATTTTCATTTTCTCCAAAAGGACATTTAGATGCATGATGACCATTTCTTCCACATTTAAAACACTTGAAAGGTAGTTTACCTTTATACTTGCCTGATCCCTTGTTCAGTTTTCTCACAAAGTTTTCTTCTTCTTCCTCAAATTCACTGTGTGAACCAGAAGTTCCTTCTTTCTTCACATCTTTGAAAGTTAGCTTCTCTTTTGTGTGTACCTTGAACTTCATTTCTCATCTCATAGGCAGTGAGAGACCCAAACTGCTCTTCCATGGTAAGTTTCGTTAGATCTTTGGCTTCTTCAATGGCAAAAACCTTTGAATCAAATCGGTGAGGGAGAGTTCTAAGAACTTTCTTCACAACCACTGAATCAGTTATTTCTTCACCTAGCCCTCTGATTCCATTGACTGCTTCATCCACCCAGAGCAAATAGCTAGCAATGTTTTCCTCTTCTTTCATCCTTAGATTTTCAAACATTGTTTGTAAGATTGTAATTTTGTTTACTTTAAATTGTCATTTCCTTCGTAGAGATTTTTGAGCTTATCCCATATCTTCTTGATGTCTTGTAGTGCACTACCTTAACAAATTTTGAAATTGTTAACCCACTTAGGATAGCATTCTTTGCTTACATTGTTTTCATGGGCCTTCATTGTATTAACATTTATAATAGGATTAGCAAGTTCAGTATAATCATCCTTTGCAACTCTCCAAACATCATACCCTAGCGAAGTGAGATGGGCTTCCATCCTCACACTCTAGAAGGCATAATTGCTTCCATCAAATATAGGTGCTTTAGAAGAGAACTCTTTCTGAGCCATGTGTTCTAATCCAAGATCTATCTTCAAATGTTAGGCTGCACCAAGGAATTTGTTGTTGTACGTTTTATCATCCACTGAACACACAGAATAAAATGTCCAAAGACACTCTATCCTCTCTTGAACAAAATCACCGCATATGCTAAGATTGTGAGAAGATCATATGGCGATTCCAAGGTTTCTTTTGTCAGGTCTTGACGTGTGGATAAGCTCAATGGAAATTGTGATATGCTGGTAATACACAAAGGGACTTATGCTAGGCTTGTTCGATTCACAAGTTAGGACTTAGACGAATTTATCATTAAGTACTCTTTCTTTTTGGGATTTTTTGTTTGGGATTTCAAAAAAAAGTGCAAAAGGACAAGGGTTTAGAAGTTCTAATCTATCCCTAAGAATTCAAGAGACGGTAAAGACTAGGTGAAACTAGTAACCACGCTTTGCTTCGTCTCCCTAGGATAACTTCACAGAGTGGGTGCAATCTACAAGGGGTGTGATTATAATTTTCATGTCTTGAACAATACTTATCCAGACTGAAGTTAAGCATCCACAATCATAAGCTCAGGCTAACTTTACGCATTGAATAAAAATCATCTATTCAAAGAAAGTATGAGCTAAGTTTCACCAATCAATACTATCAAATCTTTCATTCATTTAACAAACATTCAAATCAAATTCTATCTTAATTCTAATCTAATGTTGAAGAAGCTATGCAACCTTGCAAACCACTTGACAATAAAAGGGATTCACAGAAAATCATGCATAAGAGGTTTTATTATCGGAAATAGCAATACACAACAATCTCATACACTTTCTTCACACTTTACAAATGAGGGGCGAGCTCAATTTATAGGCTCTTTGATTACAATTCAATGGCCAAGATTGATTTAGGATCAACGGCCGAGATTAAAATAAAACCCTAATTAGGGTTGGTCACAACTAACTCCATTCTCAACCAATAAGAAAATTACATTTAGGGACACTTGTCCTTCTGCTAAATATGAGCCAACAATAAAATAGAAAGTTGTTGCATGGTGGAGTGTCAGGTTCATTGAATTTGGACGTGTTGACTTGGAACAATTTGATTGGTCGAGGCGCCACTTCAGCAGGTTGGATGTCCTCCTTGGTCACTTTGGTCCTGTTTCATGTGCTTGCCTTGGAATATTTTTCTTTGCCGATGACTCTGTCCTTGGTGCTTGTTTCTTCCTAGCTTTGATCTTGGATTCGCTTTTAGACTTTGATTTCTTCTTCTCACTTGTATTGGAAGTCTCGCCTTGGAGCACATGTTTAGACTTGAAGTTATTAAGCCTTTCTTTCCGAATTGCTCTGAAACTCCTTCAAGTGCCTTGAATTTGGAGAGGAACTCCCCTGTGCTTTTGTGTTCAATTTTGAATTTGACTTGTGCTATGTAGGACAAATTCCATCCTTGGACAAGGATTTTATTCACTTCCTCTTTACTTTTCCTCTTTATTCCTCTTGTTTTCCTTCCAACACTTAGTCAATTTTCTGAATTTTTTCTCCTTGGGCGGACTTCATCAAGATTTGGACATCTTTCTTTTGGCCACGGCGGACTTTACCATGCTTAAGACATTATATATTTTTTTTCTCCCTCCAAGCGGACTTGACATTGTCTTTGCCATCTTCATGGCGGACTTGGAAGCTCTTCAGATATTATGCCATTTTCATCTTTGGTCACCATGAATTTCATGCTTGTCTTTTTTTCTGGATCATCAAACCCTCGCCATATGCCTTTTCTCTTGGTTTTTGCTTGATTTTTGCTTTTGAAGGCCAAAAATTTTGATTCTAAAGATGGAAATGTTGACTTTATGACCTGTGAGACCTTGGCACTCTCTAAAAATAGAAAAAGCAAAAATCCCTAAAAAATAGGAGTCTCGGATTGGTCCAAAAATGCCAAAAATGAAAAAAACAAAAATCCCTAAAAAATAGGAAGTGTTAGAATTGACTCAAAGCACAGGCGATCCTCGTCTTCCGGACCTTCTGAGCACTTCTATGATGTTTAGGCACTGTTTTTGGCTTGAATTCCCAACTTGGCTTGGATGACTCTTCAAAACTCTAACTCCTCATTGTAAAAGAAAAATGGTGATAAGTAGTCGCGATGCCAAAGCAAAAAGCAAAAATAGGGGGGTCCCCATTTGCATTGGGGCAATGTGTGGAAAGGTCACAACAAAACTCAACTCTGATACCAATTGTTAGAACACAATGATATACTACAGGGGGGTGTGAATCAATATATCCCACAAATTTATCCAATTCAACTTTATCAATCAAAACTTCTTACTTCCTCAAACAGATAAAGTATCAAATGCAATTCAAAAGCACATGCACACAACCATAACATCATATTTATGTGGAAATCCCTACAAGGGAAAACCACGATGAGCAAGCTGCTTGAAGCTACAATCCAAATCCAGCCACACAAATAAAACAAGATTTACTACAAGTTTTATGGGCTACAACCCAAAGGAAGCTACAACTCCCTGAAAAATAGTTTTTATGGCTTCAACCAAAAGAAGCTACAACTCCCTACAGACAACAACACTTAGAGAATGAGGCTACAACCTCTATACAAAATCCTTGACAAGAATTGCTGATCAATTACCACCACAACACTCTTCACACTAGAAAGACATTGAAGAACCAAAAAACGATAAATAAATATGGGCTGACCCATATACCTTGGAGCTAAGTATGAAATTCAGATGAATCTCCTTGATGTGGCTGTAATGTCCCCTTCTCATCAGTGATCAGCATTGCATTTCATCAGTCTATTCCGGAACCCGTAGACTGGAATGAGGTGAAATTAGGGTTTCATGGCTTGGAGTTTTGTGGCATTTTATGTTATTTACTATTTATAGTAAATGCTTGTTGTGGCAGTTGCAGTTGTCTATTCTTAATCCTTTGCAGTTGGAGTAGTTATTGTTATTATGGTTTGGTCTTCAGAAAACTTTAATTGGTGAAAAATATTTAATTGAAGGCATTATGTTTTAATTCACTGTTGACACCCCCCTTGGCCTAAGGAGATGACTTAAGTTGTTTTTAAAGTGGGGCCATGAAGGGTACGCCTTCATTAAGAGCTTTATTAATTTTATTAAGAACTTTATTCCTTGAGCAAAAGTGGACGCCACTTTTATATTATTGAATAAAGTGAAATTCTTGGAGGCTTTTGGGACGCCACTTGAGAAGTTGACTGGTCTTTGGGAATTGGAAAGGTCTCTTGTGTCTTTTGAGCTGCTTCTCAGGCAATTGAAGAGTTTTGGTGAGTTCTTATTTATTGAAGGCTTTTGCTCCAGCTTTTCATCCATGAAAATTATGCTAAAGTTATGCTGTCGAAATGACAATTGACATATTGTTTCGAGGATGTCTACCTCCTAGCCTTTCATCCAATTTCGTGTTTGCAATATAACACCTAGTTGGCTACATTGCTGCTTCTCAACATCAGACTAGCAGATTGAGCATCAAAGATTAATGAGTTTTGAAGTATTTTCACAGTTTTGAGTTCCTGGTTTTTGCTACAGCTGAAGCTGAGTTTTGTTCATATCTTTTGGAGTGAATTTTATTTTGTTCTGGGTACTTTGGCCATCCATTTGTTGACTGAAGGCGCCACTTTCCACAAAGTATTGGAATTTAATTCCAAGTATTTAATTTTTACTTGCAAAATCGATTTTTGGTGAAGGCCGTACCATCTAGAGGTGCATTGGAATTCGTGCCAAATAATCTGGAGACTTTGGTGGCTGTTTCTGGATTGCATCTTGGGCGCCAGACTTCTAGGGAGTATTTGCAACTTATTTCACGTCATTCGGAGGAGAATTGAGTGAGTTATGAACATTTCATTGATTCTCATAGTTGCAGATTGATATTTCCAGTTTACAGTTTTTGTATCAGATTGTAGAAGTTCTGATTTCTGATTCATTATCAGCTGTTAGAGAGTTAAACAATCATTGAAAAACATCTATTAATCTTGTGTTTGAAGATTATTGTATTTCCTATGTAATTTGCAGCTTATTTCTCATTTGTACAAACTGTAAACAGTAGTACTGTTCTAGTTTTAATTGCTGCAATTTCTTTCTGTATCTTCTCACATAAGTCCCCTGGATGGTTTACCGCCAATGTGGTTAAATTGATTGTAATATCTTATACCCACTCATAGTGGTGAATCCCCATAGCTCTGTGGATGCCCGCCGCAGCGGATGAATTGTTTTTATTGTAATCTTTTCCCCCCACTGTTTGGTGGTAGTGTGGAACTGTTTCTCATGGCTGGTTATCCGCCTATCATTTCATAATTTCAATCTTTAACACTCCGTCATATGTTAGCACCTCGCCCTCAGTGGGATCTTGAGTGCACATTCTTGACGTGGAGTAGTTCTTCAATTCAAGTTCAGTTTTTCAGTTTGATGCTAATGCTAATCCAATCAACTATTGCTGGTTATGTTGTGTTAAAATTATCGAAAAAATTGGTTAGCATATTTCAGTGGCCAACCATAAGAAGGATTATTTGTCCAAATTAAATTGTATCGATAGAGGCAATCATATATTAATCGCTCAAGTTAAGGTGACTATGCATATATTAAATGCAGCTTAATGTTATAAGAAGATGAGAAGAGCAGCAATCTAAAATTAAAGGAAGCAATTATAATTTATAAATAAATATTAATCACCTGTGTTAAATGAATAATAGTAAGTGCAACAATTTATAATATGCAGAGATTAACATTAAAAGGAAGCGATCCTTCATTGAGATAAATAATAAAGGGCCATGAATAACTAATAAAAAGGCAGCAATTCATATTAGTCAAAGTGATAGCTATTTAAGAAAGGCCATCTCTATTCAAGAGGTCGTCTCTGTAATGTCCCCATTTTGCAAGCATCAGAGTTCGTAAGCATTAGCCTATCATTTGACCCTCGTAGGCTAACAGTTATGGATAGAGGGTCTTCTGTAGCAGTTACCGGTGATTTAGAGACATTACTCTTCAGCTGGATTCAGGTTTTGGCCTTTGCACAGGTTATTTGACTCAAAGTGGCACACTTACTATTTATAGTAAGTTACTATTTTGGGAGAGTCAGGGTTCCTATTAATAGAAATACACCTGAGCAGAGCATATTGGCAGTGTCAACCTTGATTGAGCCTTTGCAACTGTTTCTAGACTCTGTTTCACATACTTACTATTTATAGTAAGTCACTATTCAGGGTTTCTATTTTTAGACAGGCACCCAATCACATGGAGAACAGGGAGAGTCGACTCCTGGCTCAGACGGCTTAGCAATCAGACAAGTACAGCAAGAGATATTAAAGTTTAAGTGACTTAAGTGATTTATTTAATATTTTAATATTATTATAAAGTTATAAAGTAACTTTATAATAATAAAGTCACTTTAATATATTAAAGTGCGTTAAGTGAATAATTTAATGTGGGAATAAATCTTTTATCCCACATTGGCCAGGAAGGTGTTTGAGCTCTCCTAATGAAAGAATAAAAAGAGAAGAGCTCATTCTCAGCATCCAGTTGATGAATATTATTTTGATTGATTTTTATTGTGGAGCCTAGGGCTTTCGCAGTTTTCTTCTTTGATCATAGGAAATGAAAACTTCCTATTGATAGCATAATTGAGGGAGTGAAAGATCTCTTGAAGGGTTGCAATTAAGGAGAGGATAATTCAGTCCTTTCAATTGTACTTTATTGGAGAAGAATCATAGAAATTTTTACAAGAGTTTACATTGCAAATCAAAAGTTAATGCACTGCTGCTACAGTGGCATGAACAGTGCCGCTACAGTATAATTCAGATTTGCAAGCGTTTGGAGGCATCATTGGAACATTGCATCATTCCATGTCAAGAGATCGATTTGTATTTTCAGCTTAGTAGAGAAATTCTGATCTCCAGCATCACAGCATTGGAGAAGGGTTTGATTTCTGGCAGCAGCAATCTGGAGTTAATTCAGTCATTAAGGGACGCCATAAGGAGCCACGTTTTTGCTTTTACACCTCTGTTTGCCATCGATTCAATCTAGGAATTGTGGCACTTCATGAATGGATGGTTGGAGATGATCTTCTAAGCAATACGAAGGTGTCTTGTGACCACAACAGAAATACAGAGGTCTGATCTTAAGGAATAGGGGTGGCTATGTCCATGAGTGCAATTTCAACAAAAGGCACCATATAAAAATCCAATAAAATCAGGGAAACTTCTTTAGTCTTCAAAGAGACTAGGCGCTACATCAAGGGGGTCAAATCAGCCCAGCTCAAGGAGTTTCGAATTCTTCTAACAAGCAGCCTTCAACTCCAGGTTCAAACAGATTTTGTATGACTTCAGTCTGGCACGTCAATTAGTAAATCTGCATTGTAATTTCCATGTTAAATATAGTTGCATTTGCATTGTTAAGTAGCTACTGTTGTAGAGCTCATTACCATCGACATTGTGGAAAGGGGATAATTACTTTATCATAGCATACACCAGTAAATTGTAAATCAGACTGTAATAGTTCCTATCAGATCTGATAAATCCGTGTGTTTGAATGAAATGCCAAAAGTCTTGGCATCCTCATGTAGATTTGTATTCAGTGATTGCATTTCAAATAAGTTAGCAGCATTTGGGAAGCCATACATGATTGTTTATGCATTGGAGTATCATTTGTATCAGCTTAATAGAATGCTTGCCAAATGTTTGGCAAAATGCCAATAGGCTGTAGGTGCATATTTTACTTGTAGCATTTATATATATGCATTTTCATTGTAGTTCATTACTTAGACTTTTTAGAAGTGTTTTTAAAGCATTCTATTTATCTTGGCATTCATTTCTATCAAGCATTTCAAACTGAAAACACCTTATCAGCAAACAAAGACTTTGCCTACAAAGTGTTTGACAAAATTTCAAGGGAACAAAGAAGAGTTTTTGAGTCAGCTTAGGCTAGGCTCAACACAGTCTCTTTTTGAAAGGATGTCTCTCTTCACTTTAGATTTGAAGATATAAAAATGAGATATGAAATGTGGATTTAAAGAAACAATTTTTCAATGAATATTATGTGAATATTACAGCAGATATAAAAAGAGAAGAGACAGAAAAATGAAGTCTAATTCAGATTTATTTTGAAAAGGAACATGTGAGACTATGAGAAAAGAATATATTGACATATTTATGATCAGATTTGTGAAAAGAATTGATGCATAGATTGGATCAGATCTGTGAAAGAAATTGATACATGATAGTGACCAGATTTGGGAAGGAAGGTTAACATTTGAGTGTGAATCAGATTTGTGTTTGGATCAGACTTGTAATTTGTGATCAGATGTGTGAAAAAAGTTTATTGTGTTAAATGTGATCAAGGATATTGCATTGTGTGTGTTCAGATTTGAGAAGGAAGAGAAATTGTAGTTGGATCAGGTTTGTGTTTGTATCAGATTTGGTGAGGGAGTTTATCATATCAGCATTGAAGAATTAAATAGGTTGGAGCCTATCAAATAGAGATTTTGGTGGGTTGAAGCTCAGTTTGTGTGGGGGTTGGGGCCTATTAAATCAAGGTTGAAGCCTCTTGCAGGTTGGAGTTAAGTTGAGTGGGGGTTGAAGCCTCCAATAGTTGGAGCCTATAATTCTCTCAAGGGAGATTGGAGTATCTAGTAGGTTGGACCCTACAACAAGAAGATTGATCTATAATATATAAGCAATATTTTTCCGTGGTTTTCTCCCGCAAGGGTTTCCATGTAAATCGGTGTTCTCATTATGTTCTTAATTTCTAGATCTATCTTGAATGTTTTCATTGTGATTGGTTAAGTTTTGAAAAGTGAAAGATTGTTAGATATTGATTCACCACCCCGCCCCTCCACCTCCTCTTAGTATCACCGTGTGCTCATCACCATTCCCCTTCATCTCCGCTTCTCGAGCTTTGGTACCTTGCACTCCAAAAAAGTTACTAATACAACCTATCAAACTCAAACTTTTGGCCATTTCCTTGACTTGGTACCAAGCTAAGCCCCATCTTAACTCCTTGATTCCAACATCTTTGCACAATTCTGTTTTCAGCCTGCCCCCTTCTCACATCTCATCTAGCATGACTTCCTTGTCACCCCTGATTCCCCGATTTCTTGGCAATCTATTCCTTGGCATGTGGTATATGTTACTCTTGACCCCAAAAAGTTTTGAACCTCTTGAAATTGTTAAAAGGTGATGAGAAAGTGTTTTGGGATTTTGGATGGTTTGTGAACCATCAAAATCGTCAAAATGGTTTGTAGCCTCCCAAAATTGCCAATGGTATTGTGTTGTAAGTGTGGTGGATGTTTTAAATGGTTTGTAACTTCTTAAGTTTGCCGAAACACCAATGAATGAATGAAAGGCCAAGACTTCAAAAGTGTATGTCCACATTTGGGATTGCTCACAAACCACCAAACCGCCGAAATGTTTGAGTTTCTTTAAAAGTGTTGACAATAATGTTTGTGTTTGGTGGCATTTTTAAACAATTCATAACTTATTCAAACTGCTGATGCATATATGATGCTTGACAAAATATGGAGAGGAGCCCAATCAAAGCAAATGTTGAATTAATGGTTGTAAACAAAGGTTTAAAGTGCAAAATTGTGCAGTGGATGCAAAATGTTTAAATTCAAACCTATTTAAACTATTTTAAACACTAAATGTTGAATGAAATTGCACGTTTCTCCTCTAACCACTCCCACCTACTTGCCATTACTATAGATCAATTCTCCTAGCTACTTGCATTTATTCCTCGATCTCCTCCACAATCTTGGCCGTCCATTTTGGAGGAAAGTTAAAGGTCTCAAAGCAGTTGAGTTTCACTTGTAGTGGAAGTGCAAGATGTATAAGGGCATTGAATGCCATCAACCTCTTGGTTCCTCTTAAAAGAACGATGCCCCTTTCTTTTCTTAGGCAGTTTATTGGAGATGCTCTCCTATATTTTGTATATATAGGACAGAAAGTAGAGATATAGAGAGAGATGTATACAAAAAAGTAACTTCTTTGTAATAAATTTGTTGTTCTTTTGAAGTTAAAAAAAATGTATACTTAAGTCTTGCAATCAATAACAGGATTGATATTTTGTCTGCTTCTATGGCTGTTATTTGTGTATTTTCTGAGTTTGAGTTGTATTATGTGTTTTAGTCTCATTTAGCCTATTTCAAGTTGATTCTAGACATCTTACCCCGCTTGTACTTGTATTCTCTTCATATTTTACCTATGAACAATGTTTCAGTAGAGGTTGTGTGATCCATTGTCAGTTTTGAAGATTGTCTTGTGCTTATAAGGCAAGTTGGAGGGTATTATACATATTGGTGCATCACTATAATTTCATTCTTGAACATTTATTTTCCTCTTTTCATCTTAATCAGCGACTTAGCATTAGGATTAGGTCTTTAAGAGTAAATCAGGCCTAGTTTCAAATGGTGCCAACTCTCTCTGGAGAGTTATCTCTATCTTGCAAGCTCCATACTGAAGAGAACTCCATTGTTGCAGCTGAGATAGGTTTTCAAACTAACAGTGTGCTGTCTCAGAGTGAAAAGAGTAACCACAAATGCATCTTTGAATCATAACTACCTAATGCCTCACACTCTCAAGTATAACACTCCATTTTGGAGATAACAACTCATCTATTTTGACAAGATTCTCCACTCCTCAATCCTAGCACCCAAAATTGAGAAATGGCATTTAGTGAGTCATAAGTCAAATGTAGCTACCACCATAGAACTCCAGCTCCTTATGAATGCATATGACAACCAATATAAGGATTCTAAAAGAATCTAAGTTACAGATTATTTCTCTAGTTAACCACAAGCGTCCATGTAAACTTTCAAAGAGTGTTGGAAACACATATAATGTACATAAGATTTGCAAGGTTAATGGTACTTTAATCTTAACAACTCTTGTAGATTTTGACAAAAATCCACTCATAACAATAATTTTTGAGGTGGTGACAATGATATACAAGTTGAGACAAATGAGAAACTGTCCAATTGGTAATCTTAGATATCTATATTTAGAATTTAGATCCTCTATGCAACGTGCACTTTATGGGACTTATTTTGGTTGGCATGCCAAAGCCACTCCATTAGTAGACCTAATAGATATCAACATGGAAAGGCTTCCTCCACATGTTTTTATAATAGATGCATCAAATCTCTCTAGAGAGATAAATAAGGGAATCTAAGATGAGATATGCCTCATTCTTCAAAGCTATAATACTATTGCGGTTCACACCTTTACTTTGAGAATAGAATCATCCAAACTTGAGGTTTTGTTTGACACAATTCAGAGTATGCCCCCCTATTAGCCTTGAATTGAAGCTAGCACATTCTACAAGAGCATCATTCTTGTCAAAAATAATTCCCTAGACTTTCAGAATCGTTTTGTATTGGATGTTTGCCTTAATATGAAATTAGGTGATCGCTTGTGTGCCTTTTTAGAAACTTACATAAATTCTGTTCAAACCTCTACAGTCTATAAGGATTAGAGTGAACTTGAACTTTTTTATGAGAGTTTTCCTACAGAGTAACCCACAACATTTATTTTCTTCTCAAGGTCAAGTAGGAAGAGATCGCTTGATTGATACATCAATTCTCAAGAGAGAGTAATGAGACGTTGCAAAATATAATCTCATTTCACTTTATGATTTGCACTTTATATATTACTTTCAATTCTGTGATTGTACTTCCCAATATATAACACATTTTTCACCTTTAAGAATGTTGATAATATTTTAAAAAATTATCAGTAGCCTTTAAATGAAAAGGTTTTGCTTTTTAATTTAGTAATGTGCAACCGTTTTTCTCAAACCATGTTTTTTTGGTCTGTTCTTTTATTTATTTTATAAATATTGAGTAATTTTATATGAGTTCGCACTACATTCTTTTACTTGGATCAAAACTACGCGGTTTATGGTATAAAATCCTTTGCATTTCGTGACATGAAAAACAATAATGTCTTTAAAGTTTAAACTGAACATTTTAAGCCTTTCTTTCTAAGACAGCAGATACTGTAGGTAAGTCAATTTCAAACTGACTTGATATTATATTGTATAACCTAGAAGGTATGATGACTAAAATGGTATTTCTGCTAAAGTGAAACACAACATTTTCAGATTATTTGTATGTTTGGAGTAAGAATCATCATTAGAGATTTATTTTAGTAGATTCTAATTTAATCGGTTTTTGGATGGGCAAATTTTTAGTTTAGTTAGCCATATCAATGTTAGTGACAATGACATAATGAATTGTTTTGCTACATTTTTTATTGCAGATTATTATAGATTCATATATAGGAAATCTATGGCTTCAAGAAGATAAAAGAGTTTCATATGGCAAGGAGAGATTGACATGAAAAGTGATTTTAAAGTTGGCGGATCAATTTTAATGTGTTTGAGTAAATTGAGTTAAATTTATGATGATGTATCTCATAAAAATCTATTGTTAAATGTACAAGGCACTTTTAGGTGAATGGGGTTTGGATAATATTTTAATGTCTGATTTTCATTATATTTGTTAATATATTAAAAAATATAAAAGAATTTTGATACAAGGAATTGACACTAGTTAGGACTTCATTTGTGAGGCCCTATTAACACAACTGTTATAACTATGTTAAAGAATTTGAAAAGCATCTATCTGCCACTATTATATTTTATATTTGATTATTTTAATCTTTAGAAAGTGTTTCCAAAAGCTATTAATCAATTTTTTTAATTTTTTTTTTCTTCTATTATGATTATATTTGTTCTAGAACATATAAATTTGTTAATTAAGAACATTTTGTTGGGTGACAATTATGTAATCAGCTTTTCAATAGATTACACTACTAGGACTTTAGCCACAGCTATGTGAGATGTAATCTCTCCTCTCAAAAAGGGGAGGTGCCCTTCTTACTGCTTTCAAAAACAAGTAAAACTAACTAAGTATTTACAACATGTACACTATGATTAATGGATTCGGGGTGTGTCACTTTCATCCTCTCTTTTTTCAGAGAAAATGTGTTACAATGCTCCACGATCGGTAGTTCTGATTCGGTACAACTTCAAACTAAAGACAAAGCAGTAATTCCAATATCTTTATCTTGACAAAGCAAAGCGTAGAGATGCCAGCCTAATAACAATAACAATAAAACCGAGAAAGGAAAGCTTATGAAGGCACGAAGTCGTTCTGTAACTTTCCAAAAGTAAATCCTTGAGATACGTCACAAATGTTATATTAGAAGCACAAAGTCTTCTAGATACATCACCACAATAGTTCCACGAACAGTGTGAACAAATGCAAGCACAAAGTCTTGTAGTTTATTCACCAAAGGATACTCAAAACATAAACTTAAATTCAAAGTAAAAAATGTAACACAAAGTTCACAGATTTACTTGAAGCCCTTAGATATCACACAATAATTACTACCAATCTTAATCAACTTCCAAAGACGATTGATCCAATGCAAAGTTTGGTATGCAACTTCCTTTATTGATAAGATTTAGATTCACAAAGTTGAACACAAAGTTTCATACATTTGTTGCTAGAGATAAAAGATAAACAATACAATAGAAATCCCTCGTATATAGAGAGGAGAGGGATGAGCAAATCTAGGAAATCAAAGGAGTAAAATTAGGAAAGTTATGTGAGCTAATTAAGGAAAATCTCACCTAACTTTGACCAAAGTCAAAGTGTAATTTGTCTTCAAGAAATTACATCTCAAATTTTTGGTGCAATTACATTTTGAGAAAAGACATTTAAGATGTCAAAAACTATTTACAAGATGCATAATGGAAAGCATCAGAAAGTTTAACACTTGGAAATCAGGGATCTTCATGGTTCCTTGCTTGGGTGTGGAAGTCTTCATACTTCTTCCTGGTTTCCTGCGTGAACTTCTCATCCGAACCAACAGCGTAATCCACATTGGTGTGAATCCTTGTGATCGATCTCATGGCAAATGAGTGAACCTTTTTGCACCCGTCAAGATGTGTTTTAAGGTTATCTAGTGTAAGCCTTGTATCACAAATGACATCTAGAGAGGCTTCTGAAAAGTCTGCACTGTCAACCAACTTCATGATGGCTTCTTTGAAGATTTGGGATAGTTCTGTGGCAGGCAAGAAGATACAATTCTCCTCAAGAAGCTACCCTGGTAACTCCTTGATTCCTCTTTCAAGAATCACACGATGCCCTTCGACATCTTCCTGCACTTGGTGGAGATCCTCTATAAGAGACTCAATCACCTGAATACGGTGCTTCAATGATTCTCTTACTTCTATGTATTTTTCCTTGTTGGGAATAACCCCGACTTCCACCAACTTACTGAGCTTTGCCTATTTCATTTGTGACCACTACAACAAGCATTTTTCCATTTCTTTGTGCTCTTGGGAAAGTACACTCTCCTTATCAAGCTTTGTTTTGAGCTTGGCTATCAGAGTAGCTTTTTCATCCACAGCAATTATAATTTGAGAACCGTGTTCACGATCTTTTTGATGAAATCATACAACACCCTGCCTTTGGAGGCGAACTTCTCAGCTTTCTTGATAGTTGGTTCCTCAAAATTAGACCGTTGCTAACGATTGTGCATTACTTGTAGATCCTGCATGTCTCCTTACAATAGTGGCATAATGCTCTGTCCTTTGTTTGTACATGTTTCGAGCTTGCTCCATTTTGTCCAGTCTCCCAACTAGTATATCCAAAGTCACCTATGCATCTTCTTTTGCACTTTCATTTGTAACCTTGCCAAGCTGGACCCTTGTCACTATGTAATCCTCCATGTTGACATCTCCTTCCTCTTGACACTTCTGCATATTTATGACCAGTCTTGTCAATTTCTGCATATTTATGACCAGTCTTGTCAACATTTAGCTGTGAATACACTTTCACCTTTTTCTTCCCCTTAGCTTTTGGAGGGACTATCTATTCAAGGTCGAGCTCTTTTGGAGAAATCATTTGCTTCTTTTGCTTTGACACTTGAGATATCAACCAAGGGAGAAGAGAGGAACTATGAGCTTCTAGATTAACCATCAACTATGTTGTCATTGTCACTTCTAAAGTAACGGCTGGTATTGTGACAATGGGTGTAGTGTTTGTCATAACTGCTTTTGCAATTGGCACATTGAGCTAATTAGGCATGGATTCATTCATGAATTGATTTAAATCAGTCTCTGAAGTGATACCATATGATGGCGATGACATGCTAGGAATAGATGATGGAGGACTTGAGAAAATATCAATTGTGTATACTTGTCACTGAAGGAGTATCAAGTATGGTTGATGTTGCAGGGGTAGGTGAAACATCCACTGCGGGTATGACGATGGTGGAGTGTTCGGATTTGGAGGTGTATGAGGAACATTTGAAATTACCGACGATGATGTTTTAGGAAGTTCTTCATCTACATTCTCAAGTGGAGACATAGTTCTTTCTTCATCATGCCTTGGTTCCTGTTGATCATCCTCTTGTCCTTCCAACTCTAGTTCACCTTCAGAATCTTCTTCTTCATCAGAGTCTGCTTCTGTTGAATCTTCTTCTTCAATGGATTGATCACTGGAATTTCCTTCTTTATCGGAATCTATCTCTTTGGAAACAACCCTTCTTTCTTTAGAGCAAGATGGTTCAAATTTTGTAGTTTCTCCTTTTGGGAAGGCCTCTGTGTCCTTCCTAACAATGAACTTGATCATCAAGCCTCTTCGCGAAGAAGTGGGAAGAGTCGCAGATTTATCTTTCATGCAAAGTTCTTGTTGTCGGCCAACTTCTGCTTCAGATTCTTCTCCCTCAGAATTTGTTGTGAAAGTTTTCATCTCAAAGTCGTGCTTGTGTAACCACTCTGCAGTGTTAGACAAAATCGGTGCCAATCTCTCCCTGATGGAAACACTTTCTTTTTTGGACCATTGAATTGTAGGCAACAACCTCTTGGCTATTTCTTGTTCATCGTAGACAGCATTCATGATGTCACCAGGATCTGTGAAATCCTCTAGTAGGTCAGCAACACCAAGATCGTTGATCTGTTGTACGGTTAGCCTGCAATAATCCATCTTACGAATGGCCTCCTCATCTTTGCAATCAACCCAAATGTCCTCAAAGTGGTACCTGTGTTGATGACCCTTTTGTAACTTCTTCCTAACATCTCGATAGTCAAAATCAAACATGTATCTATAGGTCCTGATTGTCATGACCTACATTTCTGCATAGACCGATTTAGCTTTTTGTACACTTTTGATGGTATACCTATCGATTGTTAATGGGAATTTGAATCCCTGCTTGTGAATATTCCCCCGCTCTTTGTGCACTAAAATCAGTTGTCTGCACATCTCCATGAGAATCCACTTGTCTAAGGAGTATTTGGGCAACATGTAAGGGAAACTAGTGTAGCACCCTACTTAGGTAAGTAAAAGTTGGGAATTGTAGATATATGCATCTGACTTTACTTACCACTTTGTAGGCCTCATCAGATACTCTCTTCTTTTCGAGAGTCGGATCAAAGCTAAAAAGAAGAGGCGTGAAGAAAGCATTAGTACCCCTCCTAAAATGATGAAAGCTTTACTTTAATTCCAATTGATAGAAAAATTTGTACACAAGTACAGACATTTGGTTCCCTTTTGTGGATAGACCCAGAAATTGCCTCATCACGGTTGCACCATACACCAGGTAAGAAGTCATGTAGAACTTCAAGGTGGTTGGTATATTGATCAGTTGTTCATGTATTTAATCACTGATCTGTTTGCCCCAATCAATATGAACGTTTTGTCTTCTTATGATTATGATGTATTCATACATCCAATCATGAAAATAGGATGATTCAGGCAACCCCTTCACTCTGCTCAAAAGTGTGATCACATCTCTGACATCTTCCTTGAAGTCACTTCGCGGAAGTCCCTTCGACCATCTGGAAACAGTGTGCCTAGGTTTTTTCAACCATTGACTATTTATCAGGTTTTTATCCTTGTCGGGATCTGAGTCATAGACCTCCTGAGCCTATTGTATCGAGATGTTAGTGTACTTTTCCATTTGTGGAACTTTGAAAACAATATCAAAGAAGTCAAGGTCAAGTCTCACTATCTCGTGCCCAAAAGAATCAATCACACTTTTGCTTTCCTTGATGTAATGGGATGCAACTTGAAGGAAAAATTTTGTATTATGTGCAAAGGTAGGGAACATAGACACCAAATGCAAATTACTGTGCACGATGGCTCTCAAAGAATCTTCAAGAGGCTTGTTCTCAGTTCTTTCCGCAAAATCAACTGTCTTGATGACCGACCTCTATGTCTTTAATCTCATCCACCTTTGAGACCACTACTATTGATAAATAAACACTTTGATATTTGTACTTCATTTTGTTTTCAGCCTTTGAAGATGATGGAGGTTTCTGGGCAGTCATCTAAGAGCAATTGAATCAACAAGCAACAACTTTGAGGATCTTTTGATGAGATTTGAAAAGAAATTGCAAGATGTGGAATCAACAAACGTTAGTCAGAAAATAGCATTGGGATGCGTGAAGCGAGCAATGATGTCGAGCAAGCATGAAACGGGCGATGAAGCACAGAAAACAATGCATGAAGTGGAAAAAATGAGGTTCGGAACGAAGCTAGGAAGATTTGAATTGTTTTAAGGAAAAACAGGAAAAAGTGTAAGTGTGTTGAAATCAACACCCTTGCACTTTGAGGAAATCCAACTTGGTGCAATGGCGCTGATTTTCAACACCCTTGCACTTTTGAAGTGTTAGGAAAATTTTCATGATGTTAGGGTGCTAAAAATCAGCGCCCTGACACTTGCTTCTAAATGCACAAGTTTGCAATGTGGATCAAAAAGCGCGCCTTAACACTTGCAAACTTCATGTCACTTGGAGATTTTGTAGTGTAGAACTTGTTTTGGTGTAAACACCTTCAAAAATAGCGCCATAGCATTGAAAGTGAAACTCATTCACAACAAGTGTGAGCTTCATTCTTTAAAACCCACGCATGTTTCACATCGAACAAGAAGGTAAGCAAAACGCGTTTGAAGATTATAAGCGAAACACAAGTTAGACAAACGCGTACTTGAGAAAAACAAAAAAGATCAACATAATTGATGGAGAGAACCCGGTTTCCTTTGGGAAAGAAACACGTTGGAAGATGAATAACCCACGCACGTTTGGAGAATGAAATAGATTGAAATAAAAGGAAAATGTGTTTTGAGATGGTGTTAAATCAAGAAAACAAAACACAAAAACGTATTTACAAATCTAAGTAAAAAACGCAGACATAGAGACAAAGTAATGAAAAAGGAAAGATGAAATTATCATACCTAGAACAAGAAAGAAAACCTAGCTTGACCAAGATGGAGATCTTCACAAAAAACATGTTTTTGGAGGAGGTAGATGTGCGCCCAACAAAAAGAGGTGAAAAACAAATGTCAAGAATGAAGAGAAAGTAACCAAATATCACTTTTAAGTGATTTAGAAGTGTTAACAAGTTAACTCAAGTCGCCCATTTAATGAGACATGAATTAAGGCACTTTCAGTTAAAAGTGCAAAAGAGGAGAAAAAAGATGCCTTAGTCAAAAATGACTAAGTCAGGAAGAAAAGTGTAAGGGCGCTAAAAATCAGCGCCTTTGCACCAAAACAAAAATCACTTAAGTGCAAGGGTGTTGATTTTTAGCGCCCTTGCACTATTGACACTTAGTGAATTTTCCAAAAAGAAGTAGAGCGTTGTTTTTTAAGACAACTGCACTTTTCACAATTTACTAAGTATCAACAATGAGAGTTCGCGAAGGTACTCGTTTCAAAGGTCTTTGTGAGGTGAATGTAGGGGGATGCTCAAACTGATTGTTTGAGGCTTTGGAATGCACTTTGAGGTGGATTGGAAATCACCTCATTTTGCGTGCTTGAACTTCACGACCTTAAGAAACGAACAAGTTTCGTAGGGGGTTATTCGTGGAATGAGCGTTGCTTGATTCCGTGATGACAGCTAGCCCCTGTTGGGGATCTTCCTTCAACCATTGTTTGAAACAAATGAGGGGAGAAGAATTCCAAAATTCAAGTGCCTTTATCCATCCATTGGGCTTGGATTTAGGCAATGACAACGACAACGTAACTTAAAACAAAAAGACGCAAAGGACTTAAAAATAAAAAGTATTTACATACCAACGCCAATCACTTTACTGCGTAAAGTGCTTGAGATGTTGCCCACTGCAAGGAAGGGCAAATGGCGTTTCGTCTTCGTATGCTAATAGGAAATTGTTCTCACTGTGTAGCTGATGAATTTGGAAAGGTCCTGTCCATAGTGAGTCAAATTTTTCGTGCATACCTTTTGGTTTTCTCCATTTGTCCCAAAGGAGAACGAGATCACCAATTTGAAATTCTTGAGACTTGGCCTTCTTGTCAAAAAGCTTCTTCACTTGATCCTGGTGTTCTGCAATGTGGTCAACCACGTGTACCCGATTCTCTTCCAATTCAGAGAGATACATAATGCACTTATCAACAAAGTTATCAAATGTCTCATCTTCGATGGCCTTAGCTAATTTGAGGGCTAAAAGTCCCAAGGTTATAGGAATCTTGGCATTCAACCCATACAAGAGTTGAAAAGGAGACATGTCGATTGCCCGCTTCAGATTTATCCTATCTTCCCACAAGGCATCATACAAAGCCTTATGCCACAAACGTTGATTGTCATCTACCAACTTACAGATGATAGTCGCCAGATTTTTGTTGCTTGATTCAGCCTGGCCATTACCTTGTGGGTAATAGTCGAAAGAATGTGACAAAGTTATGCAATGTTCAAAATAGAACTTAGTGATCTCGTTTGACAAGAAAGCAAAAGCGTTGTCAGCAATGATTTTGTTCGGCACATCGAACCTGGAAATGATGTTTTATTTTAAGAAATTGCATACCACCTCTGAATTAGCACGCTTGGTAGGAATTGCTTCCACCCACTTGGTGAAATAATCAGTAGTAGTCAGGATGTAGATGTGTCCTACACTTGATGATGGATTAACTGCACTGATGAAGTTGATCCCCCACTACTGGAAAGGTTCTTCAATCACCACCGGTTCAATGGTAGGGATGCCAACTTGGGTCTACCAACGAACTGTTGACACAATTCACACTTATGCACCCAAGAGTATGTATCCTGAAAAAGTGTGGGCCAATAGTACTTAGCTCTCAGGATTTTGTGAGTGATTACTGGCGCTGAGAAGTGTCCTCCACATGCTAAGTCCTTATATGACTTCAACAGTTTTTGTTGTTGTTCCTTATCAACACATCGAAGAAAAGTCCCATCCATTGCACGCTTGTACAAGCCATTGTCCCATAAGACGAAGTTTTCTGATTTTAGCTTGATGGTTCTCTTTTCTTTTGGGGTCAAATGATCAGGACATTCCCCATGTGAGGAAATGGGCGATGTTGGAATACCATTCGTCGATGATGCTGACAAACACTACCATTGGAAGTGTACTTGGGTCCACCTCTTCGTCATCTGAAACTTCTTCATCTTCTAGAATTTCTTCATCTAGGTTATTTTCAGCGATAAGTTGACAAAGCCCACGCCCACATATCAGCTTAGTGGGTTTGATTTCCATATCATATTCCTGAATCTTAGCAATCCAACTGCCTCTTTTTGTTCCAAATTCCTGTTGTGTTAAGATAGACTTAACAATCAAGTTTGGGACTAGAATTTTGACATGGCTATTTAGAATATAGAACCGAAAATGCTTAATAGCTTTGACTACAACAAAAGCGTTTTTTTCCATTTGAAAATATCTCAGTTCATAATTCTTTAGGGGGCAGCTCATGAATGCAATGGGGGATTCAAAACCCTCATTGTTTTCTTGCACCAGGATCGTTGAAAGTGTATGCTCGGAAGCATAACTGTACATGAATTCTTTGGTGTAATTGGGACAAACCAACACAAGCGCATGAGCAATGGCCTCCTTGATATCATCGAACGTTGCTTTCACTTTTGTCATCCAATGAAATGTAGTATTACCCTTCCATCATATTTACAATATGACGAGTTTTCTCTGCAAAGTCTGGGAGAAACCTCCTTAAGAAGTTTACCTTGCCAAAGAAGAAATGGACAACCTTCTTGCTTGATGGCAAGGCGAGAGATTTAATACCATTGACTCTTTCTAAGTCAATTTTGATTCCCGCTGTAGACACAACATGGCCAAGGAGTTTACCTTCTATAACCCCAAAAATTGACTTTTGTGATTTAAGCAAATACCATGTTGACGGCATCTCTCTAGGATTTGCCTTAAATGGTAGAAGTGTTCACGATGTTGTTTAGAGAAAATCATGAGATCATCAAGATACACCACGATAAACTTACCCATCACATCGTGAAAAGCTAAATCCATAGCACGTTGGAACGTGGCACCAACGTTGATCAAACCAAAAGGCATCTTGCGATATGCAAAGGTACCCTATGGCATTATGAAAGCAATTTTGTGTTGATCGCTTGAATTAACTTCAATTTGATTGTAACCAGAAAATTCATCCAACATGGAGAGCATTTCGGATCTGGTCATGTTTTGTAGGACTTGGTCCATCACTGGAAGAGGATAATTGTCTTTAAGTGACCACTGGTTTAGATTCCTGAAATCCACACAAATACGGATTTCATCATTCTTCTTACAAACGGGAACAATATTCGATATCCATGTTGAATGGTGGATAAGGAATATTATTCGAGCATTTAGCATTTTTTGAACTTCTGTCGAGATTGTTCCAGAAATCTTTGGATTGTATTGTCTCTGCTTTTGTTTGAAAGGAAAAGCTCCAACTTTGAGAGGAATATTGTGTTGCACTTCCTTAGGCCGAAAAGATTTCAGATCTTCATATGAATACGCTAAGACATCCATATATTCTTGTAACAACTGGGCAAACTGTTTCCTTTCTTCAGCTATGCAACACTTACCAATGTTCACCATCTTAGGATTAGGTTCAGTTCCCAAATTGATTTGTTCCACTTCATTAGATGTATCGGAATCTGAGAGTTGCTTCTTGACATAGCAATCATGCTTGTCAAAAAGCTTCTCTAAAGATACTAGTCCTTTGGGAATCTTATTCCCTTTGAGTTGTAAGTATTCTTCACCCATAACAAGGTCCATACTTGACACAGATTCTCGATATGGAGAATCACTACCTTTGAAGTACAATTCATCGAAGTTCTCTACTTTCTCCAGAAAGGCAATAATATGATGATCATTGTTGAAAATCTACCAGTTCTCTGAATTGTCAGGGACACTTGGGCAGAAAACCAGTTCAATGGTGTAGGTAGAACCCTGAAAGTCTTTATGTGGTACCAAGAGCGTGGCTAAGATTTCTAAAGAATCAACTTTGGTATTATATTCTCTGGGGACAACAGATATATCAAAATCTTCAAATTCCTCAACGGAATCCCAAACTAGATTACGACAATGCCTAAGTCTGTCATTTTTTCGTCTAATACAAATTCCTCACTTGGCATACTATCAATTCAGCATCACCTTGTGCATGGAGATTTTTTATACCCTTCTTTAGCGCAACTTGCATTCCTAATAACAGGGTCTCATATTCGGCGATGTTACTAGTGTTATCAAATTGTAACTTGAAAGAGAAAGGAAAAAACTTTCATGTAGTGGAAATAAAAACCATTCCTGCTCCAGAACCGATGGAAGAGCAACTGCCATCAAATTCGAGCAACCAAACACCATTTGGGTCACCAAGGCTGACAATGTCAAAGTCTGAAGATTCATCATCTGATGAAGAATCATGATCAGAGATAGACAGATCACCTGATGATGATTCATTTGAAGTTGAGGAAGCATTCTCATTCTCTGACTTATTTATGGTCAAGGATTCACCAACCTCTTCTATTTGCAGATAGTAAGTTCCCACACCTGAAGACTCAAACAGGATCTGAGCTCTAGGGTCATCTGATTGGGTTACTAAAAACTTTCTCCTTTTCAGGAATCAATTTTTGCATCACACATTTCACAAGTATTTTGACTTCAGACATATCCATACTTAGTTCTCCTCCTACATCTTTATAGAAATTATGTCTGAGGAGAATTTCGTAAGATGCTAGTATAGCGGCTACAAGAACCGTCATTTTTATTTTCTTCTTTGGGTACGCGGCAAATGCATACTGTGCATCTTTGATCTAGCCGATCAAAAGCACTTGTTTATTTTACATGGAGAGACAATGGCTGAAAGTTTTAGTTAGATCCAATCCTAAGGCAATAGCTACCTTGGCGGGCATCACATTGTCAAATGCACCAAAATCTATAACACAATTACTTAGTTTAAAACCGTTTACAAGTGGGGAGATGAAAAATGGATCAATGTGTCCGGAGGCAATTGGAGGAGTGGACACAAGGTTACTCTGCAGCATTTTGGGCTTAGGAGTAACAGGAACATCAGGAGGTGTATCCTGACTTGGGGTAATTCCTTTGTCATTAACGAACTTGACAAGTCTGTCAAATTGGTCAGGGTTGGCTTTGAGGTACTCAGCCTCAGACATTTGGACCTTGGTTTTCTTAGCATGGTTGATAATGTCAAAAGCCTGGAAGGAATTTTGTAAGCTAGAAGTTGTAACTTCACTGATTGGTTTAACAAAAGGCACACTGGTATTTGGAACAGGAGGATTAGCTTTAGAAACAACAAGAGTTGATGAAGAGGGACGAGGTGCGCTTGTGGATTTGTTGCTTTCTTGGGTTGCCAAGGGAGAGGAGATCCTCTTTTAGCAATTGCGAGTAGCAACTTCTCTTTTTTAGGTGGAGCAACAGCTTGAGCTTTATCAAGCTAGTTCTATTGATGCCGTGTGAAAACAGCATAAGTGTCTATCACCAAGTCTTCTTCTTCCTCTTCTTCCGCTATTTGTAAGTAACTAATCTTGGAGTCACCAGCCGATTCAATTTCTTCTTCTTGGAAGAGGTCGACATTTTCTTCTTTAAGGTAATCTTGTTGTGCATAATCGTCTTGTTCAACCTCGTAATATCCCGTGATGTTATTAGCTGGTGGGGCTTCTAGAGCAAGCCTTCCTGGGGGTGCTGGGAGACGATTTTGATTTTTGTTGCCAGCATTATTAGGAAAAGTCCTTGGGACGTACATGTAGTTACTATTGTTGTTGTTTGAAACTTGGTTTTTTAGAGATAAGACTTCATTTGCTAGCCTTTGGACCATGGGATCTGTAAAGTTGGAGCTGGCATTGGGAGCATTAACATTAGATGTTGAAGACCCTAAGGCTTGCATCCTTTTGTTGGTGTTGGTTCCCATTCTTATTTCTACAGCAAGGATCATGTCGTCTTCCAGGCTAGTAGCTAGCTGCTGAGTTGCTTCGACGTTGGCAAGATTTTCCCTGCGTAAGTAGAAACTTACTTTGGGGAGTTGCGTGTTGATGAAGAAGCACTTCAGGTTATGATTCATCGGTCTTGCATCATTCGAGATCCGCGTCACCAATTTGTTGAACTTAGCTACGAACTCGCGCATGCGTTCATGGTCCTCTTTGCTCATGGTGGTGAGTTGTGCTAGCAAAGCATGTGAATCTTTAGCAGGTTTGAATCTTTCTTCAAACTTCGTACGAAGAGTGGCCCAGTTGGTGACAGAAGCATTAGGAAGAGTAAAGAACCATTCGACTGCAACCCCTTGAAGGGATTCAATGAACAATCTTACGGAAATGTCTTCATGCTCAATGTCGAGAACACCACAAATGATGTAGAATGTGGATATGTGTTCATCAAGATGTTTTTTGTCACCTTGAAACTTCGGGAGATGCTTTCTTGAAACGCACGGAAGTCAATGCAAACATGCGGCCAAACGGAGGGGACCAAAAGTATTTCCCCACGGTCCTGCAAGTGGTGCGGCCATAGTTGGTTGCACAATAGGTACTTGAATGGGACGTCTGTGGTAAACAAACCAAACACTTGGGAGAGGAGATCTTTGGCTATGCATAGGGTAGCTTACAATACGTTGCAATGGTGGTCTTACTCGTGGAGGAGTAAATGGAAAATTACGTTGCAACAACTCTTCAAAAAGTGGATCTACTACTCCTTGAGCCCTCAATCCTCGTGTATATATTTGGTCCGCTAGAATGTAGATCTGAACAAGATGGAGATTAAGAATAACAATATATAAGAGAACAATAAGAAACTGGAAACTTATCTACTTAAATCAAAAGCGTGAGGCTTAGATTGTGTATGTCGTTCCCCAACGGAGTCGCCAAAAAACTGTTGGGTGAAAATTATGTAATCAACTTTTCAATAGATTACACAACTAGGACTTCAACCACAGCTATGTGAGATGTAATCTCTCCTCTCAAAAAGGGGAGGTGCCCTTCTTACTACTTTCAAAAACAAGTAAAACTAAGTATTTACAACATGTACACTATGATTAATGGATTCGGGGTGTGTCACATTCATCCTTCTCTCTTTTTTCAAAGAAGATGTTTTACAATGCTCCATAGTCGGTAGTTTTGATTAGGTACAACTTCAAACTAAAGACAGCAGTAATTCCAATATCTCTATCTTGACAAAGCAAAGCGTAGAGATACCAGCATGATAACAATAACAATAAAAACGAGAAAGGAAAGCTTACGAAGGCACAAAGTCATTCTATAACTTTCCAACAGTAGATCCTTGAGATACATCACAAATGTTATATTAGAAGCACAAAGTCTTCTAGATACATCACCACAATAGTTCCACGAACAGTGCGTACAAATGCAAGCACAAAGTCTTGCAATTTATCCACCAAAGGTTACTCAAACATAAACTTAAATTCAAAGTAAAGAATCTAACACAAAGTTCACATAGATTTACTTGAAGCCCTTAGATCTCACACAATAATTACTACCAATCTTAATCAACTTCCAAAGATGATTGATCCAACACAAAGTCTAGTATGCAACTTCCTTCTTTATTGATAAGATTTAGATTAACAAAGTTTCATACATTTGTTGCAAAATGAGCAGCGCTTTGTTGCTAGAGATAAAAGATAAACAATACAATAGAAATCCCTCATATATATAGAGGAGAGGGATGAGAAAATCTAGAAAATTAGAGTAAAATTAGGAAAGTTAGGTGAGCTAATTAAGGAAAATCTCACCTAACTTTGACCAAAGTCAAAGTGTAATTTGTCTACAAGAATTACATCTCAAATTTTTGGTGCAATTACATTTTGAGAAAAGACATTTAAGATGTCAAAAATTATTTACAAGATGCATAATGGAAAGCATCAGAAAGTTTAACACTTGGAAATCAAGAATCTTCATGGTTCCTTGCTTGGGCACGGAAGTCTTCATACTTCTTCCTAGTTTCCTATGTGAACTACTCATCCGGACCAATGGTGTAATCCACAATGGTGTGAATCCTCGTGATCGATCTCATGGCAGATGAGTGAACCTTTTTGCACCTATCAAGATGCGTTTTAAGGTTATCCAATGTAAACCTTGTATCACAAATGACATCCAGAGAGGCTTCTGAAAATTCTGCACTGTCAACCAAATTCATGATGGCTTCTTTGAAGATCTGGGATAGTTTTGTGGCCGGCAGGAAGATATGATTCTCCTCAAGAAGCTTCCCTAGTAACTCCTTGATTCCTCTTTCAAGAATCACACAATGCCCTTCGACATCTTCCTGCACTTGGTGGAGATCCTCTGTAAGAGACTCAATCACCTGAATATGGTGCTTCAATGATTCTCTTACTTCTATGTCTTTTTCCTTTTCGAGAATCACCCCGGCTTCCACCAACTTACTGAGCTTTGCCTATTTCATTTGTGACCACCACAACAAGCATTTTTCCATTTCTTTGCAATCTCAGGAAAGTACACTCTCCTCCTTATCAAGCTTTGTTTTGAGCTTGGCTATTAGAGTAGCTTTTTCATCCGCAGCAATTATAATTTGACAACCGTGTTCTATGATCTTTTTGATGAAATCATACAACACCCTACCTTTGGAGGTGAACTTCTCAGCTTTCTTGACAACTAGGTCCTCAAAATCAGACTGCTGCTAATGATTGTGCATTACTTGTAGATCCTGCAATTCTCCTTACAATAGTGGCATAATGCTCTGCCCACTGTTTGTACATGTTTTGAGCTTGCTCAATTTTGTCCAGTCTCCCAACTAGTATATCCAAAGTCACCTGTGCATCTACTTTTGCACTTTCATTTGTAACCTTGCCAAGTTGGACCCTTGTCACTGTGTAATCCTCCATGTTGACATCTCCTTCCTCCTGAGGTGGTATGCCAATTTCTACATATTTATGACCAATCTTGTCAACATTCAGCCGTGAATACACTTTCGCCTTTTTCTTCCCCTTAGCTTTTGGAGGGACTATCTATTCAAGGTTGAGCTCTTCTAGAGAAATTATTTTCTTCTTTCGCTTTGACACTTGAGATATCAACCAAGGGGGAAGAGAGGAGGTACGAGCTTCTGGCTTAACCGTCAACTCTGTTGTCATTGTCACTTCTGAAGTAATGACTAGTATTGTGACAATGGGCACAGTGTTTGTCATAATTGCTTTTGTAGTTGGCACATTGAGTTGATCAGGCATAGATTCATTCATGAATTGATTAAAATCAGCCTCTGAAGTGATATCATATGATGGCGATGAGAGGCTAGGAATAGATGATGGAGGACTTTACAAAATATAAACTGTGTGTATACTTGTCACTGAAGGAGTATCAAGTATGGTCGATGCTGCAAGGGTAGGTGAAGCATCCACTGCAGTTATGACGGTGGTGGGAACAGGTAATGTAGGAACAGGTGGTGGAGTGTTCAGATTTGGAGGTGTATGAGCAACATTTGAAATTACCAGCGATGATGTTCTGGGAAGTTCTTCAACTACATTCTCAGGTGGAGACAATTCTTTCTTCATCATGCCCTAGTTCCTGTTGATCATCCTCTTGTCCTTCCGACTCTAGTTCACCTTCAGAATCACCTTTAGACTCTTCCTCTATTGAATCTTCTTCTTCAACGGATTGATCACTAGAATTTCCTTCTTTATCGAAATCTATCTCTTCAAAAATAGCCCCTTTTTCTTTGGAGCAAGATGGTTCAAATTCTGTAGTTTCTCCTTCTGGGACAGCCTGTGTGTCCTTCTTGCCGACAATGAACTTGATCCTTGGGCCTATTCGTGAAATAGTGGGAAGAGCCGAAGATTTATCTTTCATGCGGAGTTCTTGTTGTCGACCGGCTTCTGCTTCAGATTCTTCTCCCTCAAAATTTGTTGTGAATGTTTTCATCTCAAAGTCGTGCTTGTGTAACCACTCTGCAGTGTTAGACAAAATTGGTGCCAATCTTTCCCTAATGGAAACACTTTCTTTTTTGGACCATTGAATTGCAGGCAACGGCCTCCTGGCTATTTCTTGTTCATCGTAGACAGCATTCATGATGTCACCAGGATCTATGAAATCCTCTAGTAGGTCAGCAACACCAAGATCTTTGATCTGTTGTACGGTTAGCCTGCAATAATCCATCTTACGAATGGCCTCCTTATCTCTGCAATCAGCCCAGATGTCCTCAAAGCGGTACCTATGTCGATGACCCTTTTGCAACTTCTTCCTAACATCTCAGTAGTCAAAATCAAACCTGTATCTATAGGTCCTGATTGTCATGACCTACATTTTTGTATAGACCGATTTAGCTTTTTGTACACTTTTGATGGTATACCTACCGATTGTCAATGGGAATTTGAATCCCCGCTTGTGAATATTCCTTTGCTCTTTGTGCACTAAAACCAGTTGTTTGCACATCTCCATGAGAATCCACTTGTCTGAGGGGTATCTGGGCAACATGTAAGGGAAACCAGTGTAGCACCCTACTCTTAGGTAAGTAAAAGTTGGGAATTGTAGATATATGCATCCGACTTTACTTACCACTTTGTAGGCCTCATCAGATACTCTCTTCTTTTCGAGAGTCGAATCAAAGCTGAAAAGCAGAGGTGTGAAGAAAGCATCAGTAACCCTCCTAAAATGATGAAAGTTTTCCTTCAATTCCAGTTGATAAAAAAAATTGTACACAGGTACAAACATTCGGTTCCCTTTTGTGGATAGACCTGGAAATTTCCTCATCATGGCTGCAGCATACACCAGGTAAGAAGTCATGTAGAACTTCAAGGTGGTTGGTACATTGATTAGTTGTTCATGTATTTCATCACTGATCTGTTTTCCCCAATCAATATGAACTTTTTTTCTTATGATTATGATGTATTCATACATCCAATCATGAAAATAGGATGATTCAGGCAACCCCTTCACTCTGCTCAAAAGTGTGATCATATCTCTGACATCTTCCTTGAAGTCACTTTGCGGAAGTCCCTTCGGCCATCTGGAAATAGTGTGCCTAGGTTTTTTCAACCATTGACTATTTATCAGTTTTTTATCCTTGTCGAGATTTGATTCATAGACCTCTTGCACTTATTGTATCGAGATTTCAGTGTACTCCATTTGTGGAACTCTGGAAACAATATCAAAGAAGTCAGGGTCAAGTCTCAATATCTCGTGCCCAGAAGAATCAATCACACTTCTACTTTCCCTGATGTAATGGGATGCAACTTGAAGGACAAATTTTGTATTATGTGCAAAGGTAGGGAACATAGACACCAATTGCAAATTACTGTGCACAATGGCTCTCAGAGAATCTTCAAGAGGCTTCTTCTCAGTTCTTTCCGCAAAATCAACTAGGTCTTGATGATCGATCTTTGTGTCTTTAATCTCATCCACCTTTGAGACCACTACTGTCGGTGAATAAACACCTTGATATTTGTACTTCATTTTGTTTTTAGCCCTTGAAGATGATGGAGGTTTCTAGGCAGTCATCTGAGAGCAATTGAATCAACAAGCAATGACTTCAAGCATCTTTTGATGAGATTTGAAAAGAAACTACAAGATGTGGAATCAACAAACATTAGTCAAAAAATAGCATTGGGATGCGTGAAGCGAGCAATGATGTCGAGCAAGCATGAAACAGGTGATGAAGCACGAAAAACGATGCATGAAGTGGAAAAAATGAGGTTCGGAATGAAGCTGGGAAGATTTGAAGTGTTTTAAGGAAAAACAGGAAAAAGTGTAAGGGCGCTGAAAATCAACACCCTTGCACTTTGAGGAAATCCAACTTGGTGCAATGGCGCTGATTTCCAATGCCCTTGCACTTTTGAAGTGTTAGGAAAATTTTCATGATGTCAAGGCACTAAAAATCAGCACCCTGACACTTGCTTCTAAATGCACAAGTTTGCAATGTGGATCAAAAAGTGCGCCTTAACACTTGCAAACTTCATGTCACTTGGAGACTTTGTAGTGGAGAACCTTTTTTGGTGTAAACGCCTTCAAAAATAGCGCCATAGCATTGAAAGTGAAACTCATTCACAACAAGTGCAAGCTTCATTCTTTAAAACCCGCACATGTTTCACATCAAAGAAGAAGGTAAGCAAAACACATTTGAAGATGATAGGCGAAACACAAGCTAGACAAACGTGCACTTGAGAAAAACAAAAAAGATCAACACAAATGATGGAGAGAACCCTGTTTCCTTTGGGAAAGAAAACATGTTGGAAGATGAAGAAAAACCCACGCGTGTTTGGAGAATAAAGTAGATTGAAATAAAAGAAAAACGTGTTTTGAGATGGTGTTAAATCAAGAAAACAAAACACAAAAATGTATTTACAAATCGAAGTAAAAAATGCAGACATAGAGACAAAGTAATGAAAAAGGAAAGATAAAATAATCATACCTGGAACAAGAAAGAAAACCTAGCTCGACCAAGATGGAGATCTTCACAAAAAATGCATTTTTCGAGGAAGTAGATGTGTGCCCAGCAAGGAGAGGTGAAAAATGAATGTCAATAATGAAGAGAAAGTAACCAAAAATCACTTTTAAGTGATTTAAAAGTGTTAAAAAGTTAACTCAAGTCACCCATTTAATGAGGCATGAATTAAGGCACTTTCGGTGAAAAGTGCAAAAGAGGAGAAAAAAGACACCTTGGTCAAAAATGACTAAGTCAAGAAGAAAAGTGCAAGGGTGCTCAAAATCAGCACCTTTGCACCAAAACAAAAATCACTTAAGTGCAAGGGTGTTGATTTTCAGCGCCCTTGCACTTTTCACACTTAGTGAATTTTCCAAAAAGAAGTAGAGCGTTGTTTTTTAAGACGATTGCACTTTTCACAATTTACTAAGTATCAATAGTGAGAGCTCTCTAAGGTACTCATTTCAAAGGTCTTCGCAAGGAAAGCGTAGGGGGATGCTCAAAATAATTGTTTGTGGCTTTGGAACACACTTCGAGGTGGATTGAAAATCACCTTGTTTTGTGTGCTTGAACTTCACAAACCTAGGAAACAGACAAGTTTTGTAGGGGGGTTATCCATGGAACGAGCGCTGCTTGATTCCGTGATAACACATTTTAAAAATATAATATAAATTGGTTTATTGGATTAAAGTTTTATTGTAAATTTTACATGAATCAAGAATATTATGACATTTAATAAATGCACATTTTTTGTAATTTTTTTTGTAGGAGTATTTGATTACATTGATAGGCATGTCCAAGAATTATTTTTAGGAAATTGATCACTTCTACTATAGATTTGGAGTCACTTGCAAGAAAATTAGTTACCTTAAGCAACACATTATCTTTTTACTCATTATTTGTTTGATTTTTATTATATATTTCATTAAATTCATTGATAGTCATGCCTAAACACAAATTTTACCTTCGCCACAATTTAACTATAAAATTTAGCATAGCTTGTAAGAAATTTGTAACATGCCCAAAGTTTATCCAAAAATTTTCACCTAAGTTTAACTCAAAGTAAATAACACAAGTTCCCAATAATTGATTTTTTTCTCCTTTTCAAAATCATAACTGCACATTGCATAAATAATTTCCACATATCATTGCATAAATGAATTAACATTACATAATTCCAAGTAGATGAAATTCATCTTTTCAAATACATATTACAATTGATCCATGATCATGTTCATATACAAATTCATAACTTACAAGAATTCAAGGTCAAGGTGTCCACCTATGGATCGCACATCTTCATCTTCTTTTGCTTCACAAGCCTCAATTGCCAACTGCAAGAGGGAGAGCATCACCCAAGTGCTTTTCCTCCAACCACGGACTTAAGTGGTCCCTCGCACATCTCCTAACCAATAGGTGTCCCTATCCTTCAACAAAGAGTTTGGCATGGAAACCTTCTAGAAATGCCTACTTGAGCATGGTGTTGTGTCCTACATAACTAGTTACTGTCATACTATGGATATCTGCCAACTATGCATGACAATCCCAACTAGCTATGCAATCCTGGCTCATAGTGAATTGAGAAAGTGTACGCAATGATTTCTAACTTCCTTTGGCCAAATTTTTCATACAAATATATAATAAATCCACTTTCTATGAAGTAGTGTTGAATGTTCACCGACCCCCTTGCTTGACTTGGAAATTCTATTGACATGTGAAAACTATTGTCTTGGTTTGAATTCAAAATTTAAGTATCATAAATATGATTCCATTCAAAAGTGATAACATGCTTACATTGATCTAATTGATCAATTAGGTTTGACCCAACCTCTTGAATACGTTGTTACATACCTATAACAATCTGGACTTGGAAATTGCCTCTTATTCAAGTCCTTTCTTCCTAATCATGAGTTAATGAATTTCTTATTTTATACACAATTAGTTGATACTGATGACACTATGACATCAACTAGACACTCCTGGTCTCAATTTAAAGTACTGCCAATATGTTAGACACTAGGAACACTGAGAGGGGGGGTGAATCAATGTTCCACAATATTTGAATTTCAAATCAGATCTTAAACAGTCAACAACAATATTTAAACTTTAATAGCATCCACAACATAAAAACAGAAGGAAACATGCAAACACATTAAAGAACACCATAACACCAAGATTTTTACGTGGAAACCCTATTAGGGGAAAAACCACGGTGGAGATTAATCCACAATTTATACTCTATTAAAAGTATGAACAAAAGAGAATGCACTTGCAATCAGGCACACTACCTAGAGCTCACTGCTCAAAATAAGGAAGGCTCGCTGCCTTACAAAATGTTTGGGAATACAAAAAAAAGGTTGAACTAAGAAAATATCATCACCAAATGCCTAGATTCAGTTCCAATGACGCTCAGTTAAAATGAACTTCAACCATTCTGACTAACTTTTTTTTTGCTCTGCTCTACTTTGTTTTGTGCCCTTTTGAAACCCTTCTAATACTCGCACACACATCTACTCTGCTCTACACACATTCGCACACTTTCACACTTCTTCACACCCTCTACTTACCACCTTCAAAATGAATCAACCAATCTCATACATATATCCGCTAACAAGATTTCATTACTATATGTGGGCTTTACACAAAATATAATATTTTTCCTGTAAGAGAGGGGGACCACCGCATGCAAGACCCCAGGTCACGGAGGGTCGAGACGCGAGAGGCTACCCTAACTTACCTCAGCTAAGTGTATGTTTAGGGTATGAGGATGAGAATGATGAGGATTTTTAGGGTCCTACGATCACTCTACAACCCGAGTTTCAAAGTGGGGCTAGGCGAGTCAGTCTTTAGGTCCAACTTTGTGCCTCAAGAGGCTCTCTGCCCGAGGATGCCAGCGTAGACTTCGGACGACAACACGACGCGCTGGCATCTCAGCAACACATTGTAGTACGTACGGCCAGACAACAGTCGAGACAAGGTTAAACACACTAAAACGACTTATCAACCTAGCTATTTAACTAAAAGGCCAGAATGGTGTAACTAAATAGATTAAGTATTCTCTAGTATTATAAAGCAAATAAGCAAAAGTGATAAAGATGAGGAGAATCTCACCAATGAACTCGTTCGCCAGCTGATCCGCCAAGAGCTCACACACCTACATGCAACAAGAGAGAGAATGTTGGGGGTGGTTGTATAGGGGCCTGCCTTAGTTAGACCCTCGTTTAGGTGTTCCCACCTCCACAGACAGCTAATGGAAAAGAGATAAAGAAGTGATAAAAAACACAAGCACTACAAACAGTACTATGCTACTCAACCAAATGATAGAGAGGAGAGGGAAGCTTACCACCTCCACCAAGAGCACTCAAGACTGCTTGGGGGAGAAATGAGAGGAACTCAAGCCTCTGTTGCAATGGCATGGTCCCAAACTTGCTCTACCGACGTGATGGAGTGTGATATTGTTGTTATGGAACGCTTGGAATGCTAGAATGTGAGTGTAAAATGAGTTTGAAGTGATGTAGAGTTCTTCCAATCTTCATCCAACCTCCTAATGCAAGTTCAAAGACTTGATTATGAAGGAATGAGGAAAGAAACAACCATATTCAGGTTGGGTGGCTGAAGGAGGCGTTACAACTTGGTTGCTAATGGGAAGAGTAACGCCTCTCCTGGCTCAGCCGCAAGAATCTGCCAGGGATGTAAGCGTGCCATGCAGGTGTCTCTGATAGAAACGCCCCCACCGACATACAAAATGAGCACCAAGTGGACTACCATCAGTGGGCTTAAGTGGATTTAAGCCTCCGACTTAGGTTTTATAAAGTGTAATAAGGAAAAAAGGGGAATTGCACCTAGGGTGCAAATTCGCTCTTATACATTTTTCCCCCACTTTAGTGAGCACAAGTACTGGTGAGTGCTCAGTAAAGTAGATCAAGAAGAGAGTAGGATTAGAAAAGTATACCTAAACCATCCAAGATGCAGATCGCGATCTGGCGAACCCGAAGATGCGGGGAGAACAATAGGACTCCATAGCTGCTCGAAACTATGAAGTTGGAACAACAAAGCACCTTACAGGCCTGCAGACCTACAAGGGGGAAACCCCCAAGATCTCTCACATAGATGAATCCCCATGGAAGCGAACTCCATAGATTCAGGAAGCGACATGTCTACTCGCAGATAGAACATATCTAAAGCGTCGATGCATCTACCCACAGATAGGACACATCTAAAAGCGGCGACATGCCTACCTGCAGATAGAACATGTATAAAGCGTCGATACATCTACCCACAGATAAAACACATCTAAAAGCGACGACATGTCTACCCACAGATAGGACATGTCTAAAAGCGTCGATGCGTCTACCTGCAAATAGAACACATATAAAAACAGTGACATGTCTACTTGCAAATAGAACATGTCTAAAGCGGTCGGTCACGCAGACCGAGAAACTTTCAAAGGGGTCCCTCAGGAACCCTTCAAAAGAAGAGGGGTCTACTCAAGGGACGCACAGTTTGAAATAGCAAGGTCTAGTCAGGCTACCCCCAAGCTAGACACGAAAGGATGAATAGAATGAGTCTAGTCGGGCTGCCCCCAGACTAGACGTGCAAGAGTCCATTCGTTACAAAGGTTTTTGAAGAAAGGGTCCTTGAGGAACCCGCTGTGAAAGAGAGGGGGTCCACTCAAGGGACACGCAGTTCAAGAGTCGCCACCCTAGAGTGATTCGTCATCAAGGGATCCTTTTGAAAGATGTTCACTTCATCAAGGAATTCGAAAGAAAGGTCATGCCCCTATGCGAGGGGAAGTCAAAGCAGTTCCCACTTCGGAGGAAGGTATCCAAGTCCTTTCTTTACGAACATGTGATGAAGGAAACACATTCTGTTAGGATTCTATGTTGAGAATGCACTTCCAAGGAAAGGGTGTTGTGAGGACTTTCAAGAAAAGATTCATTGGCAGCGAATTCATTTTCTAAAAGTCGAAGTGTTAAAGAGCATTGTCACACATAGGAGGGACAACTCAAGCAAAGAAGAGAGAAGATAAAGAAAAAGCGAAAAGCACAAACAAAGGGCATAAGGGGATCTGGTTTAGCGGGGTCAGATCTGTCCAAGCTCATATAATAGTAGGTAACCGCAATGCAAGGAGAAAAATCATCAATCCCCAACTAGATCAAGAAGAATGCATGGAAAGCAAAGTAAAAATAAAAAATGGGTCAACATGGAAGGGAAGCCTAAATGTCCTCGATGCTTTGTATCGTCCCCAACTTAACGAAAAATCAAGCACAAACATGGAAGAATGATGGTACAAATAGAAGATGGTTTACAACATAAAAACCACGCCTGTATCCAAGCACCAACAAGGGTAATGAGGGTCATCCAGGGACACATAGCACGGGTACAGGGGAACACATCACAACACACACACACACACAAGATCAAGAAAAGGGGACCTCCTCTAACACTACTTGGCCAAGAGGTCATCTATTTCCTAGTCCAAATCTTCGTAAGGAGGAGGACAAGCCTGCAAAGGTGGAATGTTAAGAGGAAGGGAATCTGACCCTCCCGCAATAAGGGCCAAGGAAGAGGTCCCCTCAAAGTCCTCTCCACCAAGCTCTTGTGGAGTCAAATTCAACAATTTTGCGAAGATCGCCGACAAGGTCGGGACCTCATCCACAGAGTTGAACATGCACCCCATGGGAGTGCTATGTCTTACTTCAGTGGATGGGACGAGTTGTGCCTAAGATCCACCACTAGGCTCGCCAAATGATTTAAGAGCGGTGACAAACTCAGGAGAGGTCGGGACTGGTTTTGTCACAAGGATAGAATAGGTCATCACAGGGCCACCGTGCGAAGGTGGGCTCTTCCTACGTCCCTTATCGCGAGAAGGACTAGCCCCTGCCTTCTTCTTCATAGGAGGGAATGAACTCCCCACAGACGAAGCTAGAGGTGCAGAGGAGGAAGAGGATAGAACCATAGTGGATATGACTAAAGTGTTAACCATATCCATGGGCTTTGGGAAGGGCTGAATATCTGGAATGGACATTAGCAAAGGAGGCTCCACTAAGGGAGCGATAAACACTTGTACCTGATTAGGGTTAGGTTCTTTCATGCTCACAATGGAAGCTGGGAACGGGTCAGGCAGAAGAGACAACGAAAGAGGACGACGACGACGCTATAGAGGGCCCTAAAGTGGGGGCAGTCATTTCTTCTTCCTTCTGTTGTGAACCGGCCTACTCGGCCAGGAGAGCCTTTTGTCGGTGCTTGCGCTCTCATGCAAGGTTGTTCCTATGGCTCTTAGAGTTAAAAGCCACAGCTTGTGAAGGGATATGAGTTTCCTACTCGACCATATGGACGTCCACTACCGCCATTTCGGGCAGAGGAATGAGTTCCTGTGCAGGAGTAGGGGGAGCAGGTTGAGGAGTGATGGGAGGAGTCGATTCAAGAGCCTCGGCAGCAGGCCTCTTTCTACTCACTGCCTTAGGAGCAGGAGTAGTAGGAGGCTGTGGTGGTCAAGACAAGGAGGACTTTCTTCGAGGGATCTTCTTCCTTTCATACCGAATGGGTCTAGGCTCCATCGGTAGAACAGGAAGCTCAAACGCAGGATGCTTTGGCTTTCGCCAAGTGAGTACCGAAGGGTTCTCCTGCAAACGAGGAGCAGAACTCGAGGGTACCACAGTTGAGCGAGAAGAAGCGTCAGGTTGGGCAGCAGAAGAGGAAGGAGGAGGATCATGAGACCGCTTTTCTTTCCTCTTTCGAGCCTTAACAACATCATTGTCAGCCTTCAAGTAGGCCCTATGTGAAATAGCATAAGGTGAGGGAGGGTACCTCACTTTCAGCCTTAGACATCCTTTCTTATAATTCTGATATGTCTTGTGTAAAAGGTCCATCCTAGGCTGAAGGGGACCCACAGGTGCAGGCCACAGGTTATCTAGGGAGTAGCTGCCACATGCGACCGACAGTCAATAGTTGGTGTCATGGATCACATGTACAGAACCTTCGTGGATAAATTTTAGACATTTATGCACAACGGAGGGTACCGCGTTCATCGCTACTAACTAGGGGATACTCAACTTTACACAGAAGAGTTCGGACCCAAGAATGATATCAAACAAGAGCTTCATAGTCTTAATTCTGACCAAGACTGACAGGGAAATGCTACCTAAAGGGGGTATAGAAAGGTTGGCGTGTGTGTGAATGAAACTTTCAGGAGCATTTTATCCATCCTTATGTAAAAAGCTTATAAGCATGATCTCCTTCGTTATTATGTTCACCTGTGACATCGGATCAACGAGAACATTGACTACGATGTTTCCATTGATCTGCGCAAGAATATAGAGGGGAGATGGTTCCTTATTAAAGCCCATCAGCAGGTCTTGTGAAGTAAAGGTTATGCCAACACTTTTCTCTACAAGCTGCTCAAAGGGTATGGTTTGATGCAGGAATGAAGTGATTACGCACACTAGATAGTGCTTTCACAGAATTCCCAAAATTTAATGGATAAGATGATGACCCAATTAAGGTTTCGTCATGCAATACCTTTGGATCCTTCCAACTACGCCACCTAGGGGTCATAGGTTGGGTTGCAAGGGGACAGCCTCACAACACTCACACCTACAACACTCCTAGAGTACAAGGAAAGGAACTGTCAGTATCACAAAAAAGAAACCAAAATGGTTCACGTCAGGTTCACCAAAAATGTAAGAGGGGGACCACCACATGCAAGACCCCAGGTCACAAACGGTCGAGACACGAGAGGCTACCCTAACTTACCTCAGCTAAGTGTATGTTTAGGGTATGAGGATGAGAATGATGAGGATTTTTAGGGTCCTATGATCACTATACAACCCGAGTTTCAAAGTGGGGCTAGGAGAGTCAGTCTTTAGGTCCAATTCTGCGCCTTAGGGAGCTCTCTACCCGAGGACGTCAGCATAGACTTCAGATGACAGTGTGACGCGCTAGCATCTCAGAAATGTGTTTTAGTCTGTACAGCCAGACAATAGCTGAGACAAGGTTAAACACACTAAAAAAACTTATCAGCCTAGCTATTTAAGTAAAAGGCTGAAATGATGTAACTAAATAGATTAAGTAATCTCTAGTATTATAAAGCAAGTAAGCAAAAGTGATAAAGATGAGGAGAATCTCACCAATGAACTCGTTCGCCAGTTGATCCTCCAAGAGCTCACACACCTACACGCAACAAGAGAGATAATGTTGGGGGGTGGCTGTATAGGGGCCTGCCTTAGTCAGACCCTCCTTTAGGTGTTCCCACCTCCACAGATAGCTAATGGAAAAGAGATAAAGAAGTGATAAAAAACACAAGCACTACAAATAGTACTATGCTACTCAACCAAATGATAGAGGAGAGGAGAGGGAAGCTTACCACCTCCACCAAGAGCACTCAAGGCTGCTTGGGGGAGAAATGAGAGGAACTCAAGCCTCTACTGCAATGGCGTGGTCCCAAACTTGCTCTACCGATGTGGTGGAATGTGATATTGCTGCTATGGAATGCTTGGAATGCTAGAATGTGAATGCAAAATGAGTTTGAAGTGATGTAGAGTTCTTCCAATCTTCATCCAACCTCCTAATGCAAGTTCAAAGACTTGATTATGAAGGAATGAGGAAAGAAACGGCCATATTCGAGTCAGGTGGCCAAAGGAGGCGTTACAACTTGGCTGCCAATGGGAAGAGTAACGCCTCTACTGGCTCAGTCGTAGGAATCTGCCAGGGATGTAAATGTGTTGTGTGGACATCTGTGCGCCATGGGGCGTCCCCGACAGAAACGCCCCTACCGACACACAAAACGGGCACCAAGTGGACTACCATCAACAGGCTTAAGTGAATTTAAGCCTTTGACTTAGGTTTTCTAAAGTGTAATAAGGCAAAAAGGGGAATTACACTTAGGGTGCAAATTCGCTCTTATACACTTCCACATGTCAGCTCAAATCACCAATTAGAATTAATGCGTACCCACACAAGTCGGCTAGACTATTGTAGGGACCCAAATCAATATTCCAAACACAAGAAATATTAAAACAAATACTCCTTATACATCTGCAGCATGCTATATACACCAAGTTGGCCATAATGAGAAAATAAATAATAAATCATTCTACCAAATCTCCAAACTTGTACACCGATCAATGCAACATTACAAAACTTATCAATCAGGTAACATACATTCTTGAAAAGCTTCCCTAGGGATCCACACAACAAAATAATGATATGGTGAAGTATTTAGACCACCTTACCAACCAGATACTCTATTCTTTATGCTTTCTACTGATAGAATATTGTCTTCTACTTTTCCTGTCGGTATGGGCTACTTCTAAACTGTGGACCACACTAATGACTCCAGTTGCCATCAATGACAACACTAGCAACAAAAAACAATCTCCCAAAGCCATATGCCAACAATCTCCCCTTTTGGCATTGATGGCAACACTTAGTGAAAAATGACTAAGTGTCAGAATCAAAACTCAAAACTTTAAAACACAACAAAACATTGCTCCCCCTTTGGATGTCAAGGAATTTTTCACTACATTCTCTCCCCCTTTGACATCAATGACAAAACTTCCACTAATTTCTTTCCCCTTAATACTTTTATTGCACTCTCTCTCACTACATTCTTTCCCCCAATTGATCAAAAAATTGCAACTGCTACTAAATTTAGAAAATTATTTTATACTTATCTTTCATCTCCAGAAGAGATTTCTTCCGAGAGTCCACTGCAATCCCAATAGCTATTATCAGACTATTGTTTTTCGATGTCCTTTTGATGACCTGGACAAGGGATTCGGGAATGGTAATGGCTTCTTCCAGCTTTTCTCCTTTCATTAGAACTTCAATCATTTGCTCTAGTTTACATTCGGTATGATCCTTCACTTTCCAGAAAGTATCCATAAGAGTGTTTCTGGAAAAGTGAACCTTTGCATGCTCAACCTGCAGCTCATGAATCTTCTTCTTAACTACTCCATCCTTGTCCTGAAACATACTGTAGTCCAGACCAAATCTGACAAGCTCATTCTCAATTTTCTCCAACTTGTCCTTGTATTTATCAACCACATGAGGCCACCTAAGATAGTAATTGTAGATCTTATTTGTTGAGTCAATGCATTGTCTTAGTACATTCAAAAAAAAATTCAGTTTGGCAAGAGATAGCCTAAACTGCATCTTTAGATGTGAGATTATCTCATCTTCTTTCTTGTCTAGAGGCACAAAGTAAATAGCCTCCCTAATACATTCAATCAATTCATCTGGAAGTACATTTTTCAGACTCTCCAATTCAATGTTGTTATCAATAAAGTATCTTCCTAGAGTGTCCTCAATGAAGTCATGTCCATATGATGGTCCATTTATCCATATGTCAGCTATCTTTTGCATTCCATCTTCTTCTTGAACAATCTACAATATCTTTGCTTTAAATAAAGCACCTTCTTCATCACTTTCTTCTGCTATTATCACATCCAGTTCAACTGGTTTTGGTTCATCTCTTCGTGTATATTCCTCATAATCTTCATCCACTATATCCACAACCATCTTTTATTTACCTTTTCCCTCAACTTTTGTTGACTTAGGTGTCAGAGGAGTGTCACCAACCAACACTCTTGCTCTTTTCTACTTTTTCTCCACCTTACCGGAGGATGATCCAACTTCAACTACTTTTACCAGGAGAGGTATATCACTTACACCAAACTTTCCTAACAACTTTCTAAATAATTTTTCATAAACTTGCTCACCATTTTCAAAAGTGTTGAAATGCTCAGAAATTTGCTTACAAATTGGTATATTTTCCTTCCATATCACATTATCATTCTGAGGTAAGCAATTCAGGAAATACATCATAATGCATATAACTAGGGTACCAAACCTGAAAGAGTAATCTATATCCTTTGTCAATTGTACATTCTCCATCAATTGATCCTTCAACAATCCACATAGGTCAAAGTCTTCGTCTTCCATTATCATTTTGTGCGCAATGTAGATTGCGCCTATAGAGGTTGCCCCTTCCCTATTTTTGAAGAAAAATTTGTACGAAATTCCATATGCAATATACCTTGTCAATGGATCTTTGATTGTTGAAATTACTAGTGCCCTATGATTTCTTGTTACTCTAGTTAGGGCTTTGACTTCAACATTCTGAATCGATTTCTTTTTCGGGACATCTCTAGTATTGCATAATATCCTGACATATTTATGATTACTTCTTTTGAAATTCGATAAGGTTTATCTAGAGTAAGGGTATCATCATCCAATCTATTCAAGATAAACTGAACCACTTCCGCATTGACGAAATAAGGAAACTCATTCCAAATGTCCAAACTCTTGTGTTTCACTCCTCCAAGCTTCTTCAATTCGATGGTAGACAATAAATTTCTTACATCCCTGACCTTTCAACTACTATATTCATCCATAGTTACTATTCCTTTGATTTGCTTCATTTTCTATACTGAACAGGGTTCTACCGATCACTGAATAAGTACAAAATTAACAATCAATAGAAATACCTGGGAATTCGTTATTGAATTGACTTTCACTCCTTCAAAATTTTGTTGAAAAAGGCTCTCCAACTATTCTCCTTCGACGCACGATGACAAATGAGGGTTCCAAATTCCCTTTTATAACTTTGTACACCTAACTTCCTTGTCGCATTAAATGCTTTTCCCTAGGAGTTCTGATTACTCTGTACTCTCAAACATTAATAGTAGGATCCATCTACGGACCTTCAAGATTTCATCCTACTCAATAGATGATCATTAATATATTTGAATATGAATAACATAACTGCAGACAACTTCCTGCGATCCGGAACCAAGTACACACGGGGGGGACAAAAGATTTTCATGAAAACTCCCCCTAGGCCAAAGGCTTGAAATCAATTGTCGGATGAATTACCAGAGGGAGCTTCCGGTACAGCCTTATTACTTTCATCAGATTCACTCTTCTTTACCCATGTTTTCTTCATCTGATCTCTTATCTCTTCCATAGATGCTTTTCCTTTTCCTTTATCACCTTTCTGTGAATTTCTTCCTTGATACACCGGACCTCTCCTATCCATGTTTTTGTTCTTGCAGAATCTTGCAGTGTGACCAAATTTGTTACAATTGTAGCATATTGGATTTTTATGTCTATACCATCCATTCCACTAATTTCCTCATCTACATTGTTTAGCAGCATGTCCAAATCTTCCATAGGTGTAGCATTTAATGTTCCTTATACTGACATACATACTTTTGCATTCTAATGACTTATGACCAAACTTCTTGCATTTAAAACACTGACTAGAAAATGATGGATTGCCAGAATTTATCTTACTTCTACACTCATAGGCCATATGTCCAAATTTATTACAAACAAAGCAATATCCATTAAATTTCTAAGTGTTGGGTTGCCTTACCAGATGTATTATGTCTTTGTTCTTCTGAATTTTCTTTTTTGAGTCCTTTTGTTCAGATCCGGAGCTCTCACCCTTCACATAGCGAAGACCTCGGTTATCATTCGCATCCTTTCTTCCTTTAGTCATCTCATCAAACTTAGCATAACTCATCCTAAACTTCTCCTTGTATTCATTTGTTGTAGCAAGTTCATCTCTGAGAATAACTATTTGTCTTTCAAGATCTTGTTCATTGTTTATGGATTGTTGCAGTTCAATCTCCAACTGAATGAATCCACTATTAACTCTGCTGCATTCCTCAGATTTTTCTTTCAAGGACTGGGCCAGATTATCCTCCTTCTGCTTTCTTTCTTTAATTTCTTTGGTTAACTTCATCACCACAAATTCCATCTCAAGCTTTAGAGCAACATTGTCCTTAGCAAGCTTTTCACATTCTTATGTTATTTCTTTTAGGGTTTGATTTAGATGAACATCTTTCAGGCCTTTGCTTTCTTTTTGCTTCAACTGTCCACATAGTTCCTTCCTCTTTTCCCTTGACTCATTTATTTTATCCTTCAGTGATTGAATGAATTTTTTGGTAGCCACAAGATTTTCTTTTAACTCCATGACCTCTACTTTAGATTGATCAAGATCATCAAGTGCCACCATAAGCTGTTGTTGAAGGCCACCAATGTCCATTGTAATCCAAGATCCACCTCAAGTTGTTAAACTTTAGAAGAGGAACCTGCTCTGATACCAATTGTTGGAAACTAGGAACACTGAGAAGGGGGGTGAATCAGTGTTCCACAATATTTGAATTTCAAATCAAATCTTAAACTATCAATAGCAATATTTAAACTTTAATAGCATCCACAACATATAAATAGAAGGAAACATGCAAACATATTAAAGAACGCACCATAATGCCAAGATTTTTACGTGGAAACCTTATTAGGGGAAAAACCATGGTGGAGATTAATCCACAATTTATACTCTGTTAAAAGTATGAACAAAAGGGAATGCACTTGCATTCAAACACACTGCCTAGAGCTCACTGCTCAAAATAAGGAAGGCTCACTGCCTTACAAAATGTTTGGGAATACAACAAAAAGGTTGAATTGAGAAAATAGCATCACCAAATGCCTAGATTCAATTCCAATGAGGCTCAATTAAAATGAGCTTCAGCCCTTCTAACTGACTCTATTTTGGTTCTGCTCTGCTCTATTTTCTGCCCTTGTGAAACCCTTCTAATACTCACACACACATCTACTCTACTCTACACACATTCACACAATTTCACACTTCTTCACACCCTCTACTTACCACCTTCAAAATGAATCAACTGATCTCATACATATATCCGCTAACAAGATTTCATTACTATATGTCGGCTTTAGAAAAAATATAATATTCTTCCACATGTCGGCTCAAATCACCAATTAGAATTAATGTGTACCCACTCAAGTCGGCTAGACTATAGTAGGGACCCAAATCAAAATTCCAAACACAAGAAATATTAAAACAACTACTCCTTATACATCCACGACATGCTATATATTCCAAGTTAGGCATAATGAGAAAATAAACAATAAATCATTCTACCGAATCTCCAAACTCATACACCAATCAATGTAACATTACAAAAACTTATCAATCAAGTAACATACATTTTTGACAAGCTTCCCTAGGGATCCACACAACAAAATAATGATCTGGTGAAGTATTCAGACCACCTTACCAATCGGATACTCTGTTCTTTATGCTTTCTGCCTATAGAATATTGTCTTCTACTTTTCCTGTTGGTATGGGCTACTTCTAAACTGTGGACCACACTAATGACTCCAGTTGCCATCAATGACAACACTAGCAACCAAAAACAATCTCCCAAAGCCATATGACAACAAATATTTCAATATGTATAATAATCTAGAATTAAACTTGATTTGAAGATTACCTCTTTGCATTGAGTTTCAGACTCTTTGTTATCATATCTAGTATGGCTTCATCCTTTTAGAATGCCATAACCAATATGGTTATTCTTGACATTAAATATCATATAAAATACTACGTTTATAGAAATTTCCAATAATAATAAGTCAACATAATAAGCTATTTAACTTCTAATAATTCATCTAGGAACCTTTTGACTAATCTCTAATTTCCTCATGGTTCTTTCCAAGTTATCTATTGTATCATTTATATAAGGTACATGTGTTTGTATGTTCATAAACAATCATATATCTTTTCTTTAAATATGACACATATTCACATGTTAAAATGTATAATAATTCAATATCCAATTTGAAAATCATTTCCTACTTGAGAGGGCCCGTGCTTCTACACCTTGAAATCTCCTTGCATTATGGGTTTGGTTTTCCACGACATAAAATCCTCTCCTTTAAGATTAGAATACTGTGAATAGGTATAGACTCTTGCTCAAGTATAAGATAATATCATTTAAAAAAATAATTAGAACGTGTAGACACTAAAAATTGTCCTAGTCCTACAAACTTTATGTCCTTCGTTAATTCCCCTTTCGTCTTTGATAATTAAATAATTTTAATTATTTAATTAATTCATTTCTATCTATTTATTTCCTCTTTTTGATTATTTATTTAATTGTGTCACTAATGTCCTTTTTCTCCATAATTAAATAAATTCAATTTATTTAATTATTATCATCTTTTTCCACTATAATTAAATACTTATTTTAATTATTTAATTATTCATTGAGCCTTTTCTTCTACAATCAAATAAATTTTATTTATTTAATTAGTTCCTAATTTATCATTTTCTTCCCACTTATTTAATGACAAAGTCAAACCTATCACATGTCCTCTATAATTAAATAATGTTTTATTATTTAATTATTCACTTTCCCTCCCAAATTAAATAATTTTATAATTACTTAAGGTTCTCCTACAACCTCTTTTTTTGTGCCAACCTCATTATCCGTGTCAATTTTATCTCTTCATGCCTCATTCAATTTCTACCATTAATTCAATCTTGGCCATTCATCCTTATCATTGCCCTAATTTAGCCATAACCTTATTTCATACTACAAATTTCATTCTTGGCCATTGATTGACATATCTTATTGACATTTAATCTCATCCCTTCATTCACATTTGTCTTTCTATAAAAAACACCTATCATTATCATTTTAATCTATCTAGTTTATGCACAAGTACATGCTGCTTAAGGAAACAACTACTATCTTCAATATTTTGCTATCATAGACATTAGGCTACTATTGCATACTCAAATCTGAAGGCATCAAACACATTCAAGCAAAATGGAGAAGGACAATGGAGGTCAAGCAACCATGGCATAGGTAATATTTAATTTATGTTGATGTTTCTATGTTGGATTGTGCTTTATTGTTGGTTTAGGGATTTTTAGGTTTAGTTTTGATGCTTTATTACTTTAACCTGAATTTTACCCTAGATTACATTGGTGAACCTAATGTGAAGCTAACTAGAACTTGCATAATTTTTTAGAAATTTTGAAGTTTTAGGTCTGCATTACAATCACGAGCTCAAATGACTCAATCGCCAAAAGCCAGTGCACCGCAATCGCAATACGAAAAGCCACAACTGTTTAGAATTTGGGGGAATCATTTGGTTGCAACTATTTTCAAATTTTTTGTTCCTTTTCAATTTCTAGTTTTGATTTTTATCATCTAACATCATTATTGCATCATATTAGTTTCTAGTTTTGTCGAAATTGGTCAGATTTTTAGTGTTTTTGCAACTTCAAGATGGTGTGCCACAACTGATTAGGGCTTCACTCCAATTGTTGATGACTTCATTGCATCTACCTGACGTAGTCGACATTCTAGAAGCCGCAATCACCAGTACTCACACTGCATCTATCAAAATCCAGTGAGCCACATTCGTCAGTTATAACACTGCAATTGCCTATTTTTCAAAATTTTGCATTTTGTTAGGAATTTTCAATTCATGTCTTTTGCATTCGGTAGTTTAGGAGTTTTTGTGTTATTGATATCTGATTTACAACATGTGGCATAGGTGGAAAGGAGGCATTTACATTTAGGATTTTCTAACTTGTTTATCTTTTCTCATTTTGCAATATCTTTTCACACTCATTTGGTTTAAAATTAACTTGCATTTACACTCATTTGGTTTAAAATTTACAACTTGCATTATCTCATTCATGGGTTTAAAATGAACACTTTTTTGCATCTTCACTCATTGGTCTTAAAATTTAAAACGTTACATATTGTTAGTGAATGAAAGAGAAATCAGTAATGAATTTAGCAATGACTCAAAACCTGAATTATCACTGATGTGGATCTGCTAATAGCTCTGAAAGCACACAATTGCATTTGTGGCTTTCTCTGAATTTTATCGAGGTACAACTCCCTCACAAGGTCTTCAAGGAATTATACTATCCTAAAGAAATCGCATGTTCTTTTAACTAGAAATTAGAAAAGGTGATGAATGCTAAATCATAAATATGAAATTAGCGCGGGGGCAGAAACACAACCAACTATAATCAATTCAAAGATTGAAAATAATGACCATCAAATCAAATTAATATATTCGGATCAAACTACAATAAATGAAAGGTAAATAGCTCATTCTTCAAAGAAAACATGACTAATCGTATGCATAACACATAGGTTGACATACTTTTAAATCTTTCAATTTATAGCACACAGATTATAAACTATTGCAGACTATCATTAATGACATTCCTCCTTGAAAACACCCCCAAATGTATCCATGAAGATTTTTTATAAAAAATTCCCCTCCTCAATGTTCTTCTAATTTATAATGTGGCTAAAGTCATTTGAACGTACACTAAAGATGCTACTAAATTAGTGGCTTCTTGTATCCCGGGCGTTTATTAGGAAGTTGATAGGACAATTGGAATTTTTTCCAAGAATGGATATCAGCAGAGGAAACTGATCATCACTTGAGCAGCAACCGCCAAAGGACCAATCATTTCATTAGTTTTAAATGCAACGCTTAAGGTAATCAAGCGGTAGCATGTGTGAGTTTTCTGATGAATAATTTGCAACTTAATCGACACAAGTTGATCATAAATGTGAACTAAATTCATATCTCATCAATCTTGAATCGAATATGACAATGTCTAGCCAAAATTCTATAAATTCAAGTAACATCATCTCTTTTGCAACATCAATTACGTCCAATATGGAAAGCTCCCATAGTGATGGAATTTCTACAAATGACTATATTGTTCTAGAGGAGATTGAGTGCAATCCTCTATTCAAGCATGTTTCTGATCAACTGAAAGAGGTGTTTGTAGTGCAAAGTGAAGTGGAAAAGGAGGTGCTCTGAAGCATCTTGGGTGAGGCATTTCTGAGCCAAGATCACGTTCACAATACTATCATGCTAGAGTGATTTATTTATATTGTTGTTAGGACTTCTAGCCATCGAGACTAGGGTGTAAGGGCAATGGAGAATTTGGCGAGGCCTAAGTTCCATCACTGTGTCAGGGTGGTGATAAACAGACTCAGCTACTATCCACAGACCAAGTTGGTAGCTGATGCCATTTGCATTACATCAACCATTCAAGATGAGACTCTGGAAGAAGTTGTGGCTTTATTGCATATTGAGGTGGTGAGAAATGATCTGGGGTTGTTCACGCAATTCCTCTAGTCGCACGAGAAACTGCTTTCACCTGCTCAAATGGAATGCCTGCAAGTTGTTACCGAGAGCATCTGTGTCCTGATGTTCACTCCATGCACCTGAAACCTTCTCTGTCTACCTCTTTTTATGTCTACCAATCTGGTTTTTTCCTTTGAATCAAGCGATAATAGCTTTTCCAGTGTAATGTAAAAATGATCTTATATATAAATAAAATATATCTCTTGGCATCATTTGTGTTTCACATTGTTGGTTTTATGTTCATGTTGTGCTTGAAAATAATGATTTCCTTTTATATAATATCATAATCAAGTAGTTAGGTTGGTAATAGTTCAGTTTCAAATGGAAAAATTATTCATAAGCAGCTAAACAAGTGGTTCGCATAACCTAAGAAAACCCTGCCCAAGTTCAAAGTAACTTAGAAAATGTCGCCTGAAGTGTAACTTGCAAGTGAAGTCTCCAACTTTGATTTATGACTAATTTTTTCTGTACATTGCACTTTGGGAAGTAAAAAGGGTTCAAACGTGACAAGGAAAATGCATCGTATGAAAAATAAGGAAGCTAGGTGGTGAAATAAGAGGTTCAACAAACTTCACAAAACACTGCTCAAGTTCGAAATAGAAGACGAAAGACCGCCGAAAGCTAAGTTTGATTATGACTTAGGAAAAACTTGAAGATGACCTCCCAAATAGAGACTCGAGGAAAAATCTATAGGTAACACATATCACATTCATTTTGGCTTAAAATTAACCTTGCAATTTCCACTCATTAGTCTTAAAATTAACAACAATTTTGCATCAAGTGTCTTTTGCAACTCACATTTGGATTTAGGACTTAAAATAAACCATTATCTTGTGCTTTTGTATTTGTTTTGAGGTGTGTATGCTCTTCCCTCACGCCTTTGGTGATCTTGGGAATCAAAAACATCTCTTGACATTTGCATTATCACCCACACATTTGGTTTTATTAAGGTTAATGAACACATGCTAGTGTGAGTCAAACACATTGTGTATGCTCTCTCCTCACACCTTGAGTGATCTTGGAGATCAAAAATAATGTGCTTGTCTTGCTTTGTTTTACCCTATTAGAGGGGCCTACTAATGTGATACACATCCGCATAGAGAACTCTTTGGTGACTACAACCATTTTTTCCCTTGGGCCGATATATAAAAGTGTTGGAAATATGTGAATCAAACATCACAGGCTGAAACCTCCACTAGAGCAAAGTTGGTATGACATCCATCATGTCTGGATGACTAGCAGATTGGTAACATCATGTTTTGTACAGATCGATGTGACCTTGCAGAAGTATTGCCGAACGTCGTTTACCTTGGAGCTTGTCGCTGTGACATTTTGTTCGTTGTGACCTCTCACTACTCGTAGACATCTCTGGCCGACAGGCCATTCAATGGGATATCGGGGAGAGTCTTGGGTGTTCACTATGAACTCCTGGTGATGTGTTTATGTCTCACCAATAGTATGTTACATTTTATACTCTTTAGTGTATCTTGTGGTCTATCGGTAAGAAGTCTTACCGATGAACAAATGTCTCACCAACGAAGGTTCAAAAGTTGGTCATCGGTCTAACACGGTGGTTTCAGTAAGAAGTCCCAGCAATTTTGGTGAGTCTTGCCGATGATAAAGAGTCTTCGGAATAGCTTAGAGATCTCAGAGTAAAGTCTTAGTGAAGGGCGATGTCTTGGCGACTGTTGAAAGCTTCGGGGTGACAATAGAGATCTTAGAGAAACCTCTCGGTGAAAGACATAGGTCTTGCCGACTATTCTTTGGAGCTCAGTATGACAAATGACTTCAGTATAACCTTTGGTGACTTGGCATGAGGTCTTGGCGAGAGCGATAGTCTTGTCGAATGGAAAACTTACGGCTGTGTGACTTTGAGGCTTCGGTATGACATCTCAGTGAAAGCGATATGTTTTGGTGACATGGAAAAAACTAAGCGATAGCTCTCTGGGCTTGGTGAAACATCTTGGCGACTACGGTAACTCTTGGCGATATCGATATTAAGTCTATGTGGCATCGGTGAGACATTGTTAGTGTCTCACCGAGATTCCAACTCAGTATGAATTCTTTTGACTATCCTATGTGGAGTCTCATGGACCAATAGGAGAAGCCGAATCTGAACAGTTGGAAGATTGTTCGTTGTGAAGGTTCTCTGAAGAAGCTCGACAGTCAAGGAATGCCATGAATATAGTTTGTAGTTGCAGATGCTCGATGGTTCGATAGTTCGATGGTTGGTTGATTCGACAGATTGTTGTATGATCAGTAAATGATTTCTATTATGTAAAGACTGTAACGTGAAGGTTCCTGTAACAAGATTGTGCATGGTGAATGTTGTTGTAAATAGACACCAGAAAGATAAGTCTGTCATTTGTATGTAATTTCCATTACTGTAATACAAAGTGATTTCTCTTCATGTGGTGGGTTTTTCTCCCGTAAGGGTTTTCCCACGTATATCTGGTGTTCATGTGTGATTTTCAAATACTCTGTTTCTGTTATCTGCTTTATAGTGCATCTTAATTGGACTATAATTGTAAATTTTAAAGTGTATCTACATTCTTCCCTGAGGTATTGACGATAGGAGAATTGTTTTCCACATCTAATTTTCCTTACAAAAAGGATATGGGAAACTCGATTCTGAACAACCTTGTCACCCAACCATTCTGCTTGTTGGGAGGTATGTCCCCAAGTTGTGATTAAAAGACAAGCTAGTTAGAGGCCACCCTTTTGATTGAGTTTTGGAGGCATTTTTAGTGCAAGGAATGCACACTGTACCCCGAATATTCTTACACCCAACATTTGTCTCCCTTGAGTGAGACGGGAATCCTTGGCTTAGCATAAGTTACTTGTTAAACTTGTAACTTTCCAAGGAGAGGGTGATTGGGTCATCCTTCCATTGCAAGAGGCCCCTATTCGTCCACTCTCATAGACAAAAGGTGATACATAACTCGAAAGGGTGTCCCTCCCTTGCGTCAACAGAGATTCCTAGCGTGGGCCTAAGAGTGTTTCCATTGGGCATTGACCATAGGATAGGTAAGTGTTTTGTGTTTGTGATTTATATTCAATTTGTTTTAAACCTATGGAAATTTGAGGTGAATAACCTTCAAACACACTTTTTGACATTCAGACCATCCAAGACAATTGTTTTTTAGATTTTTTACAATTTTTTCCATTCAAACTTCATAAAAATCAAATCAAAAGTGATTCAATCAGTCAACTTAGGAAAAAAATGAGTTTTTCACCACAACTGTCACTATTAACTACAAGTGTTTCCCAAAATGTTGCAATTGCTAAAAGCCAGAACATTGCAATTGTTGCCTAGAACACTACAACTGTTGCTTAGAACACTGCACAGCTAGTTGATCATTTTTTTAGGGAAATCTGAAGCATCCTCATTTATAATCAAATCTTGACTATTATCTTATTATTAGACTACAAACTTGCAAGCTTTTAGACCTATCATTCCATTTCATCTATTTTTCTCATCTTTGCATTAGTTGACTACATCATAGGTCAAACTATAGGTCATCTTGTAGTTGCATATACCCTTTATGTTGTACCCAAAATTAAAAAAAATTCTTCATTAAGGAATTTTGATAAAAATGGTCAAAATCTTGTAAAATTGTCATCAAAAGTCAAAAAGAGTCAAAGTCTCTCAAAATAGCAATTTGTTGTTCTTAGAAATTTCTAAAAAATAAACAAACCATAGGGTTTTTCTAGGTTTATTGTCAAAAGGAGGCTTGCAAAATTTTGAAATTTTTGAAAATTAGGGTTTTAGGCCCTATTTTTAGGCAAAAACCCTAAAAATAGAATCTTTGCAGAAAAGGTTCAAATTGATTTTGATTGGTTGATTCTTCATCATGATCACATTGGTCCAGTCAGAATCATCAAAAAGTTAGTTTTTCTTTGGTGGGTTTATTCCATTTTTTCAGAAGAAAAATTAGGGGCCTCCAAGGTCATCAATGGAGGATGGCTAGATACCAGGTGTCAGAATCTAAATCTCAAACGTTGCACAGATTATTCCACGATGAAAGATGCTCAAAAAATGGTGAACGGAGGAGGGGATTGCAAAAAAAATAAACTATGGAAAATCTCGGATGCCTTATTTCTAGGAAGGCACCTAGACTTCAATGCCTTAGTCATTTTTCTCATTTCCATTGATCGTGCACGTACAACGGTGAATGTGGTCATGTTAGAAACAACACAAATAATGCAGTTGGCAAGACGGTGAACATGAGGTACAAGGAGGTTAAAAATCTTTGAAAAATGGCTAACAATAGAGCACAAAAGCGCCCTTGCAAGTCAGAGGCTCCCATGATTTTAAGAGGTCAAATACCATTGTTAGGGTTTGTAGTTGTGGGGGTCCTCTTTAGAATTTTTTAGGCTTTTCAATGAATCCAGCATCTAGTTCAACAAATCCATCAAACTCCTGAAATTGTAGATCGAGCGGAAATGTCTCATCAAGAGGAAAAATTGCAAATCACAAGAATCATAAAAAATGGTTAACTCTGGCAAGGAAAAGCACCCCTGCGAGCCAAGGGCACCTAGAAATTAAAGCACTCAAAATTCATTTTTAGGGTTAGCCACCTCCAAGAGATTCATCTCTATTTTAGTCTAGCTCCATAGTGAATTCATCTACCAGCTTAGAAAACCTGACAAATGTCACTAATTGAAGATCGAACGGACACCAAAAATGAAGGAAAAGTCAAGAAACTAAAACATGGTTGTCTATAGTAAAAAAGTGCCCCTACTAGCCAAGGGCGCCCAACTTTTTGAACCATCAAATGAAGTTTCCAGGTTTCAAAACTCCCAATAAGTCCTCAAATTTTATCAAGCTTCGTAACGAGTCTGTCAACAGGTTCACCAAAGTAGTCAAACATCCAACATTGTGAATCAAACTGGAGTGTTTCGTCAAGAGCTACAAAGTAAAAATTGTATCTTTTGCACACATGGGCACCCCAGGTAGCTAGGGGTGCCTAGGAATTTGAGCCCTCTAAAAAAGTTATTAGATTTTTCAAAAGGGATCATTCTTTCTGGAATTTTTTAGGCTTTCCATTGAATATCTCAACCTAACCACATGATTCATCAATCGCTGGCAATTGCAAATTGAAGCATAGGAGACAAATTGGAGAAGTTGAAAATCATTAAAAAATTGGTTGTTTGGAGCACAAAAGTGCACCTACTAGCCAGGGGCGCCCAAGATTTTAAGCCATCAAAACCACTTTTTAAGGTTTGCGGCCTCCAGGAGATCCTTCTTAGTTTTTCTTATGTTCTTCAACGATTCCATCATCCAATCCACAAGATCTATCAGACATCCGGAATTGAGGATCAAACAAAGTCATTTTATCAAAGTAAAAGATGAAAATTTGGAAAATTTTCTAACTCTTGTGATGCAAAGCACCTAGGTCAACTAAGGGCGCTATTGAGGTGCCAAATTGACCCACAACATGTAGGTAAGATAAAAGTAAAAATATCTCACCTCTCTTGAAAGATACAATCAGTAATCAAACTGATCACCTCCCAAGGTCTTTGATGTTGGTTCACAATGTTGTTTCATGAAGTGGTCAATATGGCTGTAATGTTCAAGGGGCATGCTGGTTTTGAGCTTCTGGATTGTTGCAAGATCAAACATCTATCTAAACCTACTTTAACTGGTGGTTTTAAAGAAATAGAAAAAGATAGATCAAGGTTTTCAAACTGAAAAGAATGTTGATTCATTCAACTAATCAGACTTGTTACCTTTCAAGGAATTCCTAAACTAGAACTATAGAATAAAATTAACTTGTAATTGATACAAGGTTTCATTCATTCATAGTGCAAACTTTAACAGTAGATTGCAAATCATCATTCAAACAAAACATAAGATAAAATTTCATTCCTTGAAAGCTTTTCAAATCAAATGATTAACCCAAAATGAATACCATTATAAAGCATAATATAAAGCAGGTTTAAATCTAGTTGCTCCTACTGTCAATGAAATAGATAAGCAGCATTTACAAATCTGGGAAGATCACCAGTGTACAGAAACCCATGTCTTTAAACTATCTCCATCTATGCTAAGAAAATCAAGAAGATACATCACCTCCTCTTCCTGCTGAATTGTAAGAAAAAAAATGTCTAACTTCCTTCAAAACCCTAACTCACCTTTTCTATCTCCCAAATATCTTTTTCTAACCCTTCTTAACTTTTCTCTAACCTGTCTAACCCTTACAAAAGAGGCGAAATGTCATATTTATAAAACGTGTTAGATGCGTCGGCCCAGTTTTAGGGTTTACAATGAGTCGGTCATAGAAGAAGTCAAACCTAGAAGAGTTTGAAACAAAGTCAACATACATAAAATGCAAGGGTACCGACCAGATCAGCCCAAGATCTCCCTCATAACTCAGATCAAAATGCGTGAAGAAGAGGCAAAGCGAAACAATGAGGAAGTATGACTTTCGACGTGTTTTGCATTAACTACTTCCTCCACCTCACCCATACCTTGCTCCATTTTGGCCTTCGTCATCAAGAACGTCCTCTTCAAGCCATTCGCAAGTCGCATAGGTAAAACCCTAGTTCGCCATTTAATAGCATCAACATTATTCTCCAGCTGCCTCATCGCATGTCCCAATCTCTTGTTGGATTGATATTTAGTAATGACTGTAATGTAGGTCGCTGCATCATCCAACTAGTTCCCAACTACTCTATCCCATGATAGCCTTAGTCTTTCGTAGCAGGGTGTTCATATTCGGATCTGAAACCTCAAACCAGACTGATGCTATCCTACCCTCAGGAATCCTACTCTTTACGTACAGCTTCATTCTTTCTTCTGCTTCAGAGATGGATGATCCCTTTGTGCCTCTCTTAGCCTTTCAGTCATTGCCTTGCTAGACTCAGCCTGCATCCATCAAACACCAATGTGAGAATCCAATTGTTGACAACATTTCATCAAATTGCTGGCTCAAAATCATGATAAAACCATTAAATCAACCCTTAAGCATCAACATTGAGAAGTTCAAGATTTCAAGCTAACCCGAGAAAACCAGCCTGGAAGGAATTTTGGAAAATTCCAAACTAGGCGGATTCTCCCAATGAGGCACCACTATCAACAATAGATCATTAAAATTAACACAAGCAGCATAATCACTGTGCAATTTACCAAATTAAAGCATGGAAACATAAGAATTCATCACTAGAATCATCCATTTCACCAAATTTTCTCATTCCACAATGCCTCCCAGAAAATCCAAAAAAATATGGCCGGACTGGATTTCTGTGAAGAGGGGTAAATTTCTGAAGTTTTAGCACATTTATGGGAAACTGAAGGGATCCAAGAAAATCCAGTCAGGCAGGAAAATCCCAAACCTGGCAGAAAACACATACACTGGCCACGACTTCACTCAAATTGACCAAAGGTCATAAATTTGAGGACCCTGGGCACGAAAAATCGTTTAACACGAGCCTCTTACAGATCTTCGAATCCTAGGCTCAATCGAAAGTATCTCAAGACAAGATAGTGGTGCCCTAGGCATGAAACCCTAGATTTTAACCATGAATGCACAGGGCAAGCCATGAAATTCCCAAACACACAAGAATTCAAACTTCAAGCAAGATTGTAATGCCTTAAAGCACAATAAGATTGAACATCCAACTCAGGAGAATGCAAAATGATAAAGCAAAATGGCATAAAGCTCCAAAAATCGACCAAACTTGGAAACCCAACGGCCAGACGGAAATCCAGAAAATTCGACCCAGGCGGAATTCCACAAAGACCAAAAATCTCCAAACTACAGTGTAAAACAGGCCGAGCCGGACTTCGAGTGCAATCCGGGAAAATCTGGATGAGGCGAACAATCCTGAACTGGCTCAAAAACCTAAACAGCAACATTGAAACCAGAGTTTGAAAGAAAACCGGGAAAATCCGGACAGATCAGAAAATCCCAAATTAGGGTAAAAACCCGAACTTCACCCAAAACGTAATATTTTCAATATGCAACTTGGGGACAACACTTGGGCAAGCAAGATAAACATACTAAGCACATGCCAAGGCAAAGCAAAACCTCAAAATCGAAGGGGGAAAAACACAAAGAGTGAAAGCAGAAGAGGGTCCCATTTTAAAATTGAAATGGGGTGGTTATGCAAGGCATAACAGGTGCCCTAAATAAAAAGCAGTCAGATGTGGGATCAAAAGCTAGTGTGAGGTATCAATCTCCTCAGATTTGATAAGGTGTTCTAGATCAATTCACTTTCAGTTTCAATTGTTCACAAATTGGCTGGAAAACAATGCTCAAACAAGGGGTATCAGTCATTAGAGGCGTAAAAGTTGAAAACTTCAAAAAATATTTGAACATTGCAAACTTGGATGCCTTATCTCAAGGAGACGCCAAGTCAACTTGAGTTACAAATTTTTGAATACTTTTTCTCCCTCAGGCCACCCTGTTTTTTAGGGATTCTTTGAGTTAATAGATATTTTCCCAAGATGACTCCTAAATTAGGGTTTCCACGAGTTAACTGCTTCTTTCACTTCCAAACTTTATTTAAGACGCATTTGGGCATCCATATTAATTATTTTGCAAGTTGACTTCACAAGGAAAACACAATTTTTTCTTCTCGACAACATTTGGAAGATCAAACAAAGGGAATTTTTAGAGTTCTTCATAGTTTCAAATACAAGTTGCACAAAAGAACATTTTTTTGTCATCCATTTTTCCAAGGCATCCTTTTTTAGAGATAGAAGGCCATCTTCTCCAAAATTCATTGATCTGGGTCTTTCTATTCTACATTTCTCTTGAAGATTGGTGATTTTTTGTGGAAGCTTCCAGCCCTATTTTTTAGGCATTCTTGAAAAATCACCTTTTTCAATAATCTAGCAATTTGGATCTATTCAACACAAAATTGGCCACAAAACCCACATCCTAGATTTTTCCAAAAAAATTGCCTCGCTACTTCCACTTTTAGGGTTTCTTGCATGTCTGTGAAAAAAATAGTTTTTCAAAAAATAGACAATCTAGGTCTCTTCAACACACAAGCACCAACAAAACCCATGTCTCATATTTTTTCGAGAAAAAGTTACTTTGCAACTTCTACCTCTGAGGCATTCTTGCATGTTCTTGAAGAAGTCATATTTTCAAAAAATGGACGATCTAGGTTTATTCAGAATGACATTCCTTACAAAACCCATATCTCAAATTTTTATCCAAAATCTACCCTTTTTTGCCTTTTAGCGAAGCTATTTTTAGCTTTTGTGTAGGAGTTGTTCAAAAATAGTCATCTTCATAGTCATTCTTCAAGTTTTCAGATATGCAGCTCTCTCCAATCGATATCAAAACCAAATCGATTTTGCTTCGTCATTTCTTGAAGACACTTGACACCTAAATCCAATAGTTGATATGAACACTTTGAAAGGCATAGACTACATTACAATCCAAAATCTTGAACAATCCAGGTTATTGGTAGCAGCCTCTTTTCCCATCTCGGCACAAAACATCGAGTTTTTAATTGCTTATGTCAAGCATTACAATCCCACTTCACGGGAAATCCAATTAGTAGATGGGAAAATAATTTGCAGCCTCAAGCCAAGAGACATTGAGAGGTGTTTTTCTATTTCACCATGTCCATATAACCTCATTATATCAACTGAAGAATGTGAAAAGGCATGGAATACACAAAAGGAATAGTGCCAGAAAAGGATGGCACAAAGGTGGCTCCAAGAGAAACGAAACAGTTTACCAAGGAACATTGGACATGGTGAATTCAAGGATGAGTTTGTTGTCATGATCACTTTGCTCAACCAAGTCACAGGTCAAGCAGAAGCACATAAGTTCTAGCCATGTATGTTATACATCATGTCCCAACTTGTCAACAATAGAGAACACTACAACTGGCCAGCTTTGATCAGTGGCACTCTTCACAATCAGATGGAAGGGTTCTTCAAGGCCCATGAATTCCATATGATTTCATACCTCGTATATCTAATATCCTTTCAAGGCAAGTTTAGAGGTTTGAATTCCATTGGAATTATGGGCATGCAATAGGTGCATGAGCATTACTCACAAATAGAATTTTCACAATCGGAGCCTCATTTCAAGCGAGTGAATGATCTTTTCCTAATGCATATAGAGTGGGATCTTGACAATGAATTGCATATACGGTTTTCAACAGATGCTAGATTGGTAATGGTGGATTGGGCTGATTGGTTTATCCAATTACCCATATTCTCCTACATGCATGTATATGGCTTCTCAAGAAGTCCAGCCATTTTACCTCGATACCCATCAGATAAGGTAGTATTCATGGAGTTCCTAAGGCAATTGTATGAAGTGCACACCTTTTTTTGTAACAAATGCAAGTCTACTACCAGTTTCCCTTTTGAGATGAGTATATACAGATGCAAATCAGCAGTTGATGCTAAGTTGATGAGCAATGAAATTTCAAAGCTTAATCTCAAGTTTCTCATAGAAAGGCCTTCATATGACCCTTGGGGTCTCTTGGCAGCTCGCCTTGGTCACAATTCTTCACATAAACCTACAATGGAGGATTTTTGGCTTAGTTGTGAAGATGAGTTAGAAGTGTGAAAGCGTAATTACAGTAGATTTACTCTTCCTCAAATCGTTGATTTCTTATCAGAAGATGTGGAGAGTTTATCAGATGATGATGGAGAAGTCTTACTTCCCACATATGCCAGAGATCAGATTGATTAGCAGCCACTTTGACCAATTGATTGATATGCCAAAGAGAGCACCTCCATTGAAGAAAATATAAGCTGGGTTATAAAGAACAACAGATTTTTCTTGAGTAGCAAGAGGACATGGAAGGTAGTCACTCTAGTTACAAAGCTTCCATTAGTTCCCACCACACTATCTTCCACTTCTAGATGGAAACCTAGAGTGAAAGAGATGAGCAATCCTCTAGAGGGTACAAAGAACTACAGGATGTCGATGAATTTGAAGGAAAAGATGCAATCTCCTATTAGGAATCAACAAGAACAAGTGGATGCAACCAAAGATACAATTGAATCAGTACCAGAAGTTGAAGAAGAGACTCCCATTCTTTTTTCATCATCGCAGTCTTCTCCAATTCACATTGATTTGGAGTCTTATTCACCAATTTGTGACATCTCAACACCAACTCATTCATCGGGAGTTGATGAGACTAGAGCTAATCCTCCCAGTGAAGTTAGTCGAGACTCTTCATCTTGGCTTGAGAACCTCCTAGGCAGGAAGAGGAGAAAAATATTCTTACTAATTATACTTTGCAGAGTTTGATAATGTCTACCAAGACTCGTTAGAAAAGAAACTCAAGAAGCAAGTTCACATGGAGAAGAATGTTGACAATGAGGTTTTCATTGAAATTGCTACACTGTCATAGGATAGGAATGCCAGCGAGGTTGAGGCCGATGACTTCACATTGGTCAAATACAACCTTAGTAGAAGTACACGATAAGCCGATGTAAATCTCTTTGAGGTTGTAGGAGTTAACTTGAAGGAGAGAGTGCTCAAAGATGGAGAAGACAAGGCAGCCCTCAAGGATGAAAATCGATAGTTGTGGTAGTACATCTCCAACCTACTTCACGGTGCTTCACACGTCATTGCTTTGCTCCCACAAATGTTGGAATCATCTATAGATCAAAATTAGTTGAGTTAGTTGATTATTTATGGGAAAATTTTGAGAGACTGGGTGGAAGAATTCGTCACTAGGGGCATATTCATACTTGCAGAGATGTACCAATTAAGGTACAACGCCCATGATCTTTGCTTAGGAATTCAAGAGTCAAAGTAGAACATGGTGGAAAGGAAGCCCAGGGACGAAATCATCATTTCCAACTTGAGGATGGCATATGATTTAGTCACTACAGAAGAAAATAAGCAGAAGCTTTTTACTTGGAGAGAACAACACATCTTCAAAGTAAAAAATTACGAAGCAATCTCTGCTGAAATGGTTGAATGTAGACAAAAGGTGGCAAGTACTCTTAGGTTCGTAAGAAAAATTGTCTCAAAAATTCCTTGCCAATATCAACATGAATATGGTGATTACATTGATCTTAGTGAAGTACAAATAGATTTTCAAAACCTTATCCATATTAGTTTCAATAGTGACCCCATTGACTGCAAGTTGAGTCAAGTTGTAGCAATGTCAGTGAGATTTGATGAAGCAACTGAAAGGAGAAGTGAATTTCTAAATCAGATCATAGATGGCGAAGAGATATTATAGAGAAATTACATCATTCAGAAGAGTATCAGTGTTCCAGATGCATAGGCAATTAACAGCTTTCTGGAGGAATTGATTTCTCAAGTTGTCGATGAGTGAACTACTAGTTGAGGCATGCGACATTTTCCAAGGATAGAATTTAAAATAGTAGTTAACTTGATTCCTTTTCCAAGTTAACTGGCTACCCTCTTTTCATGCATATCTATCTTTGAAGATATCTATTGTACAGTTGGAGTTTTTTTTAGTTTTAGATTAGTTAACTGATATTAGTCATTCCAATTAACCATTAGTTATCTTTATTTAGACATAGGAATAAATCTTGCACATTGGCAAGACTGATTGTTAACACAAGGAGATTTTAGGGTTCCCTACTCCTGTGTTTGTGTATAAATAAGAGAAGCCTTGCTCACTATATTTTAACTGTGCTTGTGATAACAAAATGTTGAGCTTATTTTGGCCTACTTCTTTGTTATTCAGAATATGTCCAACTTTGTTTGTGTAATTTGGTTTGATCATAAATTGTATGCCTATTGTAGCTATATTCTATTGTCCCAGATGTGTGATTACTATTGGAATTGGAGGAAATAAATCTTATGCCTACCTTTCTTTGATCCACATTCTCAAAGTCTTTCAGTGTTATTATTTCATGTTTTGCTTTCATAATCTTTATTTCAGCATTCATTTCAAAGTGCAATGAGTCTTCAAATGTGTTCTAGAAATAAGTTTGTTTAAGCTTTGTGTTTACCAACCATTCCTTGTTTACTTCTAAATTCTCTTTCTCTAAACTTACTTGAGAAGTTAGAAGCATCATTAGTTTAGGCTTAGTTGTAGTTGAAGTTATGAAACCAAAGAAAACCTCAGCTACGACGCAAAGAGTTTTATAACCTTGTGCTCTTAGCTGAGATAAAAAGATCATAAATTAGTTTAGTATTTCTTTTTACACATAATCAGAAAAAGAGGGAGCTTCCCTCCTAATTTGAAGAGAAATCTAACTGTGCATAGTTGTTTGTTTCCAATCCACACTCCAGAGGTATGAATTGAAACACCAACACTTTGCAGACCTTAGATTAGGAAGTTTATCAGACTTAGACTAGACCATAGCTGCAAATTCATGTTACCTTGACCTTATCTTTCAAATCAATCAATTAAGTCCTTTGTACTTTAGGTTGGTTCCTCAACTCACAAGTCTAGTTTGAGACCACCTTGTTAACTTGTCATCATTTTAGTCACTATCCTTCTCAAGGTCATTAGTAATCAGATTTGTCACTTTGGCTATCTTATTTTGGTTGAAAACCTTTCCTTAGGTTTACCAGAAAGTATTTAGTCTTCATATTAGGTCATATTACATCCATCCCATCACATCCTATTGAAATTACATTGGCATCTTGCATCCCCTTAGTCATAGTCATACCTTTTCATTATCATTTCTTAGGCATCACAACTATACTAGCAGATTGAACCTAGGATCCTCATCTAATGAAGCACCTAAGCCACATACTCCTTTTGACAATTACAACACCTAAGAAATAATTGAGGATCAAGCAGAGGTAGCCTCCCAAGACCCCAATGTGGCATGATTTGTGTATGAGATAGTAGCTTTAGACCCTCAAAGGTTTTTAGCCAAACTTTTACATAGTGGAGCAAAACTACCCCATGGCTTTGATGTAAACACACTTCAAGCAGAATCATCACCCAAAAAACAAACCAAGGACATGACACATCTACCTCCAAAGGTTCCATCACAAAAATGAATGTTTCTATGCCTTTAGGAGGTCTACACAAGAGTCCACCATAATCCATACATCCTTATTTGGAACACTACCAATGACACAATCCATGACACAAGCCATGTCACAACCTTTTGTTCATACATCTAGTCTATTTGGAACATCTAGTGCCATGAACACCTCATCATCAAATCCTTTGGGTAAAAATAAGAGGACTAGGATTCATATTTGTGGTCCCAACACAAACACCAATAGGTGACAAGGTCCTAACACAAGCATCCCCCAACAAACAAATACACAAGGGACTTTTCACTAATACAACAATCAATACACAAAAGGTCAAAATATTCCCAACCCATTCCAAATGCAATTAAATACAAACACCTCACACATAGCCCACATCCAAACTCAAATCCCAAACATCCAAACTCAAAAACAAATCCCATCATACACTCATAACATCTCAACTCATAACATACATCCAACCAACATATTGTATTGCAAAATACAAACATGGGCCCTTATCACAATGCAACTGCCAATGTTGTGGACACGTCACTCACACAATATGATTTCCTAGCCAATCAAATGATTCCCTTGCAAAAAAAAGTGGAAAACATGACATTATCAAACAAGAAGGCTTACTCTACACAAGATTTATGCCCATATCCATTTGACAGAGGTTTATACATGCCTCCCTTTCCTCCTCATTACATCATGCCAAATTTAACCAAATATAGAGGAAAAGGGAATCCCATTGAGAATGTGAGAGATTTCCACACGACTTTGATAGACATCTCATCTGAACAGACATATCTCACAAGAATCTTTCCTAGGAGTCTCGTAGGACAAGCACTAGAATGGTTCACCCACCTACCTACAGGCATCCAATCATGGGATGAACTAGCTGACAAGTTATCACTCACTTTGCCTTTAATATTGAAAATTACATCACCATTTCCACCTTATGTCACACAAAACAAGAAGATGGTGAGTCCTTCATAACATTCTTCCAAATATGGAGGAGCATGGCTAGCCAATGTCCTGTTGACATTCTTGAAAAATAAAAGATTGTCATGTTCATGGAAAATTTGATCTTAGACCTAAAATTTCAACTGTAAACCCATTGTTGCACCGCATTCACTGACCTTGTGGAAAAAGGAACCATCCTTAAGAAGGCCCTTATCGCCAAAGGGGAACTTAAGACATACAACAAGACACGAAATGCCTAAAACACTTCAAACGACAAAATAAAATATTGGGCCCACAACAAAAATTCCAAATGACAGAGTTGTTGATGCAAAGGCAATTCACACTAGTCCTACACTCAAACTTAAAGGAAAAAATACACCAAACAACCCACCATATGCTCCTGAACAAACAACAAATGCCCTTCAAAACACTCAAGGACAAAGACCTCAAGACACAAGTATACCCCTCTAGGGGAACCAATTGAATCATTCCTCAAACAACTCTTGCAAAAAAAGGTCATACAACTTCTTGAGGAAAAACCATATGATCCAAGGAAATTCAAACCTTTATAGTGAGATGACAATGCCTTTGTGACTATCACCGCACCAAAGGACATTCAACTTTTTCATGCAAACAATTGAAAACATCATTCAGGACCTCACTAAAAACGGTATCATAGAATTCAATGGGAAACAACTGACCTCTAACAATGATCATAAAGTATTTTCGGATCTATTACATGACCATGGAAAAGGAAAGGCCTCCAATTCGGGTTCCAAGACCAATAACTTTTCCAACTACACCAATGCCAAATATGACTACACTACCATACATCATATTCGAGCCGCGGATGATTATTGCAATACCATCACCATCAAGAAGCCGTTAGAATGTGTCATAAGTACCTGTTGAACCAAGGTGACTATACAAGGTGCTCCCCCAAAGAAACAACAAAAATCTCAATATAACCTACTAGACCACTTGGGGAAAATATCCACACAAATCTCTATCCTTGAGTTGTTACGTATATCCCCTGAGCACAGAGCCATTCTTGACAAATATTTACAAGACACTACCGTTCCCACTGACCTTGATGTCAATCATTTCCAAGAAATGGTGGGCTACTTGGCTAATACTCACCATGTCACTTTCTCAAAAGTGACCAAGATTATTTGACCCAAAATACCAATCACAATGATCCCTTGTACCCTGAAGTCTTTTTCCATAAACATAAATTCAGACAAGTCTTGATAGACAGTGGAGCGGGATTAAACATTTGCACCCCAAAATTGGTTAAGGCATTGGGATTTTCTAAAGCATGTGTAGACACAACAAAGAGCATTGTTATCAAAGCCTACGATGATGAAGAATGCTCTTCCAAGGGTGTTTTAATAATATCAATCAAAGTTGGACCTGCAACTATGGACACCACCTTCCAAGTCTTGGACCTAGACCTTCCATATAACCTCCTCCTTGGTTGACCATCGATCCATGCCATGAAAATTGTACCGTCCACCTACCATCAATGCCTCAAATTTCCATATAATGGCACCGAAATCACAATAGCTGGTGATCCTGACCCATTTCAATATTACAAAAATTTGAGAGTAACACTTGAACAAATAGTGCCCATAAATTGGGAAGCCTCGTCATCCACCTCATCTCACTATGTTGACCCTTCCACCTTATCCAAATCATCCACCTCCAAAACTCCACCTTTCGATCCCAAAATTGAGGTCCAAGACAAGGGGTGTGGTGAATATCACATGAAGACATCTTATTGTGTCAGCAAGCTTACATCTCCTAAGTCATATGGAAAACCATCAGTAGACAAGAGACAATCTAAGGTCACTATTCAAGTACCTCCCACAACAACTTTCACAAAATGGGGAGAACTAAGGAATCCATCAACAAAGAAGATGTGACCTCATGGCTATATAGAGAAGAAGAAGAAGTCGTTGCACCCAAGAAAATACCTACTAAACAATATGGCAAAGGTTTTGAAATCATGAAGAGCAAAGGCTATGATGGACACAGTGGACTTGGCTTGAACAAAATTGGGATGACATAACCTTTGTCAATGTGTAAGTGACCAAAAGGCTTGGGGTTAGGGTTTAAACCAATAAAGATAGGCTCTCCTAGTACTAAGGTGATTTTAAGTGAGGAAGTGAGTGCTTCAAAGACTATTGAGAAATCTGAGACACCTTATACCCCCAAGACATCCAAGCCATTTGATGATGACTATATCAAGACAGACTCCAACAAATATGAATGGGACTCTCTTGTCTCCAATGACTATGATATAGCTGAGATGCATCTAAAACTTAACCTATTCGACACCATGACCAATGATCCTAACAATACCTTTGTCTTTACCTTGTCCTCCCTAAACCTCAATAGTATCGATGATGGTATGCCCTTAGTCTACCCCCAATTGATCGATTGGGACCAACAAGGATTGCCCATCTTAGACATATTCGAGAATGATAAAGCCATCACTAAGTTCATGGGGTTATGAGAAGGAATTCTTAGTGGAGATCATAAAGTTGGTTTTACCATAGACTCGGATCACATGGCCTACTTTGGGGAGTCTTTCCACCACTCCAATCGCAAAAATAAAAATGATAAAATGAAAAATGAAAGGTCTATAGGTGAAAACCGCAAGGTGCCTTTAGACCAAGAAAAAGTAAAAATAAAGGACACATCTGAGGATGAAAACCTCTCTGAGGCACCCAAGGAAGGAGGGTTGGACCTTCTTCCCATTAACCAAGAGAATTCACCTATGCTTATTGAACAGTCTATGGAAGTCAACATTGGCATAGATGAAAATCCCAAAGTTATCCACTTTGCAGCGTCATTGATTGAATCAGAGCAGCCTGAGTTTCATGCTTTCTTTGCAGAACGACAGATTAATTTTACTTGGTCCTATGCTGACATGCCTTGGCTAGATCCTAAATTGGTCTTACATCATTTTCCATTATTTCCTGAGGCCAAACCTATCAAACAAAAGCTTAGAAAAATGTACCCACAAATTGCTTTGTTGGTCAAGGCTGAGCTGAAAAATTTATTAGATGTTGGCTTTATTAGATCTATCAACTATGTAGAGTGGATCTCTAACCTTGTGCTAGTGAAAAAACCAACAAGTTGGATTTGTATTTGTACTAAATTTTGAGACTTGAATAAGGCATGTCTAAAGGATAAATTTCCCCTACCGAACATTAATATAATTGTGGACTTAACAACAGGATATGAGATGTTATCCCTCATGGATGGCTTCTCAGGATACAACAAAATCATAATAGCTCTTGAAGATCAACACAAGACGGCTTTCACATGTCCATGGGGAACTTACTATTGGAATGTCATGCCTTTTGAACTAAAAAATGTTGGGGCCACATACGAACGGGTTATGACAACAATTTTTCATAACCTCATGCGTACCCCTATGGAAGACTATGTGCACGACTTGCTAGAAAAATTATTGACACGAGGTGACCATTTGTGAGTCTTAGAAAAAAAATTCAAAAGACTGGAAGAGTACAAGGTAAGATTGAATCTTAAGAAGTGTGTATTTGGAGTGATGTTGGGAAAGCTCCAAGGCTATATTATTTCTAGATGAGGCATTGAAGTCGACCTGGCTAAAGTAAAAGCTTTAATAGACATGCCTCCACCTACCAACATAAGTCAACTACACACATTGCAAGGAAGACTCCAATCTATCAAAAGATTCATTGCACAATTGGCCGAAAAAATTCATCCACTCCAACACTTGTTAAGAAAAGGAGTACCATTCATGTGGACAAACAAGTGTCAAAAATCCTTCCAATGGATTAGAGATTTCCTGCTAGCACCACCAGTTCTAATGCCACCTATTGATAGAAGAGATCTAATCCTCTACATTTCAGAAACTACATCAACACTAGGGGCATTACTTGCACAAAATGATGATGAAGGCCATGAGTGGGAAATATATTATATCAATCGTACCTTGGTCAGGTATGAACTCAATTACAGTCCTATATAACGTATTTTTCTTGTGATAGTTTTTGCTACTCAACAAATTAGGAACTACATGTTGAATCATCAAACAAAGCTTATTGCCAAGATAGATCCATTGAAATATCTACTCAACAAGGTAGCCTTGACAGGACGACTAGCTAAATGGGTTATGATACTTAGTGAGTATGATATTCAGTATGTTGAGAGAAAATCCATAAAAGGACAAGCCATCATCAACCAACTTGCAGATGCACGTACCAAATTGAATCATCCATTAGTCTTTTATTTTCTAGATGAGTCTCTATTCACTTTGGTCATGCCAGTGACATGGAAATTGTACTTCGATAGGTCTCACACAAATCAAGGTTCAAGAGCAAGAATATTATTTGTCAACCCACAAGGTGATACCATACCCAAATCATTCAGAATTTCCTTCTCATGTGCCAACAACATAGCAGAGTATGAGGCTATTTTCACAAGACTTCGTATGGAAATAAAATTGAAAATCAAAAGCCTTCAGGTATACAGTGACTCCCAAATAGTAATCCAACAGTTCAATGATGATCATGACACTAAAGATGAAAAGCTTACTCCATATAAATGGATGGTGGGAAGTTTCATACAATAATTTGATAGCATAATCTTTTATTAGGTCCCTCGCATTCAGAACAAAGTAGTAGATGCCATGGAAACCATTGGTTCTCTCTTGGATATCACAAACAATGTGCCACAATATGATTTTTTGGTAGAGAATCTATTGATCCTTGCCTTCGACATCCTCAAGTCTGAGATGGTCTACGAACTTGATGGTCCTAATGTCTCATGGTAAAAAGACATTTATGACTACCTCCATGACCACATCATTTCCTCTGACCTATCTTCCAACCAATGCAATACATTCATCCGCAATACCTCCAAATATGCCATCATCGGTGATACCCTTTACAAAAAAGCCCTTGACAATACCCTCTTGTGATGTCTTGATACCGATGAAGCAAAAATAACCTTGTGTGAATTACATGAGGGTATATGTGGATCCCACTATAGTGGTCTGACCCTAGCTAAAAAAATCATGAGAGTGAGATACTATTGGCCTACAATGGAGTGATATTCATATCACTTTGTCAGGAGATGTTGACAATGTTATATTCATGGAGACTTGATACATGCACTAGCACATGAGTTACATTTGATAACCTCGCCATGTCCCTTCACCTAATGGGGACTCGCCCTCATAGGTAAAATCCATCCCACTTCCGCCAATGGCCACAAATTCATCATCACCACGACCAAATACTTCACCAAATGGATTGAAGCAATCCCCATGACATACATCACTAGCAAAGAAATATCAAAATTCATCCTCAATTATATAATTTTTTGGTATGGTGTCCCTCAATCCATCATCACCGAAAATGGTCATCCATTCAAAAACCAAGAAGTCTACCAGCTTTGCGAAAAGTTACATATCCAACATCACTTCTCCACTTCATACTATCCACAAGGTAACGGCCAAGCTGAGGTGTCTAACAAAACCATTATCAGAATCCTTAAAAATACTATCAATGATGTTAGTCATGACTGGCACCTTTAGCTTAGCCCCACCTTATGGGCCTACCGCACTAGTATTAGCACTCCCATGAGAGCCACTCTGTATTCACTCATCTTTGGTTCTAAATCCATCTTACCTATTGAGGTCAAGTTTCCTTCCCTGAGGGTATCCATGCAAGGGAAAATTGATGATGAAGAATACCGTGTATCCAAGCTACATGAGTTGGAACTATTAGATGAACGGAGACAAAAATCTACAAGCTTATCAAAATCATCTTTGTCGTAGCTATAACAAGAGAGTTTTGAATTGACACTTTGACATTGGTGACTTGGTCTTATGGAAAATACCAAGAATCAAGCAGAGCGAGAAAATCCAGGTAAATTTGAGCTGAATTGGTTGGGTCCCTATATTGTCACGAAACTCTTCGGATCAAGAGCATATCGGCTTTCGACTCCTAAAGGGGAACCCTTGTTAGAACCTATTAGCAATTTGCACTTGCGCAAATTCTATACTTAGCTTTAAAGAGCCATATCATAACCTGAAAAATACAAAAAAATTGTTACCTTAATGAAAACCTAGCAAAAAAGCGTCTTGGTGACACCAAAAAATTAAAAAAATCAAGAAAATAGTAAAGAGAAATAATTCGTCCTATAGTGAAAACCACTTTGGTGGGGCTTTGGATAAGTACCATGGTGAAAACCTGGCAAACAAGCACCATGTGTAGTTGATCTTTGATCCGTTATCTATCATCATTCTACCTGGATTTCCCCTTCATTCATAATAAATCCACACTTCGCCCTTTCCTTGTCATCCATAATAATGCTTGATTGTCCTTTCCATTTCCTAGAATGATTGACATTATGCGTCTTTTTTTCCTTCCATATCTACTTGCCATAACGCCTATCCCATTCCCCTTCTATCAAATTGGTCCTATACCTGACTAGGGGAAAATACTTTACCTATGTCTTCATTGGATCCTACACTTGCTATTGGAGGTCAATATATCAAAAACACAAAAATACCAAATATTCCCAAATAGATAAAAAAATCATAAAACCTCAAAAATCTAAAAAATTCAAAACATGTATAAAACACCAAAACATCCAAATAACTTTCAAAAATCCTATAAATAGAGTCAAATTCAGTCATGTCAGTCTAAGTCCAGTCAAACTACAATGCCTCTACTTGTATAGCATAGGCAAGGCCATCAATCGATGAGCCCCTAAGGCACTAATTCAGTCCTTTAGGTTTTTTTGATTAAATTCAATCATGATGTAGTCCTTAGTCAATAAAACAAAGTCAAGTCATATTGAACTACGGGGTCTTTGTCCATTGTTACATAGGCAAGGCCATCTGTCGATGAGCCCCCGAGGCCCTGGGTCGATCCTTTAGGGTTTTTTGATTCAGTCATAATAAGTCTAGCATAGTCAACTCAGACACAAATTACCATCAAAACATCACATAAGTCATGAATCAACAAGACACACTAGTCCACAAGTCTTCAAGTCAAATTAGTAATTGTCAAAATAGTCAAATATCAAACATCAAATCAGTCAAAAAAATTCCTTATATAGGATGTTTCCTTCCTGAAAATTAGACATTGTGATTATATCAAACTCATCATTCACCTTACACAGGTGGTTATATGATCGAAACCAAACTCGACATCTTATACGACATGCTAATCTTTAAGTTGTCTCCACTAACATCATGCTAACATCCATATCCTCCATGCTAACATTTCTTCTATCTGCATCTTGATGGTTTCCTGTGACACACAAAAACATATTTCATACATAATCATGTTAGAAGCATTATAGATATCATAATCATAATCATAATAGGGCTTATCATATAGTTCATTTATAGTGTATCAGAAAATACAAGTATATAGTTAGTATACATGCATCTCACATATGCATAGCATCATAATCATCTCATGTCATATTGTGTCCATGTAGCATTACAATTCATACAAATCATTAGGTCCCATTAATGGATTTCATCATGGATTCCCATTAATTTTAAAAATTTCTCATCATTTTAGAAATTATTTTGATGTGGTGGGCCTTGTTGGTCCCAATCAATGAGTTTGAGATGGAAAAGGGTAAGTCAATGGTATAAATGGTATTTTTAGGGAAGAGGCAAGGGACATTAAGGTCTTTGAATGAGGCTAAGATGGTTCCAATTGTAATATAATTGTAGTGTAGGAAAAAATATCCCTTTTTCACACTTAATTTTGAAATAATTAATAATAAAATGAGCTTAATGATGCCTTAATTTAGTGTTGTAATATGTTTTACATATTCACATTTAAGTTTAGGGACCTTTTATATAAAATGGACTAAATGGTGCCTTATTTTTGGTGTTGTAAGGTGTACCTTTACACTTTCACATTAATCTAGGGCTTTATTAATTGATTGAGGTTAATTTACCTTAATTGGATCCTTTAACTCAAATCCAAGCCTAATTAAATGCAAATTATGATGGATAAAACCTAACATTCTTAAATTCCATTACACAACACTTAACTTTGGAAGATGTGTGTCCTAGGTAAGTGACCTAGGACCCATTCACCATAAGGAAAATGGGTCCTCACTTAAATCTAGGACCCTAATTTAGCATAATGTTTAACACTAAGCAATGTGTTTCCTAGGTAAGTGGCTTAGGACCCATTCACCATATGGAAAATGGGTCCTCACTTAGACCTAGCACCCCCCTTTAAAATATGTTTTTGGTAGTATTTTAATGATTTCAAATCTGCAATTCAATACCAACTTGTGATATTTAAATTTTTGGAATTAATCATAAGATATGTACAAATAAGAGTTCATTTCACTATGTTTCACCTAGCAACTTTATGAGCAAATTCATGATAGAAATTTTATGATCAAGAGAGCATTCAAGAGCATTTTAAAGGCATTCAAGGGCAGATTTATTGAAGATTATTGTAGTAATTAAGATTTTTATCATCATGTCAAAGATTTATTGCATCATGCATGTTGTTTGAGCTAATGTGTTGATGTAGTGTTCAAGATCTATTCAAGTATTCAAGGACATTGTTTCTAATCATTATTCTTGATCAAAATCCTCATCCATTGAAGCCAATTCATGTAAGTTGCAGATCTATAATCCAAGGTTCAAATAAGATTTGGTGAGTTGTTACATAGTGTTGTTAATTCATCATTCCTTTCATGCTTTTATTCATTTCAAAATTTAATTACCAAAATGGGGTTTGACCAAGGAAAACCTCCATTCCCTAACAAAACAACATTTTTCTCTCTTTGATGTGTGTTTGCAGATTTTAGGTGGAAGATCTATTGAAGAACAAAAATTGCAAAGTTTTCAAAGTTGCATTTGTTGTCACCATTCTTGTAAAATCACAAAAATTGACCTACAAAATTTATTTATGGCTTTCTGACTGTGAAATTCAGGAATCTAGGAGTGTAGACCTAGGAGAATAGAACCCGGAAACATATTTTCCAGAGCCCTAGCCAGGACCCATTGACCATAGGGCGAATGAGTCCTTAGTGAGCTTTGAAAAAGCACCTTTTGTGAGAGGTACACAAGATTTATCCCTTCCAAACTCTCCCTAAGGTCTATAGGTTCCATCAATTTTATGTTTAAGCTTCTAAATGCACTTTATAGATCACAATTTGGAGTGTATTTACTATTTTTAATCTTTCTCCCCAAATTGTTGTTTGACTCATACCCTCATCCTTGCATAAAAGGGAAATCTGAAGATTCACATCTTGAGTTGACTCACCTAAGGGTTGTTGGTCAATTCTTGGTGTGGATCTCATTTCCTAATGAAAATAGAAGAATAAGACCCCTTTTCCCTCTTTGGATCCACTTTTCCATTTTGAAAGAATTCTCCTTCCTATTTTTCAATGTTTCATTTTGGTGAACCCAGCCTTGTACAACATTTTTTAAAATTGGAGTCCTTTTTGTGGGAGTAAATGGTGACTCCCCAACACCCCCAGGAACAGTTGTGACCAAAACCACTTCCACAAGAGAGAGAATGGCAAGAAAGCTTGCTTCACAATGCAAGATTGAATAATGGTTGAATATTGATTGATTGCATTTATGCAAATGTACATGAGATGCCTTGCTTATATAGGAAAGGTTGAAATGTAGTAATGAACATGATGTTGACAAATGTCATAATCCTATGACATGAGACAACCAACAACCTAATCACCTAGGAAATGATGCATTACTATCTAGATAAGATAAGTTCTAGATAAGCCAACTAAGACTTCTAGAAAGAATATTTTTACTAAGTAAACTTAACCATGTGAATATGTCCCCTAATTACCTAGTGACTGAATTAGCTAGGTACAAGACATTTATTCACACCAACAATTTTAACCCTAGATCTAAGTTTTGCAATAGATTTCATTAGGTTTGCATTGGTTGCATTACATTTAGGGTTATTTAAATATTGCATTATTTTTCATTGCATATAGGGGTTTAAACTTGCATTTTTGCATTATTTAAATCTAAAAATTCAAAAAATTGCATGCATATTACATTAATTTTGCATAGTGCTTGTATGATAGTTTACTTTTCATAATTCATATTCAAAATTTCAGTCACAATTGCATTTCAAAAAGTGTCACATAGTTCATCATTTTTCATTAGTTTTACTTGCATTTACACATCAAATTCTAGAAAAAATTGTTACAGAAATACGAGTATGAGACTTGAAACAAAGAACACATGAATCACTCAGAAATTGCATTTTTCAATTTAAAAAAACCCTGTACTAGGACCATTTTCCATTGGGCGAATGATTCCTTGGAGGCCTACAAAAAACAACTTTTCTGAGCTTTTTTGTGGTTTTTTTGCACTTCCTAGGCTTGCTGGTACCTATTGTATTAGTCTGGAAAGTTTCAAGAATTTCTATTTTATGTATCTAAGTCAAAACATCCACTTACTGTAGTCATTTTTAAATCATTCCAAAATCATTTCAATAGCAAAAATCATCAGATCTGAAAATGTTTACATTCCTGAAGCTTTGCATAGTATGGATAAAAGTACTTTTCACTTTTTCATACACAATGTTTACATTCATGAAACTTTGCATAAATTGGATAAAAGTACTTTTCATGTTTGGATATACATTGTTTATATTCTTGAAACTTTGCATAAGTTGGATAAAATTACTTTTCATGTTTGGATATACATTGTTTACATTTTGAAGCATTGGATAAGATGGATAAAAGCACTTTTCATTTTGGGTCAAACAATGTTAGTATCTTATATTTCTAAGTATTCCAAGAAAATATCCATCTCTCCCACTTATGAGAATGTTTTAATGAAAGAGAATACAATAGTGGACAATCATGACAATAAATTTGGTCTTCTCCCAATATCTCTCCTAGTTGTGAAGAAGATATTTTGGTGTTAGAAGATCAAATCAATGAGAGTTATGAGAGTCCTATTTGTCTCTCTTCCCATAATAAAGAAAACATTATTAAACAAGAGAATACCATCATTGATAAGAAATACAATCCAACCATTGATGAGTCCCCTACTTGTAATGAAGTTATTTTAGAAGAACCAACTTTTCAATGTTATGAACATCTAGTTTGTAGCTCTCCTAAAATATCTCCTACTAGGGAATATATCATGGTGCAAGACAATGATAAAATTGAAACATGTCTTTCAAACAATAGTAATGTGGATTCCTTAGATGAAGATGATGAAGTGACATTAGACTCCCCTTCACTAAGAGATCATGAAAATAAGGATAAGTTTATTGAGGTTATGAATGCACAAATTAGATCTCATTTAATTAGTGAGCCTCCTAAGTCACCTCCCATCATCGAACCAAATAAAAAGAAAATAAGAGATATCTTGAAATTTATAATGCAATCTAATAGCAACAATGTTTCATAGCGACCGAGTTATCATACTGTTTCGCAAACATGTAGGCAACCACAAACCACTCTCGCTTCATTACCATTGCCTCAACATATTTTTCCTAGTGCTCATTGTTCACCTTTACATAATTTAGTTGAAGACTTTAAAAAGACTCGCTAATATATCCTTATGGGATCTTGTTCAAACATCACCTACATACAATTGGGTATTCGAAGAAATGTTGCAGATAAAGGAGGAGATCCAATCATCTATGAAATTGAATTATTTAGCATCCTCCTTTGATCATATGCAATTCACACAGTCAGAAATCACATTCCCTAAACATGAATTTCCCTCATTTGAGATTCAAAATAAAAATGAAGCCTTGATGATAAAGGTGATCATTAATGAAACCGCAGTCAGGCACACTCTCATAGACAATGGAATAGGTCTTAATGTTTATAGCATTAACCTCCTAGATAAAATTGGTGTGGAAAAGAGGCTTATTTAACTTAATGTTGTTAATATTTATGGCTTTGACAGTGTTAATAGGAAACCATTAGGAATGATCACATTACCTATTGAGGTTAGACCTATAGTGTTGCCCACCCCTATCCATATCATGCCAGGACCTCTTTCATACAACCTTCTCCTAGGGAGACCATGGATTCATGCTATGAAAGGAGCCCCATCTACTCTTCATTGTGAAATGAAATTTGAATACAACAACAAGATATACACAGTTGAAACAGGTGAATGAAGCTATAAATCACAAGTTCAACATGATCATAACACTTCCAACACCCCTAATACCTTCATCCCAAATTCAAAAGTAGAACCTATACAAGGTGATGTTAATACTAATGTCATTTCACCAACAACAAAACTCTTTGGTGATAATTGGGGGTCATTATATTTTATGGCCCATCTCAACAAAGAGTCCAAAATATCACCCTCAAAGTCCAAAGAGTCATATACCAATGATTCATTTTCAGACACAAGTTCTAGTGATGATTGGGGTTCATTAGATTTTATGCCCTCCTTTATGGGAGAGTACAAAATCTCACAATCTAAACCAAAACAACCTTGTGTTTCATTTGCTCAACTTGGTTCTATGTCAACAACATTACCCCATGGTGGTGATGGGGGCTATTTAAATCCCATCCCTCATGAGAGGATGATGCATAAATTGAAGAAACCTAAAAAGGATTTGTGTTCTCATGAAGAATCCAGTCCTTTTCAAAAGCATAAACCCCCTTCATCTAAGTTGGAATATTTTTATGATCTTGGATACAAACTCCCTCCTAAACATGGATACAATGAAAACATGAAGCAAAATGATAGAGAACGAGTGAATTCTATACCATACTCTTTCAAGAAATATCTAGGTTTACCACCTTTATCTCCATTTTCATCTAAGGCCTTATCATCTACTATGTGTATGACATCTTGTGCTAAGAAAGAAATATCCCCTACTATTGATCAAGAGAGTATCTTGTCAAGACTCCTCCAAGATCATTTGATATATCTCCCTCCAAGAACACGAAACAAATTTTACAACAAGAGTTCATTCTATGCATATCATAGAGTTCATGGTCATTCTACTAATGAATGTAAGGCTTTGGGTAATAAAATTCAACATCTTAAGGATTGTGGTGCTCTTCCTTGTGTTGAAGCACCTATTTCCTCCAACTAACATTTATTTTCACCACTTACCTAGGCTCACCCTTGTCTTGCACTAAGTGGGGGCAAGGGGGTTAGGTAGCCTTGTCCTCATATGGCACTTTTGGCTAGTTGACTACCTTCCATGTATATATGAGCAAGCTTGGGATATGGATTACATGCCTTAAGTTGGCTCGCATGTGACGTACTATGTTATCTTTAGTATTGTATTTTTGGGGGCAACCACTCCTTCCTTTTTCATGGCATAGCTTTATTTCAGAAACATATGACTTGGAATAGGGATTTCCAAGGAAGATCTCATGTCTTAGGGTTGAACATTGGCTACTTTAAAGCAATTTCTCATAGCCATGGTGTTAGTAGCCGCTTTAAAGTGGGGGCATACATCGATAATATCTTTCAAAAATTCTCATGTTTCATGGTGTGATTTTATTTTTTCTTGTGATGCGTCCTTTTCTTGGTGGTGTCATTTGGTTTGATGTCCTCCAAGAGTGTGATATTTCTTAGCGTATGACTTTCCTCTTAGTGGTGATACGACGCACTACATTCCCTAAGTTGTGGATCTTTTACTCTTGATTTTTCATCTCTTGGAGACATTAGGAACGATGTTCCCTAAGAAGAATACCTTATACTAACTAAGAAAAATTCTTAGAACAAAAAATTTTACTTTCATTATTGTTCATAAGTGTTAGCATAACGCAACTTGTTAGCCTTATGAAGGTTCAAACTATAAATTCAAAGCCACCAAGAATAACGCACCTTACTTGCCTATGGAGCCTTACCTTATTCATAGGTGTTTAGCATAATGCAGCTTGTTAAGCCCTATAAATCTCGAACTCTAATTTCAAGACCACCTAGCATAACACACCTTGCTCACCTATGGAGCCTTGCCTAGCATTGTGGTGCCTTATTGAAGTTGTCAAGTGGATAGATTTGATATGGTATGGGAGCCTAATATGATTCTCTCATTTTCCACCCTTTTGGATTACTCGCCTAGTGGACAGGCTGAGGTTCCACTACCCCAAAGTGAGCACAATAAAAAAAATGGATGGCTTAGATTTGTTTTGCATCAATCAGACCATCTATGTTTTCTCTTCCTAGTCTTTGATGTTGTATGATTGTGTATCTTTGTCATTGTTGCATACGTATGTTTCTTGAATGTCTACTTTAGTGTGATTTTGACACTGGGCCATCCTCACACTAAAGTGGGGGCAATATGTAGTGTAGGAAAAAGTATCCCTTTTTCACACTTAATTTTGAAATAACTAATAATAAAATGAGCTTAATGATGCCTTAATTTAGTGTTGTAATATGTTTTACATATTCGCATTAAGTTTAGGGCCCTTTTAAATAAAATGGACTAAATGGTGCCTTATTTTTGGTGTTGTAAGGTGTAGGTTTACACTTTCACATTAATCTAGAGTTTTATTAATTGATTGAGGTTAATTTTCCTTAATTGGTCCCTTTAATTCAAATCCAAGCCTAATTAAATGCAAATTTTAAGGGAAAAAATTTACATTCATAAATGCCATTACACAACACTTAACTTTGGAAGATGTGTGTCCTAAGTATGTGACCTAGGACCCATTTGCCATAGGGTGAATGGGTCCTCACTTCGATCTAGGACTCTAATTTAACATAGTGTTTAACATTAAGCAATGTGTATCCTAGGTAAGTGGCCTACGTTCACTTAGACCTAGGACCCCCCTTTAAAATATGTATTTGGTGGTATTTTAATGATTTCAAATCTACAATTCAATGTCGGCTTTTGATATTTGAATTTCTGGAATTAATTGTAAGATATGTATAAATAAGAGGTAATTTCATTGTGTTTCACCTAGCAACTTTATGAGAAAATTCATTCAAGCATTCAAGGACATTGTTTCTAATCAAGTTTCATGATCAAGATCCTCATCCATTGAATCCAATTCACGTAAGTTGTAGATCTATAATTCAAGGTTCAAATAAGGTTTGGTGAGTTGTTATTTAGTGTTCATTCATCATTCCTTTCATGATTTTATTCATTTCAAGGTTTAATTACCAAAACGGGGTTTGACCAAGGAAAACCCCCATTCCCTAACAAAACAACATTTTTCTTGATGTGTGTTTGCAAATTTTAGGTGGAAGATCTATTGAAGAACAAAATTGCAAAGCTATCAAAGTTGAATTTCTTGTCACCATTCTTGCAAAATCATGAAAATTTGACCTACAAAATTTATTTTTGATTTTTTGACTATGAGATTAGGAATTCGGGAGTGTAGACATAGGAGAACAAAACCTAGAAACAAATTTTTCGGAGCCCCAGCCAAGACCCATTCGCCATAGGGCGAATGAGTCCTTAGTGAGCTTTGAAAAAACACCTTTTGTGAGAGGTACATAAGATTTATCCCTTCCAAACTCCCCCTAAGGTTTGTAGGTTCCATCATTTTTATGTTTAAGCTTCTAAATGTACTTTATAGATCATAATTTGGAGTGTATTTGCTATTTTTAATCTTTCTCCCCAAAGTGTTGTTTGACTCATATCCCTGTCCTTGCATAAAATGGAAATTTGCAGATTCACATCTTGGGTTGACTCACGTAAGGGTTGTTGGTCAATTCTTAGTGTAGATCTCATTTCCTAATGAAATAGAAGAATAGTATCCCTTTTCCCTCTTTGGATCGACTTTTCCATTTTGGGAAAAATTATCCCTCCTATTTTTTGATGTTTCAATAATCAACACCAATATAATTTATCTCATCACTGTTAGAGGTTTCTAGTGATAGTTTTGGTTATTCTTGAGGGTTTACATAGTCAAGACCTTGTTCATAGAGGTTTTCCTTGAGATAGATGGGTGTCAAAATACCCTACTCATAGAGGCTAACTCCTCTACCCTTGTAGTTCACGCATTAGCTCATAAAAAGGATAGGATAGTATTGTTTTAAATACTCAAGGGTGTTCTTTTGTTCATTTGTTTTGTCTCTATATAACCATGTATCAATAGATATTTCTACCTATTCATCTTTGAGAGTCCCTTTGGATATGAATTAAGTGGTCCCATTATTTCTTACTGGTATCTTCTGATGGATATATGGTTGTGAGAAACTATAGGAATGTGGAGAGAGAGGCATGTGGCCTATGTGAAAGGAGTTGTGTAGCTTGTACTTTCCACATCCTTTATTTATAATCTTGGTCTCAGAAGACCCAACAGATGAATGAAGTGGATGGAAGGGATTTTTGATCAATTTACAAAGATATATTTGGTATGGAAAAGGGAGTGGCAACATTAGTTTTGGGATAATGATGTGCGTCTCTGTATGATGCCTCCAAGTTTTTAATATTTGAATGGTTTTTCTATACTTGAAGGGTTGGGGATCAACGTAGATGGTGATTTCAATGCCATAATAAGGGAATTTGAGGCATTGATGGTAGGTGGATGGGATGGCTTCCATTGTATGGATCCATGGGTGACTAAGGAGAAGGTTATAGGGGAGATCAAGATCAACCACATGACATTTGGTATGTTGTAAGACTTGTCTCACTTGGATAGGAAGATAAATGTTCCCTCTAACTCATGATATGCTTTATCATAGACCTTTATAGTGATAACCTATGCTTACAAGTCCACCATTGAATACACTAATTTCTTTATGAATTTTAATGTACATAAGTTCAAGGTGAAACCATTATCTATCATGATTCATTTGACCTTGTGTTTAGTAATGACAACCTTGATGTGGAGGGATTTATTAAGGGATGGATCAATGGGAGGCATTTCATTCTAACTAAACATGAGTTGGTGGGTGGAGGATAGGTGTCCCACAAGGGATTGGAATTAATCAACGTCAATATTGGTGGGGACATACAATCCTTACAACTCCTAGTAGGGATAACATTAAGAACCTCCCCCCCCCCCCGGTGAAGGTGTAAAATCCTAGTGAATCTTGTATACTTCTCGAAAAAATATTAATTTTATTGGTGAAGTTTTTCATTTTTCAGAAAAAAATAATAATCTCAATTGGTGAATATTTTGTAATCGCTAGAAGTCTATGGAAAATCCTGGTGAATTGCAATTTTTTTGAAACCAATAAAATATTTTCATTGGTGATTAAAACTTATTTTCAAACCAATAAAATATTTCCATTGACAAATTAAACCTGTTTTCAAAATAAAAAAACATATTTTTTTTGGCAATTAAAACTTTTTTCAAACCAAAAAAAAAAAAATCTTTGGCGAATTAAACCTATTTTCAAATGAATAAAAAAACAATGGTGAATTAAACATAATCTCAAACTAATAAAAAAATGCAGTGGAAAAATAAATTGGTATGCCAATAAAAAACCATAGCGTGGTTGGCGAAAATATCAAATGCTACAATTACATATTGTTCTATTTCGGGACAAATTTTTCGCACATTCAAATTCCTTCATAAAGTGTCCGAAATGGGGACAAGTGTCAACATATTTATTATGTTTGAAGCCAAATGTCAGCACAAATTAATATAACCCACGACCATTCGATGAATTTTCAATAGACTGTTGTAGTTGCATTCCAAAAGTAAATCTCTAAAGCACTAGACTTGTGAATTGAAACCTTCAGAATAACACTAGAACCATTAGATGCGAACACATGGCAAGATCACAGCCCACTATTCCTTACCTTTATATTGCCCATCGCAATAATCAAAATAAACAACAAAAACTTTTCTACGATGGCACGATATAAAGGAGAAACTCATGTTCATCACGCTTCGCTAAAGTGGAACCAAAGAACAAAAGATCTTCAGTGATAAGTGATATGAAAGGAAACAAGCATATCGCTCACTATGGAAATAAGACATGGAGACCAAACACCTTTTATGATGCGCGATACAAGAGAAAATCAAGGCTCATTGCTCATCATGGTACTAAACCCGATAGGTTGAAGGATTTTGGCAATGAGCAATACAAGAACTTAAGTGGCAGAAATATGCATGTGCATAAAGTTTGTTTTAAAAGAGGGACCGCCTAGGAAGAACGTAGAACCAGGGCTTAAGAACTTAAGAATGTTTTACGCAAAGGATGTAAAGGCCAAACAAGGCCAAATTATCAACCTTATAAAATAATTGAATCCTCGAACCAAAGTAATGAAGGAAATATGTGCAAAGGATATTCCATATGTCTAAAGCCAGCTGTCAACGCAAATAATATAACCCACAACCGTTCGATGAATTTTCGATGGAAAGTTGTAGTTGCATTCCAGAAGAAAATGTCTAAAGCTCTAGACTTGTGAATTCAAACCTTAGGAATAACACTAGACCCGTTAGATTTCCAAAAATCAATGGTTGAAATTTTAATAATTTCTAAATGATTTAAAGTCATGACTCAATTTTTTCAAAATAATATTGTCACATCAACTTATCAAGTGGTGAATTAAATGTTAAGTGTTGAGTATTTGATGTCATTGTCTTTGTTCTAACTTCTATATATACTTCACCAACTTGATGTTCTTCATATCATTTATAATATATTTGGCTTTGATATCTTTCCTCTCTATTCTCAATTTAACTATGATATGGAGTCTTCATGGAATGACATGCTACCCAAATGTTTTTGGGAGAAAAGAAGTGACAATGCATACAACAGATAAAAGTTGGGCATGGTTTTTACAATTCCTTGTTTGCAGGTTGAGGATGCTATAAGAATAATTATGGGTAGGGAATGGCTTCAGAACAACCCCTGTGCTCTATATTCTGAGGTAGCTTCAGCTTTCTTGTCCAATTGCATGAACATTTTGCTCCATAAAGATTTGGTGAAGATGCTGGCAATACGTTATTTGTAGCCTTTTATTTACTCTATTTCTTTGTTGGAGTTAGAACTGGAGCATTACAATTTTGAAATTGGGTTAGCGCCTGCTGGTGGAATTGCATGCTTCTATAATGCAGGCTCTTTCCCTAGTTAATATGAAATGTGGTCTGCTATGTGATATGAAAAATGAATCATTAAAGAGTCTACAGTTTTGGAGGAAGGTTTTGGGTGATTCGCTTTTCTTCTTTGTTGTTACTTTGTTAAATTTGATTCACCTTCTACTCAAACACCCGGTTGATGGCCTCAGCTATTGTTACAAAAAAAATCAGTAATGAGTTTTGTGGCATGTCACATGTCTATATTTTATTGTACAGCATAACAGTTCTTGTAATATGTATTTTGTGACTAGTTTTTTGTCACGGTTAGTGGATTTTTTGGCTAGGCTAGCTATCTAGTATGCACGTCAATCTTTAGCTACTTAAATTAAAATAATTTTTGTGGCTCCATTCTTGTAAATCCTTTTTTCTTTGATCAATATAAAAATGCAGCTTTTAAAACTAATAGTAATTATCAACATATAGTTATGATCATAAGTGAGTGAAATTTATTGTGACTTATTAGTGGACATTGATAATGATTAAGGTACTGGTAAAATAAGCCATTTAATTCTCTCTTTTCAATGCCTCAAAGTACTCTACCTTTCATTTAATTGAAATTCTCAATCTTTTTGAAGAAAGTGTTGTTGTGGTACTGCAGGAAATGGTGCGAACTAATGCCATATGAACATCTAAAGCAATTGATTGGATAGCTTTATATTGAAAACTACACAATGTACTATAGATGATGATGTCATTAATCCAGTGATCAAGTGAAACAAGATTTGTAATGATTTCATATCGTTTGAGTGGCAATTTTGACAACTTGTCAGCTTGAGGTACAAATTGCATGTATCCAGACGTCAATCAAATTAAACATTTTAATTGTAAATGTAAGGCTTAAGTTACATGAATTGATTAATTGGTTTTTTGGTTTGCACGAATCGTGATTATCATTATACCCAACCTCACACATGACACAACTCACAAGTAAACAGGGATCAGGCTAGTAGTGGCATTGGTGGCCCATAAATAGGGATAGTGAGCACAACTAAAATCATTCGTTGAAGGCTAAAGGCTTTACTATTGAGTGCAATGTTCTGAATTGTCATAAGGGTTTTTATTTTGTAGGGTTAATAAGGATTCAAGAAGAAGATGATGTGGTATTATTAGGGATACTCTAAATTCTCCTACCTCCAGTTATGTAGTTACAGAGTAAAAGACCAATTTCATTCAAGTTCAGAATGGGTGGAAATGGAAAGAAGTTGATCTAGTTCACCTGACTTCTGAGACAAGTTTTGAACCAGGATGAGGAGCTTTGATGGAGATAAGTGTTATCCCAGTGCATGGAGGTTGCATGCAAAAGATGGGAGAAGATTTAATATCCCTCATTTTCTGCATGACTCTGGTTCTCAAAGGGGATAAGTACATTTTGTATCTTCATAGCTCCCATTTCCCCAAATGGTTGGCCTGGAAAATCCCTTCAGATTTATTTTTAGAGCCACATTTTTATAATGTTGTCACCAGCAAAAGCTTGGAATCAATTTGTAATCCATTGTCATGAGTAGTAGCTTGGAATCAATTGTGTCTATGTAAAGTGACATATGTCATTTATACAAAACAGGAGCTTGCTTGCTCCATAACTACTCATCTTTAAAAAGATATGGAATAATGTAACATTGTAATTCAGTTGTAATAAAATAAATTGTTGTGTTATTCTTCGTTATTCATGTACAGTAAAGAATTATTTTCTAAGTTCAGTGTCTATGACTCTATTCACTATTCAAATCAATTTTTTTCCTTTAAGAAATTAAGTATTATCTATTTATGAAATATTTCCATGCAAATTTAAAACATAAAGCAATACAAATGAAAAAACAAAGTTGCCATCAAATTGAAAAAATAATAATAACATTAAAAGTTGTCACTCTTGCTAGGGTTTACCGAAATATTGATTTCTAATTTGTCGTTGACCTCCCCTAGTTCCCGATATCATTATTCATTTTATTAAGTCCTTTGCAATGTTAAGTTACCAGCCCCTTGGCCTTGATGTCAATCCTTGCGCACTAAAGTTTAAAACAACTTTAAAACACATGTTTATTGTTTATATCATAAATTATGCAACCGTTCGATGAAAATTTGATGGATGGTTGTAGTTTCATTTGGGAATGAAATGCACAAAGCACTAGGCTTGCAAACTCAAACCTCTGGAATCACCCTATAACCGTTAGATTTACAAAAATCAACAGTTGAGAATTTGTTTGAGAATTTATTTCTAAGTGTCATTACGGAAATGCAATGTACTAATTGTGTAGTCCAATGGCAACATGTTGATGTTTCATTCACTTTAATATTCAAAAAAAATAACTAATAAGTAAACTTTCTACTGCTAAGCGCTAAGTGATTTTATTTTTAAGTGAGAGGGTCAGCACATAGGGAGATTTTAGATTACTCATTGTAGTGCACTAGGGATATTTTGGGTTCCATGTCCAACAAAGCCAGTCCATGCCTATCAATATTAATCTTTTCAAGAATCAAAATCTAAGTGAAAGATGGAATTCCTACGGCTATGTTTCAACTTTCATCATTTCTTAAAATCTTATTTTTTCAAACTTTGAAGTTTGGGTTTAGGGTTGAGAGACTTAAGAATTAAGAAAAATTGAGGACTAAGAGGGAAATCATAATTTCACATTGTATAATCATGTCTACCACTAGTACCACTAGAGAAAAATGGATAAAAAAATACATTATGCAAAATTGCTTAAAACCCCAGGTTTCACTGGTGAACAGCATGATATTTATGATCCTAAAATCTATGGTAGGTGTACCTCAAAACTTAGATTTTCATCTGAGAATAAGGTTGCAAATAAAATGCAAGTTAATAGTTACAGTGCATTGTGGGTAACTGGATTAGGGCGCATGATGTTACATGAGGTTTTCCCTTGCCTAGAATTTATCATGGTCTATGCCCAAAATTATGATGATAACAAAAGAGAAATTGTTAATAAAGATAGCAAAGAAGAATTGTTATCCACCAATGCAGAAGAACTTGGAAAAGTGTTGGGGTTTACAACCAAAGAATTTGGAAACATCCACATTGACCTAGAAAAGCTTGCTAGTGATTATGAAGCAATGGATGAAAGGGAGAAAAATTCTTTTATAAATAAAATAGTTCAGGATAACATGCAAGTTAGAAAAAATTGAAAGGTAATTATAAGCCTCCTTATGATTTTGATATTTTTAGACCATGGGCTCAAGATACTATTTCCATGCTAGCATTTTTCCTCAGACTGGATAGCAATTGGGAAGTGGGTGCAAGCCTCCTTGAAATGGTATATAATATCCATTATGGTGTTCCACATGTCAAATATAACTTTATTGAGCACATTGTAGAATCCACGCATAAACAATTTTTAATGATTAAAGGAGGTTCCACCAAGATATTTAGGTTCACAACCTACTTGTGCTATTTTTTTCTATTCAAATTTAAAGGAATGTTTCAGACCAACAAGCTTCAGATTCAACCCTATAGTAATGCTGAGGAAAATAAAATGGCTCCAGTATATGATTGGACCACTGAGATAAGGATGCATGATTCTCAAAGGAACTACAGTCATTTTGTAGACTACTTTTTGGCTCCATTGCATCAAGCAACTACAAATACTCCAATGCCTAGATTTCCTATGTCATGTAGAAATTGCATTCAACTAGAAAAATAAATACAATTGGTTGATTGGTACTTAATGGAAGAATATATTGTGTTAAGATTTTATGGATCGGGAGTAGAGCCATACAAACTTCCAATACATGTGACAGAAAGGGTTTTTTCATTGGAATATTTAAGGTAGATCCAGAGTACTGATGAACTACACTTTGTTGGTCAACAAAAGAAGACTTTATTTCCTTCTTTACCTTTTTCATGTGGAGGTTTCACATTTGACAGAAAAAGTATTTAGTGTGGCACATGATCTTTTGAAAATTTCTAATTTTTATGTTGTCTATCACTGGAAGTATGATCCATGTGACACCATTATCAATGATTGTGGCCAATAGGAATGTTGCAAGTAGAATTCAACATCAAAGTAAACCCTTGCTTGAAAACTTGAGAAACAAGGATTCTTGGGATGAGGTCAAAATAGCAATGGAGAAAAGTGTTGTTGAGAAAGGTATTTCTTTTGAACAATTGTCAGCAGAAATTATGGCATTGCACCAAAAGACAATTAGGACGTACAACATTTTTTATGAAAAAAGTGATAAACCATCTAGTAGAGTAAAAATGCCAGATTCTCTAGAGAAGGAAGTTATAGATAAAAATTGGTCACGATCAAAAATTACTACCTTTTGGTCTATGAGGAAGGAGCTAGGTGACCCAAGATCTCTTGTAGACTTTGGAGATAATGAAGAAGATCATGAGTTTAGCAAATTGTGGAATATAGAGCATCCCAATGATCATGAAGATCAAGAAACTGATGATGAATCTAATGATGGTAGGGAAGAAAAAAGCTATGTCAATTTCAAACTTAGTTTAAGTGAGGCCACAAAAGAAGCATATACTTCAAGAGCAGTCATAGCCAAAAAAATGGGTTATGAAGGTGGTCATTTGGGGTCCCAAGGACAAGGCCCTTGGATGGTAATAGATGTACAGCATAGAAAACTAGTTGATAAATCTGGCCTTGGAGCTAAAGGCCAAGGGCATACAAGTACAACTAAAACAATTCAATTTGTTAGAGCTTCAAATCCTAATCCTCATGGTCAAATACAATCACAACTAGGACATGCCCATGGTGGAGGTCCTAGTGCAACTGGCACTGCCACTAGTGGCAATGGTATGGGTAGTAGTACTAGTAGTGGTCAACATGTGCTACAACAAAAAATTACACACAACAGGACAACAATACAAGATACCACACAAACACCAAGTGATCAAGGCATACAAAAGAGGCAAAGGATTTTGACAAGTCCAAGTCACACTACCATTTCCACCACCAAGGAGTTATTTCCATGCACTCCCCCACTACCAGTTAGTGTGGCTACAACAGCATTAGAAATTGCAAGTACTCCTATTCCTTTGCCATTCAAGAATTCCATTGTTCCCACATCCCCAGGTTTCAATTACATTGAAGAGTTTAAAAAGAAACCAAAATTGTATAAAAAAAGAAAAGAAGAAACTGATGGAGAGTGTGTCTATTGTAACTTTAGAGCCTGCAAAAACCATGGTATTACCCACATTTGACACAAATAAAGAAATCATGGAGTACACAATTTTTGTTCCCACAAGTTTAAAATAAACCAGTAAATCAGATGGATCGATCTGAATTTCAAGTGAGCAGTTTACAATTGGATTTTTCTAGACTCAAAAATACTAACAAAATTAATGTATCAAAGAAGAACAATGAATTGGTGTACAAATCATTGCTAAATCAAGATAGAGAGAAAAAAAGGTTGCAAACTCAAATAGAAAAGTTATAGGAAGACCTAGCAAGTGAGAAAGCAAAGGGGAAAGCAACAGATAACAAGAGCAATGAATTAGAAAAAAGAATTAAAAAAATATGCCTTTACATCAACAAGAAAAGAGGATATAAAAAATGTGAGAGAAGTGAATGAACTGAAGCAAAGGTTAGATGAGAGCAACAAGAAATATGATGAGGAAAAATCCACTTCAGAAAAATTAAGACAAAGCATTTGGAAAGGAAATGCACAGTGGGAACAAAAATTGGAGAAAGAGAGAAAAAGGAATGAAATATTGGAGGTAGAGCTGATGGAAGCAAAAAATGAAATTAACTCTTGTCAAAATAAGTTATCTGCATTTTATAGAGAAACAATGAGGCATATGAAACAAAATATCTGGGATGAAATAATGCAGAGGATTGATCATTTGTGTGACATGTTTCAATTGATTGATGTTATCAAACTACATTATAAGAAGCTCAACAAATATTTAATGGACAACAAAAATGTGTTGGCATTAGAGAAATATGCAATTCAAGTTCAACAAACAGTCTACAAATCCAATGACAATGATTTGAAATCAAAAGGGATTTATAATCGTCTTGCTACCTCAATGATGTTGTCATCTATCATTCAAAAGTGTTTGAGAATGCGTGAAACAAAGGAATATGTGCATCTGATTGCAAACAAGATGAAGAAGCTTGATGAAAAGGTAAGGAACTTCACAGAGCTTGGTTTTCCAAAGGCTTTTGACAAAAATGAGTGATTCATTGGAAAGGATGATTTTAGAAAGAAGATGGAGGGTTTAAGGAAGATTGATTTGGACCAATTTCCTCATAACCCAGATGTGGTAAACTATTTGGATTCTATCAAACCACTAATAACCTTATATGCAAAATTGATTGAAGAATTCAAGACAGGTTCCAATTTAAATCATGAATTGTTAACAAATCTTCAAGTCAAACAACATCAGTTAGAAAAAATGACAATTCCACCACCTGGACAATGGAAATTGCTAGAAAAGGTGATATAGTGATTTGATATTTGATAATATGAATTTCTAAGTTCCAACTCAGCTCTGAGCAGAGTTTTCTTTGAGCAAGATTTTGCATTGCCAATGCCTCTATGTATTCCTTCATGTGAAAATCAATAAAAAGACTCAAATTCAGTAATGTGTTGATCTTCAATTGTCTGTATTATTTATTTTATCATTTGAAGAAAAAGTCTGGTTTCAACTACTAGATACACATTAAACGATTGTTGATATTCATTGTTGTATATGCAATTGTTGTTAATATGTTATTAAGCATTGAGTTGAGTGATGAATCACTAGTTGAACCCTCAAAATTTCTTGTTCCACTAATCTAATATGCCTTACTTTGGTGGCTTTTGGTATGAATTACAAAGATAGGGTTTAGGGTTTTATGTTAGGGGTGGGTTTTTACTTAGTATATTTTCCCATTATCTAAACCCTTGTCTTTTGGTTTAATCCTTTGTTGACCTGTTATGGCTGGTTCCAAGTCATCTTCATTATATCTTATGACTTTGGGTTCATTTTTTTACTAGCCCCTTGTGGTTAGAGTTCCATGTTTACCCATCACACATATTTCCTTCATTACTTTGGTCTGAGGATTCAATTATTTTATAAGGTTGATAATTCGGACTTGTTTGGCCTTTACATCCTTTGCGTAAAAATTTCTTAAGTTTTTAAGATTTGGTCCTATGTTCTTCCTAGGAAATCCCTCTTTTAAAACAAACTTTATGCACGTGCATATTTTTTCCACTAAGTTCTTGTATCGCTCATTGCCAAAATCCTTCAACCCATCGGGTTCATTACCGTGATGAGTGATGAGCCTTGATTTTCTCTTGTATCATGCATCACAGAAGGTGTTTGGTCTCCATGTCTCATTTCCACGATGAGCGATATGCTTGTTTCCTTTCATATCGCTTAACGTTGAAGATCTTTCATTCTTTGGTTCCACTTCAGCGAAGCGCGATGACCACAAGTTTCTCCTTTATATCACACCATCGTAGAAAATTTTTGTTGTTCATTTCAATTACAACGATGAGTGATATGAAGGTAAGGAATGGTGGGATATGATCTTTCCATGTGTCCACATTTGGTGCCATCACTTGTTTCACCCATCACCGAAAGAATTCTCATTTCCAAATCAACTATGGCAATAAGCGATGGACTAAGGCTATATCTTTGTATCATTGGGTTCTCTCTTCACTGAAGTGAAAGTGTATCTTGGTAACACTTCGGCGACAAGAAATGGAGAATATAATGAGGAATATTCCTTCCATCAAAGTGTTGTCACTCATCATCAAATTATGGACTTAACTTCAAAACATTACTGCAATGAGCGATGGGGTTCTAAAGGGTTAATGAACATGTGGGTGGCTATGTGGCAACTCCCTAGGGTATCATCATTGTATTAAAACACACTTGGAAAAGCATAAAGCGATGGTTGAGGAGAACTGTACATCATGTTTTTAATCAAAGAGGATCAATGGCTAGAGTTTAAACTTGAATGACAACTTGTCAGTTCACTCGCATGAGCTATCTATCAAACATTAATGGAGAAGACACTCCAATTTTGAATCATAAAAATGGTTGTTGATCATGTTTCTTCCATAATTGCAATCCTCAAGAGCTAAAGAATTGGTTAAGTGAAGAGAAGAAGAAGGCAAAGCTCCAAGCAAAGCAAATTTCTAAGAACAAGTTGCTAATTTTCTCAAGTAAGTTGAATTCTACACCTCTCTGAGTGATTTGTAGCACTGGGTAATTGAGAAAGTGAGTAGATCTCTAGGGTTTTCTATTTAGGGTTATTGCTCTCTAGTTAGTAAGGGAATTGCAACCGTTATATGTAGGGTTTGGTGGTAAAGGAGTGAAGTTTGTTTTAAATTGAGTCTAAACCCTATGAATTCAAAGAATTGAATTATAATTCATAGATATCTAGCTAGGGTTTGTTATTTAGGGTTATTTCTCTCTGGTTAGTAAGGGAATTGCAATCGTTATACATAGGTTTTGGGGGTAAAGGAGTGAAGTTTGTTTGAAATTGATTCTAAACCTTGTGAATTCAAAGAATAGAATTGTAATTCATAGATATCTTGGAACCCTAGTTTTATTGAGTTGTAACAATAAGTGATCCCGGTGAATCCTTCGCCAAACCACAGAGGAAACCTACCTATAAAAGGGTTAAAAGGCCTAATCCTAACACACAGCCTGAAAAACCTACAAAGAAGAGAGGTGTTAAAAGGCCTAAGCCTGAAGATGATAATTCTAAGCCTAACACACCTAAAAAACCTACAAAGAAGAGAGTTGTTAAGAAATATTACCCTCACTTCATGGAAGAGGCCCATAAGGACTTGGTTGCAGAGGTTAATCTAGTTGGAAAGAGAAATAATGGTGAGGGCGCATTAAAAGCTCATTTTCAAGATTTGGTTGTTGGGATTGGTGATGTGGTGCTACCACATAGTGGTTGGGATTGGTTTATATATGCTTTCAAGAGGAGGTTTTCTAGTCATCCCACCTATCAATTATGGACTTGTGACATTGGAAAATTGGTGTGCCCCAATGTGTTTGTGGAGGTGGACCTGATGCTTGAATAGGCTAGGTGCTATGATCCAGCTGACAGGACAATCAAAAGGTTCCCAGATTTTCTTCCTATGCTGGAAATTTCAAGGAGTCAAATAATGGAAGTTTTTAACTTGAATCCATCTACTTCTGAATCCATTAAGTTCTATGCACTATATAATGAATATGAGAAAAATAGGTTTGCATATAGAAAGAATGTTTTTCCAAGTCATAAGAGATGTGATTTGAAGAAGAATGGTGTACCTTTCAATCCTCTAGAGTTAGAACCATTTGATTGTGATGATTTTGAGGACTATTTCAAAATTTCAGACTATGCATTGTGTCAGGTCCTACACAAGAATTTTGACATAAAAATGGATGTTGCTTTGATGGCTTTAGTAATTGGTATTCAGAATAAGTATCAAAATAGGGTTTGGTATTATGCTTCCTATATTTTTTAACACTTGCATGAGGATTTTATTAAGTTGAAAGATGCAACCCCTCCATTGTCATGCAAACACTATTCTTTATTGATGCATATGCTGATGTGGAAAGGAAAAATGGTTTTTAGAAAATTCATGAAATTGGGAGAAAGGGATATGATGGATAATGAGTTTCCTGTGTAAATGTGGACCCATATATGGGATGCACACTATCCTCAATCTGATTATGTTATGTTTTGCAATGTTTTCAAGTTTTTACTGCTAGAGAAGTTGGGCCTAAATCCCATTTACAAAATCTCACAAGGTTTGAAAGAAATATTGAGGCCTTTGGAGTATGAGGAGTGCACTTCACAGAAATTCAATTGGGTGGATTGGTACCTCCAATCTGACTATACTGCAATTAGAATTTATGGATCCTAGGTGCCACCCCACAAGTTTTCAATATATATGTCAGACCGACAAGCCTTCATGGAGATAATGTGGCAGCTTGATGCCATGGATAAGGCACATTTTAGAAAATCAAGGAAGGCATCCCTCGTAAACCCTTTGGTTTTTCCTATTTCACTTGCACTTCAAAGGAATGCATTGAGATGTTTTGATTTGTATTAAACAATCTTAGAATGAAACAAGATATTATAAGGTTTTGTGACCCTGGAGGGGTTATTACTGCTAAGAGAAGAGCCAAAGGATTATCAGGGGGACATCATCAATTCCTCTTTCAAGAGGATGTGATCAAAAACTTGTCTTCTAATGAGGAAGTTGCAAAAAGAAATAGTACATGGAAGAAAAAAATTTCAATTAAGGAGAAGATGTTAAAAGAAAATTCTTTCTATGTTAGTCCTTACTCTGAGGTACAGGACAAATTTGTTCAAGCAAACTTGATGCTTAGATATTTTGAAGTAAAAATTTTCTTTGAAAAGGTTAAGCAAGTTGAAATAAGGGCCAAGGTGTCCAAAAAAAATCATGATGCACAAATAAGGAGTCAGGCGGCTCAATCTTCTACTCAATGCATTGAAATGCAAGCTAAGTAGATAGGCAAACAACTTGCAATCACCCCATTGGTGACTTATTCTGAAACAGAGCAAGGAGGTGAAGGATATGCACCTAAGGGATCTACAGAATACATCCCAATGGAGGAGGAAGTGGATCAGCGATTCCCATCTCCTGTTAAAGAAGATGCTTTGAATATTGATGTTCCTCCCAACAGAATTGTAAAATGGGAGTATAATGAATCTGAGATGACGATGTCAAGATAAAGGCTTGTGACGATTTCATGTGTGATGATGCTTTTTTTCAAACAAAATAATTTAGAGATTTTTTTATTCATTTGAAAGGATTTGATATAAAAAAGAGAATAGAAGAGGCAAAAGGAAAGGTTGACCCTTCTTTGCAATATGAAGTTGAGAAGGAGGAGGAAGGAAAAATAATGCAAGAAATTACTACTATGTCACCACAGGATGCAAGAGCCCTAGTCAAAGGAAGTGGAATTTTATTGTTGTCTGGATGGTAACTTTCATTATCCATTGCATTAGATGCAATCAAGAAAGATCTAGATGCCCCCATCTCTAAGGAGATTTTTTATAACAAATTTTTTGGCACAGGCTTTAGTCCTAAGTTACATACACTTGCTATTTGGTCTATGGCACCAAATACTAGGAAGCTTGAAGTGATAAATTTTTTGGAGAAAGAGATTGGAGTTGTGGTTGTTAAAAGGGCTACTAAAATGACAGCTACTACAGCTACAAAGTTGACAATGCATGTTGCCATGTTGAGTGTAGACACAGCCCAAATCACAGAAGCTAATTACAATAAACTGATGGATGAGCACAACAAGGTACTTGCAACTATTGCCAGTACATCTAGGGGTTTTCCCTTTCCAACAAGTTTTTCTTTAGATTTGTTAGCACAAGATAGAGAAACCCTGACACTGAGAATTCATAGCTTGAGGCAAGAAGTGCAAGTAGAGAAAGAAAACGCAAAGAAAGCCAAAATGGAGACAGTCAAAGTGGCTAATGATATTTTTGATGATGTGTTAAAACATAGAGTAAAAAAGTTGGTAAATAAAGTTGATAATGTGTAGGATGCCTACAAAAATATTCATGAAGCAAATTGGAAATACTTGCAAGTTCATAAAGAATTCCAAACTGAGTGGAATAAGTGGAGTGCTAGGGCGGGAACATTGAAAGAAATGATGCCTCAGATGTAGGAAGACCCTGAAACTCCCACCAACATTCCTGATTTATTGAAGACCATTAACTTAGTAAATTAAATCACAACTTTTCATGGAAAGTTGGGAATGCAACTCCAGAATAAATTGAGAATGTTCAAAGAAATGGAAGGGCATACTATGCCCAAGATATTGAATGATAAGGGTGAATTAAAGGAGTTTTCCAAATGGAAGGAAGAGTTGGGAGAACTACTTCCTCATTCTAAAATGATGTTGAGTGTTGTTGATTATTCTATGTTGAATCCTAACATAGATAATATGACAAAAATAGAGATGAGGATGGACACATTTGTCAAAGAGGATAGGGTGCTAATTGATGCAAGGTACAACCAGCATAACACAAAAGTACAAAAGTTTTTAGATATGCAATGGCCAGCTGAGGAGGATTACAACACATGGCTTGAAAAATTTACAGATTAAGCCTATGTTGAAGTATTGTAAAATTTTGTATCCTCTCAGTAATGAAAATTGATGATAAGTGTGGTTGTAATGAGCCTTGCTAAATCTGACCCAAAACCTTCCAATTTCTGCCTTAGGAATTTCATCAAACAATTGGCATGAGAATTCTGAACATGCCAAAATGCTTAGCCCAAGCTCCTTTTTATACTTTTTCAATCGCAACTCAAGAAGCTTCTAGAATAAATTATTATTTTCTTCAAGTGACTTTATAATATTATTTTATTCCAAGTCACTTTATTAAATTAATTAAATATAAGGTCACCTTTTAATATTTAATTATTTGATAACCTTATAAATAACTAATTTAATACTCCATTTAATTTAATTAAAATATTCAATTAGTCATCCTTATGAAATATCATTAATTTGGACAACGTAATTGATTAATTTAATTAAATTAGACTTACTCCAAAATTGGGGACATGACAGTCCTCCCTTCCCAAAGATTGCTTGCCCTCAAGCGATCTGTCACTCTCCATCCATAATCACCACAGCACCTGTCCACCACCACCTGGATCCCAAACAATCCTGTAAAGAACTCCAATCAACCAAAAAACATAGCTGAAGCTCATGCCACTATCATACCCTATCAAGCTGTGGGACCCAAGACTCATCAATGCAACTCCAAAACTCCCAACCTCGTCATATGGTAACCAAGCACTGAAGTGACAATCCTCGTGCAACCAAGTACCCCAACAAACATCTCCACCTAAATCACACAAGCCTAATGCCCTGTCCTTCAACCCACCATGCTGAAGCAACAATGACGAGGTCAAGTCCTGAACATGTGGGTCGAGGGATATCTAGTGAACACACCTCAAAGTGCAATCAAGGTGGAAACCTCCGATCAGTGCGCAAGAAACACCATGTGCATACCTCCCCATATCAACAATGTCATCATCATGAATTTCATCTACTCTTGCGCCATCATCAAACCAACACACCCTAAGTGGTCACCTATAGATGAAAATAATGCCCAACCAAGGTATATAGAAGCATAGGCCAATCCCTAACACACTGTTGTCATAAATCAAAATAGCACCCTAAAGTCTACCAAATAAATCCATGATGGTGCTAAATGTATCCTTGCTGCCCAAGGATAGAAACTCATCACTACTCCATCCCCTAACAGCCATGAAACCATCCCAACCAACAACTATTGTCCTCAAAGAGAATCTCGTCAAAGTAGAGTAGTCATCAATCCATGAGGGCAAAGTCAAAGAACTGTTGTCAATATACCTAAATCCACCCCATAAACTAAAACCACTTGGCTCCTCAAGTCTCATCATACAATTAATTGTCATGCTCTTGGGTGTTTTATTTGTCTTCCCTCTAAGCACCACTTTCTATCCATCGGCTATCCTAAACTTGAGCTCCATCATCTGAAAGTTTTATGAATATTCACCCAATGAATGGAGCCACTGAATCCCCAAAATAGCATTTTTGGTGCCCAAGTTCACAATGTAGAAATCATCTATCACTATATAGTTACCCAATATAATCTTAAGTCGGGGCACCTTCCTCTTGCAAGACATATTATACCCATCAGCCACCATGACATTAAACCCCTCAAAGGCACGTGTTGTCAATCCTTGTTTTGTCACTAAGGCTGCATCGATGAAATTATGTGTAGCCCCACTGTCAATCAATATTGTAATAGGTTGACCCTATAGAGACCCCTTAACTCTGAAAGAGTGGGATCTAGGAGATCCTAAAAGTGAAACAATGAAACCACCACCACTGTCTTCTCCTTGAGGTTGGTCCTCATTTGAACTACTATTGTTCATGTGTGCATGCTCCTCCTCATCCTCATTATCTGACACTACCCTATGAGATGAGCCTTCCCCTTTCCCAAGCAATAGTGACCTGCTACCCATTTTTCCTTACAATGATAGCAAATCCCTTTCTCTCTACACTCCCTGCAGAAGTCTTCATCTATTTTATTTTTCTTATTTTCCTTCTTATGAGAAGGCTTCTCCCTAGTATCTTCTGGAAGAGATGAGCTGTGTGAGGGGGATTTGTTTCTACTATTGCTTGAGAACTTATTCCTTTGTTGGCTAGACTCCATGTCCCTAGCCTTCTTGATTGCCTCATGTAGTGAAGTGGGGTTGAAAGCCTTAACCCAACCTCTCAATGGATCATCCATCAAACCATCCATGAATAGGACTAGCAACCGCCTCTCTGAAATGTATGTCACCAAAATAGCCAATCTCTGGAAATCAACAATGTATGTGTGTAATGATCATGTTTGTTTGAGATGTGCTAACTCCTTGAAATGGAGTTCTGGATCCTTCACATCAAACTGTTCAATCAAGCGCTTGGTGAACTCTATATAAGATGTAATCTGATCATGTCCCATGGTGACTAATCCATGATACCACCATTCATGTGCAACTCCATCCAAGTGTATTGTAGCATATTTGATCACTTCATCCTTAGGAATAGGATTAAGTTGAAAATAAGTGTCCACCTTTCGCACCCAAGCTCGCAATGTTGTCTTTCCTGAACCATCATAATAAGGCAACCTCAATTTTCCCACTTTTCTCTTGAGGTCATTATGTTGCTCCCTATTACCTCTATTAGGTCTATTTCTCATTCTTAGGTCCATGTAGTCTTTGAGAGACATATCTTGTTGAAAACCAGCAGCTACCCAATCTTGTTAGAATTGATCCTGAAGCTCAAGTATTATGAGTTCATTGTCTACTTCTAGTTGTTCTTATCTAGCTAGAAAAATAGGCATCATGGGTCTTGTTCCACTTTGTGTAGTACAGTGTTTAGGAACCCTGTTATTATTGACTGAATTGTCTCCATGACCATTGTTACCTCCGTTTGTATTGTTATTATTTCCAAGAGAATTTCTTATCAGCATATTCATCATTTGTTCTAAATCTTGATTTGTTCTTCTTTTCTCTTCTAGATGTTCCCTCAAGAGTGCATCACTTGAATCTTCTTTCCTAGGGCTGCCACTACCACCTTCACCCATTGTGCTAGTTGAATCTCCTTCACTTGTTGTCTCCCAATGCCTTCTTAATTCACCTGAAAGTGTTTGTCCTTCCAGAATGTATGGAGGGTTGAATTGTCTTCTACCACCTGTTGCATAATACTGTCCTTTCTTTTCTTCTCTTGTTGCATACCTCTTTTCCCTGTCACTCATGAACCCTTACAAGTTGGCAAGAAGTTAAGCTCTAATACCACTGTAATGAGCCTTGCTAAATCTGACCCAAAACCTTCCAATTTCTACTTTAGAAATTTCGTCAAACAGTTGGCATGAAAAGTCTGAACTTGTTGATTTTGTTTTCAATTTGATATGTTTTTGTTTTTGATGTCTTCCAATGATGAAAATAGCTTGAAAATAAGTGTTAAACAAATTCTAAATGAATGGAAATGAAATGCAAGATGTTTTTGTATTTTTAAATGCACATACATGACATCTACTTATGAAAATATGCACCTCCAGCAATAAGACATTTTGTCATACAATTTGTAACCAAACTCCTTAAGCCTCTGAATGATATTGCAATGATATGTAAATGATTAAAAGCTGAAACTGATATGTAATCAGACCTATTACATCAATATTTCATCCTTCTTCCTAGCATGAATATGACTGAAAATGCATTGGCAATGCCATTGTTTCTTGAGACAACATTACAACTTGAATATGGTATGCTGCAATAGGAACATCTACAGCTGAAATGCAAGTGCCAAGACTCTTGGTTTACAAAATAGAATGATGCATACAAATCTTATGTAATTTTGGCAACTATATCTATGATGCATGAATTGAAAAGAACCTAAAATGTAGTTGCAGCAGCCTCAAAATGGTTTGAACCTCTTTGTAGATGATTGTTTTATTCTTCCAAGAGGTGTGCCCAGCCTTCTTGATGTCTCCCCAAGCCTTATGAATTTTATTGGATTTTTTTGGTGGCCTCAAATGGTAAAATCGCCCCTTGCTAAGAGGGTCACTCCTGCTGCTAGAAAGAAATGCAGATATAAAAATAAACTCAACTCAAGACCCCTCCAACTTGTTATGAAAATGGTTGCTAACACCAAAGGAAGCAATCCCTCAAGTGCCCACAAAATTATATCTCTTTATTGAAGAGCATCGAATGAAAATGTCATTCCTATCATGGTTGATCTGCAGATAGAAAGAAAATTGGAGACTTCAAATGATTCACCAAACTTCTCCAAAATTGATTTCTCCACAATCCTCAAAATTTGGCCAATGGCCACTAAATTTTGATGCAAATGAAAGGATTGAGATATCCTTTCCCCAAACTACCTAGGCTTGATATCTCACAAGCGAAACTGGGAACCAACTAGGCTTGATGTCTCACAAGCAAAGCTTTCCAAGCATTAAGCTCACCAAATGTAGAAAATGTAGTCAACTCAACATGCCAAAATGCTTAGCCCAAGCTCCTTTTTATACTTTTTCAATCACAACTCAAGAAGCTTCTAGAATAAATTGTTATTTTCTTCAACTTTATAATATTATTTTATTCCAAGTCACTTTATTAAATTAATTAAATATAAGGTCACCTTTTAATATTTAATTCTTTGATAACCTTATAAATAACTAATTTAATACTCCACTTAATTTAATTAAAATAATCAATTAGTCATCCTTATAAAATATCATCAATTTGGACAACTTAATTAATTAATTAAATTAAATTAGACTTACTCCAAAATTGGGGACATGACAGTGGTAATGTGGATTGGGAAATACAATTTTGGGACTTAAGTCTACAAATATGGTGAGTAACGAATGGGATAAATACAATGCATAGCCTGGAAATAGTACACATTATACTTTTTCTAAAGTATGGATAAAATATTGTTTTCTCCCCAATTTAAATTTGGTGACAAGGATGTAGACGTGGAAGGTCTTTTGTCTCTTCTTCTTTTCTACACTTTATGATTTTCTCTCTTTTATGTTTGGTGTACGCGGATACAATTTTGGAGCACATGGATATTGCTACATCAGCCTAAAGATGCCTTTTGGAAGGCGGAATATGATCTCCATCGACAAATGAAAATGGTTTTTGTCTCGTGTAACATTTCCCTCTATTTGAAAATACAAATATAATTGAAAAGGGAATGTATTTTCTATTGGTCCAATTGAGAAGGGACATGTGTACTTTCTGGCCCAAAGCTTGTTTTGCTCCTTCGTTTCTATAAGAAGGAATTCAAGGCTAGAAGTACGGGTTTATTTTTTTGTATTGATCACAGAGAATTTTGTAAAGGGAATATAGAGAACATTTTAGAGTTTTGTCTTAGGTTTTGATTCAATCAGTCTGCATATGTATTTTTGATAACAATACTAGCAATTGAATACAAAATGGTTTAAATTCAAAACCATTTCTCTCCTATCTACTTGTTTCATGAATTGTGAATAATATGATCAAGGATTATTTGTCTTCATTGATTTCCAATGGATGTGTAGTTTTGTTCTTGCTTTTAATTCAAAGAATTAATGAAAGTGCTTGATGAGGTTATAGATTCATGTGAATTGAGTACTAGGATATTAGTAAGAAGTTGTGGTTGAGATTATAATGAATGTGATATTGTAATGCAATATTATCAAAGCTTAATGATGCTATGTGTTAAATTGTTGTCAAATTGTATAGGTTTTGAGATTGACTTTGTTCCTAGGTTAAGGCACTAATCTAAGTGAGTGTTCATGATACATTTTGTTGATCAATGCAGCAGCAAATCAAATTTATAAACAAACCTTTAAATGGATTACGATTATTGTTATTTTATGTTGAAGTTTCTTCAACATATCTTGCTCTCCAGTATTGTATTCACTATCTTTTGACTCAAAATAATCAACAGTTATTTATAAGTTGTCATATCACATCATGTGTTTATGTTATGGATGTTGAACTATTAGCTTCTACTCAAGGAATAGATTAATATTCCTTTCAGTTATTTATCAAAGATTGTGTGAATGGAAATGCAATAGGAATTTATAAGTAGTGTGATAAGTGTTGTTCTTTAAAATGATGCAAAATCACATATCAAATTCAATACCATGGAATACAATATAATTTAATATAAAATATCACAATTTCATGGAATACAATATAAAATATCATCAACTACAATTTGGAATATGATTCATGAAGTGTAATGATTCACAATTTCATGGAATACAATATAAAATATCATCAACTACAATTTGGAAAATGATTCATGAAGTGCAGTATAAATACCTAAAAGCTGCTAATTCACTTCCACTTCCTAAATGGAGTTAGGGTCCTAAAATTGACGTTCAACTTGAAATAAACTAAAAGAGTCATCTTGTTTTTGAGTCTAGTCTTCATTTTCTTTGGCCTACGTCTCAAATTCAACATTCCCTGTGTCACTGTCATTTGTTCCACTACCACCAATACCAGCATTTGGAATTAGAGTGTTGCACAACCCTCTTCTTTCGCATATGGACCTCTAGATTGCGAGTTCCCTTTCAAAAGGAAAATTTGTGATATTATACGTAGTTCCTTTTATCCTCAAGAAATTTTCCAAATTATTGTCTAGTTTGTTTCTTAACTTTGATTTCAAAAATGCCAATGAACTGAAAACTCTCTCATCCTCCACCGACCCCAATATCATTGTTTGACATAAATCAAAAAGTTAGAAATATTCTGATATTGAACCACATAATATTTCACTTTGAACTAAGTTTGTCCAAGCCTTTGTTATTGATCCTGGTTCAAAGGACTTCTCCACGCCCATGGAATCAAACTGGTCCATCATACTTCTTGCAAAATTCTTACATTTTGTCTAAGCTTATCTTCATTTAGAATTCCTTTTATCGTCTGCTCATTGTATTTTACACTTTTCAAAAAGTGTTTGATCAAGATATTTACTTTATCATGAAAATATTTTGCACTCTCTCAGTGACCGTGTACCCAAAATTGAGGATACACAATACCCATGGCTTCAAGTATTTCTTGTCAATGGAATCTATCATAAATCTCTTGGGAAAGAAATTTTGCAATTTCCTTCAAATTATCACTAACAAATTTAGCAATGCCATTAAAGTATTCCTTTCTAATGGTACTTCTCTAATAGAGTGCCTAGTTGTGGTACAATGGTACATTGGTATCTCAAATCCATGTACACAGATACATAAGTTCTTGCTTGCATTAAATTCTAAATAATTAGCAGGCCTATTCAAATCAGTAATTTTCTACCAGATGAAGTAATTTGGGATTTCAAAAGTTAGATCTAGATATAGATGAACGAGGGACATGCATGTATGTCTACGTAGTTTGGAATATTCATAAATATACATAGTTTTTTCTTGTGCTTTCTTCACAAGATTGTTCATTTCATTCAGCATGGGGAGAAGACTAGCTAAAGTCAAGAGTGTCTCTATATCACTTAACCTATGTAAGAGGTCAAGAGCTTTGTCTACTGTGCTACAATGCTCATACACTACTCCAATCAAGGATTGATATTTTGAAAGAACTTGTTGCACTGGTCCATGTAGGGAGATCCAACTAGTATCAACATCCTTGAGAAGCTTGTTTCTTGCTATTATTCCCTCAGCAAAATTTTGAAATTTCATGAAACGTTTGGGACTTTGGTAGAAGTATGCGTAGAGCTCACGGACTAGATTTTTAACTTTTGATATTGTAGGAAACTTGCTTACAATTTTGAATGTTGAATTTATTTTGTGCGCCATGCAATGAATTCCAAGCATGTATAGAAGTGGTTTGTAACTTTGTGCAACCATGCAATGAATTCTAAGCATGTATAGCACACAAGTGGTTTGTAACTTTGTGCAAACATCACTCCTATGACCTTGCATCACTGCAGCTCCATTAGCTCCTACACACACCAACTTTTGGCAATTTTCAAGTCATCCATACCTGCAATTTCATTCAAAGATTTCTTGACTAGTTCAAATAGATTTTGCGATGTTGAATTTTCCTTCATTTTATGAACACAAAGAAGATGAGCTTGGCGGACATGTTGTTTTATAGTATACACATGCATACAGACCCAAGAAGTATTATCTACCATAGTAACTTCATCTAAAGATAATGCAATGAAGTTTGACTCTTTTACTGTCTCCTTTAAATCTTGCTTTTCCACTGCAGGAAGATAGTTTTCCCATTCCCATCCAGTGTTTATTGACCAATGTGAGCTAGGATAGTGAGGAACACCCAAAAAATGATAATAAATTAGAATATTTTGGGTAGTCCACTAGGACATAGGACGCCCTCTAGAAAAAATATGAAAAACAACACTCATTTGAACAGTTTTTGATAGATGTATTCCTTCCATTGTTTTTCCAAAGTGAGCTTCAATTGTACCTCGACATGCAGCAAGCTTCGAAATTCTTTGCTTATGCTCTTCATATTTTATGACATACTTAACATGAAGACACTCTTCCTTTGATTTCCATTGTATGACTGATTGTTCCTTTCCGTCTATGATTTGTTTTTCATAAACTTTATTGATATGTTTTCTATAGTGTCAAGCTTTAGCTGCAACTTCTTGTCTCTTTTACATTTCCAACTACAAATTGTAAACATGCATTCTATTGTAGTTTCATTTTTGTTTTCTTTCCCCACTGGTACAATGAATGGGTACTTTGACAACCAACCAAGCTAAAAATTCCTTATCATTTCCCATTCGTGCCCCACTTTTGATTTTCATTTTCTTTTCTTGCTACCAACATCATCCTGATCCAAGTCAATTTATCTCATTTTGGATAACTAGGGTATCCCTTGGAACATCTTATGTGGTATTTCCATCCTCATTTGACTCATTTAACTCAATGTAAATCTCACCTTGACCTTCCTATGGTGGTGAGGTATTGTGAATTCCTTCTTAATTAATATTTGGTGGAAGAGTTGATGATGTAGCTCCATCTCGATCTAATGGATCAGAAGCATTTCCAATTCCAAAGTAAGATTGTATGGTACCTCTACGTTTTGGGAATTTTGATGGCCTCCCAGTCCCTTCACCACCCCAAGGATTCTTACCCTTGCAGCTCAACATATTGATCTCTCACTTCAAATAAAAGTAGGAAAAAAATGTTTTCTTGTTTAAGAAGGACAGAGAATATAGATCACATTCCCTACTCAATATCATCTTTAAGATTGAAGCAAGAATGGAAAAGAGATCAAGAAATATTATAACACTATGAATAAATGACCACTCACCTTTAAGTTTAGGTTTTCACTAACTTGTTATTTGTTAATACAGGAATTCCTGTGTTGTAAGTTTGTAAATTTCCTATGATCAACTTCAAGTTTCCAAGTCCAACTTCCGAATTGAGAACTAAACAAAATGTGTAAGAATAAATGATAGTTTTGATTGTATTTATATCAATCCATATTTAGCAAATTTTGCGGGATTTTTAAATGGTATATTAAAAATTTGGCGAATCCAACGTGATTATACAATGATACGTTGTAATTTTCAAGGCGATTATGGCCCTACAATTAGCATGTAGGTGTCATGAAAATTGGAAAAATGTGTCCTCAAATGTAATTATTTTTTAATGTTATTGGTGAAATGGGTCCTCATAAGCAACTATTTGTAAATTTTAATTGGAAAAATGGGTCCTCACTGCTAGATTTATGTGATCGATGACGCACGTAAAATAATTCAAAATCAAAAGACACAATATAGTAGCTTACCCCTGGGAAAGTCCTCCTGAGGGAGAAAAACCCAAAGAACAAAGATCTCTCTTATATATATAAAAGATGACAACAGATCACTTTACAGTTAGGTCTAACTTAAGACCAATATTCGGCACACTTAACAGAGCATATATCTACAGAAGTTTGCATCTGGCAGATACAGAATGCAGGTCTATAGAACTTCACGCCTCCATGAACTTTATTCTGTGAAATGGTTCTCAACCTGCAATGTATGAATTCGCATTATCATAATGCTTCGCACTGTATGAGATGTTTGTACTGCATATGATCGCTCTGCACTGTGTAATATATTCGCCCTTTAACCATTCGCACTTAATCATATATTCGCACTTTATTATCTGGACTGTTCGCACTTTATGATGCAAGACTAATGTGAATAATCGAACTCCGGGACTGATCACAATGGACGAATGGTCTTGTATATATATACATCTTGAAGAGGTCGCACCTCTTCTTATCATAAGGTCGGCCAAAGTAAATGTCAATTACAATTCAATAATGTCGGCCTCAATATAATCATAAACAATATAAGATAGGTCGGCCTCAATAACATATGTCGGCCTTGATAAATATTATACACGCCTCTTCACAAGAGGTCGGCCTCAAATAATAAACACGCATTAAATGTCTTCTTGAAACAGAACAAGATGAGTTCATATCTTCTCATGTCGGCTATACAATGTGAAGATAAACAATAACAATAATAATAAATATAACTTGAATAGCCAACGGCTATCATTCAATTATATTTCCACGAAGGAGCCGAAATTGGCTGAGCCGAAATGGTATGTAGTTTTCACTGCCTATATCATTAGCACCTCATACAAATATTTGTAAATTTTCATTGGTGAAATCAGTCCTGATACAATGTTGTTTTAATAGTATTGGAAAATATGTAGGTGTTTTATTACATGCTTCCGATATTCTAGGCGAAAATATTAATCGGTCCATTTGAAACGCGTAGTTTGTTATCGCAGTTTTATTACTTAAATATGCCTCATAAAAAAATTGATGGTGAATGGACATGCATTGGACCGATAATTCATAAAATCTGAGCAATTTAGCCACCTTGTTGGGTACAATTAATTCACCAATTTCGACTTGGTTGTTATCTAAAATTTTCCAATTGGCGAAGATTCACCACTAAAGTTTTCCCTAAATCTTAGCCTAGTATCTCTTTATGGATGAGAAATGTCTTGAGAAGCTCTAGCATAGATATTTATGTTGGAGTCTTACCAAGGTTCTCTAAGAGGCTATACATGGGAGCTTATTAAGAAGAAGAATATGGTGGTGCTTGGATTGCAACTTGGACATGTCTTGTGGTGACAAAGCCAGTAAGTGATTTATCTTTGATTTTGATGGTGGTAAATCATGAATAGTTACAATTGATATGAGCTACAATATTTCCATAAGTATGGGGGGTTTTATTGTAGTAGAAGTCATTGGTACAATTATGTTGGGATTTATTATTTGTGTTGAAAGTGGAATATTGGGAATTCTTAGGAAGAGAATTTTAATACATTCCTAGTTTCTCATCAAGAGGAGGATTTTAATATATTCCTAGTTGATCATTGAGAGACATTGATGGATCCCTTCTATTTCAATTTTTCCCTTATCAATAAGGTCTTTGATATAATTTTTGAGCTTCTTGCATTTACGTGTGGTGTGTCCTTTAATGTAGTGATAGTCACAATACTCATTTTTTCTATACCATGCTAGTTTGGATTTTGAATCATCAAAATTCCTATCATTGGAAATGTGGCCATATTCACATGGAATAGATTTTGGGAAACAACCTCCATAGGTTCCCCTATGGAGGTATATTTACATTTTGAGTTATTTTTGGAGGTTTCTACTTCTTTCACTTGGGGAACAAATGCATTTTTAGTATCATATATGTTAGGGGTATTGGATTTAGTTGTGGTTTGAACATGTTTAGCATAAATGAACCCATCACTTACAACATTTTTATTTTTTCCCCAAAAATTAAGGTTTTTTATTAGATTGCTTATCATTATTTTATTTTTAAATGTTGATTAGACCTTTGGAAATAAGGGACTTCTCAATAGTGACCCCTTTCTCGATGATCTCATCAAAAGTGAAACGCAATTAACTTGGAGGTGAAAGCACTTTTTTGAATTGAGATTTGGGACAAAGATTGTGACAAGTTATTTCTTGGGTATTGTCCAAGGGAATCTATTAGCAACTTCTCTCCACCTTTAAAGGTACATAGTGAAGCTTTCACCATTTTGTTTTTTAGTGCTATATATATCTAACATGATGAGATCATGCTCAATGTTATAAGATAAGTGGGAAAAAATTTCTTGGATAGGTCAGTAAAAGTGGGAATAGAGCCATGGGGAAGGTGCATGAACCAATCCAAGGCGTGTCCTAAGCTTCATAGAAATAGGTGAAGAAGGTAGTGATCATTGTATGAAACCTCTTGGCATGCCATGTAGAATTCCCTAATGTGATCAAAAGGGTCTTCTTTTCCTTTGTATTTATCAAATTTAGGGCATTTCTAAATGTTGAGGAAAAATCGTTATCATTATTAATTTCTCAAAAGGGTAGGGACAGAAATCTTCAAATTCATATTGTTTCTTTTGTGACTCAATTTGTAAACCCTTGAGGGCTTGCTTCATTTCATGGTACTCTTGGTCAAAATGCATACCAAGAGTGGGGTTCGGTAAGATTTAGTTGGAAACATGGGATAGTTTTTGTGTGGTGTATGATAACCATGGGGAAGTTCTTGTGAAATATATGACATTTTTGGAGGTATTTGTGATTTTTTTGTGGAAAGATAGTATGTTGTGGAGAATTGTGTGGTTTATTTTAAATGGTTGGATGGTGGCAGACGCCACCCAAAACCAGCCCTAGGCACGTAAGCTCCATTTTTTTACTGCTTTGAATACATATCAGAGCAGGCATTTAGAGCCATGCTGAACCACGACTAAGGCAACAGGTGTGGCTCAATTTCTGAAACATTTTGAGCAATTCCATCTTGTGCACAGCTGGCACAGCGTTGTAGACAAACTCAAGGCTTTGTTTGCATTTGTGAAAATGACAAAACAGAGCAACCACATGTTTCCAACTTTTCATTGATAGTTTCTTGAATTTATTTAATTCTCCTTTCTTCATTATTTCTTCACGTTGTTGAAACTCCTATGATTCATTTATTTAATGTCTCACTAATTCTCTCTAATTAAGTAGATTTATTAATTTATTTGGTTATTAATCATATCTTCTAAATTAAATAATTATCTTTAATTATTTAATTGTCCATTCAACTGTTTCCTCATTTTAAATAAATGTAATTATTTAAAATGATATCACATTCTTAACTAACAGTCCATTTTGGTAAATAATTTGAAAATCAATTATTTATTATCTCACAAAATCCATATTTTGAATTAATTTAATTTGAATTGGTAACTTTCCTTCAAAAATCAAGTAATCGGGCAGATTCTTGATTTTCCAAATTTGATCTTCAGTTCAACTCTTATCTTCTTGATTTTTTGAATCTCACAAATCAGGCAGTCTTTATCTTCTTGATTTTTGAAAATCTTTATTTTTCTAATTAATTATCTCATCTATTCTCCACCACCGATTTGATTCTCTCAGATCACATCTCGACCACTCGTTTAAGGATTTTTCCCTAACCCCGATTAGGGATTATCAGATTAAATATTTTCCTCTAATTTTAGGTCTCCGTAGAAAGTTGATCTCGTCTGTCCATTCAAAATTGCATTTTCTATAAAATGTTATTTTGCTCACATTTCTAGATTAGACACAGGAATTTTGTTATTCTGATGCATTAAAGCTTAGAGTTATTTAGCATTTGAGAGTCATTTTGTCATAGGCATAAGCATAGACTTTATTTAAATCCTTCAAAGCTTTTGTAGGACTTAGGCTTTATTTTTAGATTGCTCGCACATTGAATCTGAGGGCAACACATCAACCAACAAGTTAGAAGGTGCTACGAAGATGAATCATGGAGGCTTCGATGATTAAATGGTATAATCGTTTCATCTATATTTGCTTTCATTGTACTTTGTAGTTCTTTGGGTTTATATGCATTGTTGATTTGCTAACATCTAATCTAACCTAAAATTTACCCTTAGATACATTGGTGAACCTGACGCATTTAATTTTTTTTTGTAGTTTCTGTATGGTTTCGGTTCTCTTTTCTTTTTTTGCAGGTACAGGTACGGAACGCCGCATTTGTCTTTTATCATGATGCATCTGATGCATCGCGACGCATTCGCAGGCTCAAACACCACAATCGCTCTAATGTGCAGCAATCAAAGTCTAGAACGCCGCATTTGAACTACCGAGCCGCATTTGCAACACAGAGCGACGCATTCACTCTGTTGTGATGCATTTTCCTGGTAACATTTTCTTCTTTTTGGCATGCGGGTTTTTCTGTTTTTCTTCTCTTTTTTGTTTACTTTCTAGCTTTTCCAAGCATTCTGGTTTTCTTTTCTACATTCTTCCTAGCATAGGTTTTTTGTGTTACTAATCTTAGTTTGCAACGTGTGGCGTTTACATTTCGTGGGTCCAAGACTGGTGGATAAAACTCCTAACTTGTGGTCTTGCAAGTTCAAATGTCAAAGAATCACTACTAAACAATGTGCTTGTCTTTTTTTTAGATTAGTACACATTTATTTTTGGTGCACATAAAATGAACATGTTTTTCTAATTTTGTCTGAATGTGTTTGCAAAATGGTAGGTGATTATGCTCTCACCTTGTGAAAATTTGGTGATCAAAAAACTAGACTCATTCTTATTTGTTATACACCCTTACAACTTAGTAATCAAAGTATCCTCTCCCCTTGCACTTTCAGGCGATCCTGGGTGTAAGAGAAACGGTTACTAACTCTAGAACTTGGGCTTGTTCTAGTGGGAAAAAGTACTCACCCCAGGACAATTCAAACCGGTAGCACCCTGAACCCAAGGGACTTCCAGCTAGTATATAAAAGTGGATTCTTGGGGAAAGCCCAAGAATCACGCATATGGTTCCAACGAGATGGATCTGAAAGGGGACTCTCACCGCATGGATCATGCCCTATGAACGGAATGCCCGTACTAAACACCTTTTGTTTTAGAGTTCAGCCATTTTTCAGTCGTTGCTTGGTATAGTGCAGGGTATAGTATCATGCTCGAAGACACTCACTATTGATCCCCTTGAGTAGAGATAGTATTTCTTGGGAAGTCACTACCCAAGAATTCAAAGTTGGTGTGCTCGAATGACGTTAATGAGCCGTGGAGGGGAGCCAATGCCACCAACCTTCTAAGCTATCCGCTCTCGAGAAGGAAAGGTGTTTAGCACCAATCCGGGGTATATCGGTGGGCTATACCAAATATACAAACCCTTGGCCTATTGGCCTATTAGGATTGTACTTGTCTTATGTACGCTTGCTTACACTCAAAACATTGTGCTTGTCAAGTGCTTGCTAGATTTTTCAACATTATTCACCACATTTCCACTTCTACATAAAACATTCAACATTAGACAGATCATATTTTCTCTCAATACATCAAAAACCTCAATTTTAGCAAATTGTGTCGCAACTCTTGAAATGCAATCGCTCTATCAAACCGCATTTCCCAACTTTTGCAACGCATTAGACCTATTAAACTGCATTTGTAATTCAAAACACCGCATTTGTCTATGTCGCAATGCATCTGAAACTCACAGAGCCACATTTGCAAAACTCAGTCGCATTTGTTAGTCCCAGAGCCACATTCGCTATACCGAAACACATTCACAATTTTGTGATGCATTTTAGGTCTCAAACGATGCATTTGCCTGACATAAGCAGCATTTTCATACAAAGTCCAAACTGAGTCTAAATTCTATCAATCTTTTGTCAAACACTGTTTCCAAGGGGATTCTCTCATAAACCAACTTTAAAATTGCTTAAAATTTTCAATCATTAGTTTGCATTATTGACCATAGGCTTCATCCTTCAAATTTTTAGTTGCATACATTAGGCATTAGCTTGACCCTAGGTTTTCATCCTTGCATACTTTGGATTAGGTTAATCTCAGCATAATTTGCAATGTCATTTCTTTCGAAACTAAGTTATCTTGGACTTAATCATCATTCCCTTTTTCAGTCATTGTCCCTTTTGTGAGATTTTTCCAACTCAACAGTCTAGTTAGGAAAACTCACTAGTCATTTTGACCTTGTCATTTTGTCATTTTCAACAAGTCCTTTAGTAACTGAAATCAAAAACAAAGATTGAGCTTAGAAGTGTTTAGGTATCCCTTTTCTCCAAATTGCATTCTAGTTTATACCTTGCATATTTTATTCCCAAAAATCCAAAAATATTATTCATCCTAGTCGTCAGGTTGAACCTAGACCTTGCATTTATCATATTAAGTCCTTAGTCAACATTACCATCCTAGTCCTCATTCGACATTTTGGCTTTGACAACCTCATCATCTTACATCAATCATTTCCCTAGACAAATGTTATCCTCACTTGGTCATCCTAGTTGGCATTTTCTTTAGAAAACATAGTCTTGCATTGTCATCCTTGCATTTAGTTGTCATTTTCATTTGAGAAATCTCATTTTATGGTGGAAACTAGACTCCAAAGACAAAAACAACAAATGGAAAACTTTGGACAAGACTCCACTTCCAATGTCAACAATCACACGTATGACCCAAATTGGACATTTGACGACCCATTCAGCCACACAAATACTCAACCTCTTACTACCATAACATCCTCATCAAACAGCCCTTTTGAACCATTCTTACATAAGGATGAATATGGACAAATACTTGAGGAAAACCTAGAGGTAGCCGCACAAGATCCGAAGGCAGCTTACTTTGTAGAACAAATGGTCTTATATGACAGAGACAGGTATTTGGCCATACTTTTAAGTCAAGGAGCCAAATTACCTCAAGGATTTGACATTGATACCTTGAGATCGACATCTACTGCCAATAACATCAACAATACACTTAACATGTCAAATAGTGGTCAACCTCCAAACACTACGAGCAATACCTTTTTTGATGCTACAACGACCATGAATGCTACCTCCAACATTCCAAACACCTCCAATTCAATAAACGCTACATCATTGGAGGATCACAATCTGTCACAATGCCCACAATATCCACAACACCATCACAATCGGATAGAACCACCTTTGGCTCCTCAACAGTGTGGGAAAGTTATTCCAATCCTCTCTTTACCACTATGGTAAATGACATGGGGGCATCATCAAGTCATACAAATCCTCCATTGACAACTACGTCTAGTACCATGAGTACACCTTCATCATATCCTCTCATTGGTATCTCACAAAATACTTTGGGTGGAGGTAAACATCGTATCTTTATTCAAGAACAACAACAAAATGTTAACACATCAACACAGTCAAATTCCATCACCTCCCAAGGACAAAATACAAACATTCCCCTTGCACAAACCCAACAATTTGGACAAGGTAGTCAAAAAACACAGCCTATGGCATCATTCACAAATCAAAATGTTCATGGTTATCCTATTCCCCAAATATCGACCCAAATGGCTGGGGGACACATCCCAACATACTCATCCCATATTCATACTCACCAACATACCCCCAATCCAAACTTTCCATACCAACAACACGTGAATCACAACACATCACACATGTCACAACAACCCATCCCTCACCAATACACCAACATCCACACACAACAAATGGGGACCTATGGCGTACCAATCAATCCAATGTATGGGACCACAAATGACCCTGTAATAGATGCCTTACAAGCAAAACCGATGGGTCTAGAGAAGACCATAGAAAACATACAGATATCCTGAAAGAAATCAGAAGTGTCATATGATCTATCTGTATATCCCTTCGACATGAACTTATACATGCCACCATTTCCTCTAGGATATGTGTCACCTAATTTTACCAAGTACAGAGGAAAGACAAACCCCATCGAACATGTCCGCGAATTTGTAACCAACTGTATGGACGTTGCCTATGAACAAACGTACTTGATGAGACTTTTTTCTAAAAGTCTTGTAGGTCCTGCCCTTGAATGGTTTTCCACTCAAAAGGACATCCAAACATGGGATGAGCTTAAACAAAAATTCATAAAAAATTACGCGTACAACATTGACATGGACACCTCTATTACTAGCTTGTGCAATCTCATGCAAGAGGATGCTGGTGAGACATTCATCCCATTCTTTCAAAAATGGAGAAGCCTAGCTAGTCGATGTCACATCGACATACCCGAAAAGGAAAAGGTGGGCATGTTCGTTCAAACACTTATAGGACCCTTAAAATATGTATTGCAAGTGCATTGTTGCACAACCTTCATGGACCTAGTCGAAAAAGGTGTCTAGATTGAGAAATCCCTCATTGCAAAGGGAGAGTTAAGATACGGTCCTAAAAACACAAATTCAAATCCTCCCACTGACAAGAATAAGTATTGGGTCAAAAATAAACACGTTACAAATGGTGTTGTTGACACCAAGGCAGAAAACACTATGGGTCATGTATTGGCTCTAAAAGGGGTTCAATAGCAAAACAAACCAACAACGATATTGACACCCCCTACCAATGTCCCTTCAAACAACCAAAGCGGCCAAAACAATCAAGGATAATACCGTCAAATGAGACAATTCCCCAGGGGTCGCACATACACTCCCTTGGGTGAGACCATTAAAGAAGTCCTCAAGAAATGCCTCCATAATGGGTGTCATCACACTTCAAGAACCAAAACCATATGACCCAGGACAATTCAAACCAGCATGGTGGGACGATAATGCATTTTGTGATTATCATTGGGCAAAAGGACATTAAACTTCTACCTGTCGACAACTAAAAAACCTAGTACAAGACCTTATCGAGAATTGTATCATTGAGGTAGGTGGACCACAATTTGCCTCTAATTCCAATCATACCATTCATAAGAACCCACTGCAAGACCATGGTTCTGATAATGCTTCCACCTCAAGTCCAAAGATAAACAATAATCAAGCCAATTTTGCTTGTGCCAAGTATGACTATTCTGGTGGACCTATTATAAATAATGTCTGAATTGGTGATGAATACATCAACACCATCACAGTTAAGAGAGCACCCCAATGCAATGCTGCTACTCGAAGTGGCAAGGTCACCATAGCTAGTCTGTCTCCCACTAGGCAACCCAAAATCACCATACCTAGCACATCTCCTAAACACTCACAACCCATCTCGACCATAAAGCAATGGCAACCCAAGAGTCATTTTAACCTTATTGACCAGCTTAGAAAAACTCACGCAAATTTCTATACTCGAGCTTCTTTGCATCTCTCCCATGCATAAGGCTATACTGGATAAAACCCTGCAAGAGTCGTCAGTCCCTAAGGATATTGATGTCAACTAGTTTGAGACCATGGTGGGATATCTCACTACGCCTCACCACGTCACCTTTTCTGATCAAGACTACTCATCACCTAAGACTAACCATAACGATGCATTACACATTGAAACTTTCATCCATAAGCACAAGGTTAGAAGAGTTTTAGTAGATTACGGAGCAAGATTGAACATATGCTCCTTGAAACTAGTTAAGGCTCTAGGATTTTTTGATGCATGTGTGGACCCTACAAAGATTATAGTGATAAAATCATATGATGACGAAGAATGCTCTTCACGAGGCATTATTTCTCTTCCTATCAGAGTGGGACCAGTCATTGTGGATACAACCTGTCAGGTCCTAGATCTAGAATTACCTTACAACATCTTGCTCGGCTGCCCATGGATTCATGCTTTAAAATTAGTTCCATCCATGTATCACCAATGCTTAAAATTTCCATTTGACGGCACAGAAATTACTATATATGGAGACCCCGACCCTTCTCAATATTGTACCAACCTAAGGGGTATTTTTTCAAACCGAGTGCCTATTAATTGAGAAGCACCTAGCTCCTCTTCTTCTAAATACGTTGACCCATCCACACTCACATCATCTTCCACGTCCACTCCGTCCACGTCTTTCACCACACCACCATCTTCCAAAAACCCTAAGGCTGAAACCGCTGTCAAGATCCAGGACCTCGGCTACGGAGAATTCAAACTACATATAGCATATAGCATATAGCATAACAACAATACCCAAGTCTCCAAAGGTCTATGGTTGGACATGTTTTAGAATGGAACCCAAAGAAATTTTCAAAGTTCCACCAAAAATAGTTTTCATCAAATGGGGAGACATGAGTAACAAGGACCTTGTCAATATTACAGGATGGCTTTATAAGGAAATGGCAGACCTACCCCCATTACCAGTTAAGAAATATGGCAAGGGATATGACATGATGAAGGTTAAAGGCTATGATGGAACTAGTGGCCTAGGCAGAAATAAAACTGGACGAAGAGAGCCCATAGAACCTTTCAAAATACCAAAGTATCTTGGATTAGGGTTTGGATCGCCCAACAATGACAATCGAAATACCAATGGACTTTCGAGTGACCAAGTGCATGCTTTGAAAAGTGTCGAGACCACTAAGGAAACCTTCACCGAAACTGATTCCCAAGAGTGGGAATTTGGCTCCAAACAATCCTTAAGTGATTGTTGCCTCGACGATTTGTTTGTCGAAACGAGGGAACTGACCTCTAACAAAGATTTTGGAAAACATTTAAAATCGATCAGGCACCAAATAGTCAAAGTCCCATTACCATTCCCCGTGACCTACAAACCCCACCATCTAAATCCCATCAGTCCAACCCATCCGACTTACCAAATGACACTGACAATCACGTCTTTGAGTCCTTCACCCCTTATTTTGACAATGAATATGAAACAAGTGAAGGGTAATATTGGATAGAGTCTGATGTGGAACTGGATGATGATAATTTCATCTACAATATCACTGAATCCATTTGCATGCTTTCTGCATCCTCCTGTCAATTCACCAACACTTACGATGGAATTTCCCTAGTTTACCCTCAACTAATTGATTGGGACCAACAAGGCCTACCAGTCCTAGACACCTTTCAAAATGATGAGGCTATTACAGAATTTATGGGATTACATGAGGGCATACCCAGTGGTGATCACAAGTCAGGATTCGCCATTGACTTAGATTGTGCAGCCTACTTTAGCGAGACTGCTTCGTCCTCCAGTCGCAAAATTAAAAATAAAAATAAAATAAAAAATGAAACATCTTTAGGTGAAAATTGAAAGGCACCTTCTGATGACAAAAAAGTAAAAACAAAGGATGTATCTATGGGTGAAAACCTCTTTGAAGCACCCAAAGATGGAGGACTGGAATTTCTTCCTGTAACACAAGAGAAATCAGCTATGCTTATAGAAGACATCATAGAAGACAACATATCAACTGCAGAAGATCCCAAAATGGTCCTCTTTGTTGCATCCCTGACTAAGGAAGAGAGACCAGAATTTCACAAATTCTTTGCAGAATGTAAAGTCAACTTCACATGGTCCTATGCTGACATGCCAGGATTAGACCCAGAATTGGTTCTACACCATCTGCCACTATTGCCTAATGCCAAACCAGTTAAACAGAAGTTACTCAAAATGCATCCTCAAGTCGCTCTATTGGTCAAGGTTGAGTTGAAGAAACTTCTAGATGTTGGATTCATACAGTATATTTATTATGTTGAATGGATATCTAACTTGGTGCCAGTAACAAAGCCAAATGGGATGATCCGCGTCTATGCAGATTTTAGAGACCCAAATAAGGCATGCCCAAAAGATGACTTTCCTTTACCGAATATTGATTTCATAGTTGACCTCACAACAGAATTTATGAGATGTTGTCACTCATGGACGGTTTTTCCGGCTATAATCAGATTCATATTGCCCCCGAAGACCAGCATAAAACAGCATTCACTTGCCCTTGGGGTACATACTATTGGAATGTCATGCCATTTGGTCTTAAAAATGCAAGCGCCACATATCAGATGGCCATGACCACAATCTTTCATGACATGATGCATAAAATAATGGAAGATTATGTAGATAACCTATTGGCTAAATCAATAACAAGAAAAGATCATCTAAAGGTGTTAGACACAATTTTCAAGAGAGTAGAAGAATACAAAGTCTGGCTAAATCCTAAGAAATGTGTCTTCGGTGTAACATCGGATAAACTCTTGGGATACATAGTTTCTCGAAGAGGCATTGAGGTTGATCCAGCAAAAGTAAAAGCCATCATAGACATGCCTTCGCCCAAAGGAATCAATGAACTCAAAACCCTACAAGGCAGGGTACAATCTATTCGGCGCTTCATAGCACAATTAGCTAACAAGTGTCACCCATTCCAATATCTATTGCGCAAGGGTATAACCTTTGTGTGGAAAGATAAATGCCAAGAATCCTTTTAGCAAATAAAATATTACCTATTATCGCCACCAGTCCTCATGCCTCCCATTCACAAAAAACCATTGATCCTATACATCTCTGCCACTAATTCAGCACTAGGGGCATTACTAGCACAGAACGACCAAGAAGAAAAAGAAAGAGCTATAGATTACATCAATCAGACATTGGTCGGGTATGAACTGAACTACACATCAATTGAACAGGCTTGTCTAGCCGTAGTCTTTGTAGTATAGAAGCTATGGCATTATATGTTAAGCCATCAGACACACCTAGTAGCAAAGATCGGCCCCCTCAAATATTTGTTAAGTTGGGCAGCATTAACAGGACGTCTAGAAAATGGGTCATGATTTTGAGCGAATATGATATTCAATAGTAGAAAGAAAGGAAATATAAGGACAAGTCATCACAGACCAGCTGGCGGACACACCTTTACAAAGTGATCACCCGTTAGTGGCAGATTTTCCAGATGAGTCGATATTCCATACATAACCTAAGTCACCTTGGAGACTCTACTTCGATGGATCCCACATTAATCATGGCTTGGGGGAAGGAATCTTGTTCATCACCCCTCAAGGGGATTCCATTCCAAAGTCTTTCCGCATTGCTTTCCCATGCACAAACAATGTGGCAGAATACAAGGCACTAGTTACAGGACTTAGAATGGAAATAAAATGGAAAATCAAAGCACTACATGTCTATGGGGATTCTCAGCTCATCATCAACTAGGTTAATGATGACTATGACACAAAAGATGAGAATTTTATGCCCTACAAATGAATGGTTGACATTTTTCAAAATTACTTCCACATGGTAACTTTTGAACAAGTTCTGAGAGCATAGAACAAAGCGGCAAATGCAATGGCTACAATAGGCTCTCTCCTCAACATTCCAAGCAACATGCCTTAGTTGGAATTCCTAATAGAACAATTGTTGGTCCTCGTCTATGACATTCCAGAGTCAGAAATGGTCTATGAACTTGTTGGTCCCGACTCTCCCTGGTACCAAGATATTTATGACTACCTTAAGTCTCAAACCCTTCCACCTAACCTGTCCGATAACCAAAGGAATTCCTTTATCCGAAAAGCCGCAAGATATGTCATCGTCAATGACACCCTTTACTGTCGTAGCTTTGACAACACCCTTCTTAGATGTCTTGACACTAACGAAGCATGTGCAACCTTATGCGAAGTACGTGAGGGTATATGCAGGTCTCATTTGAGTGGTCCTACTCTAGCCAAGAAGATAACGAGACTTGGGTACTACTAGCCAACTATTGAAAAAGATGCTCTAGAATATATCAGGACTTGTCGCCAATGCCAGGTTCATAGTGATTTGATCCACGTTCCAACATAGGAACTTTGGCCAATCACCTCTCCTCGGCCCTTTGCTCAGTGGGGACTCGACCTCATGGGTAAGATCCATCCTACGTCATCCAATGGCCACAAATTCATCATCACTGCCACAAAGTATTTTACAAAGTGGATCGAAGCCATCCCTCTGACATACATAGTCGGCAAAAAAATATCCAAATTCATCCTTAACTACATCATTTGCCAGTATGGCCTTCCGCAATCCATCATCACTAGCAATGGACGTCCGTTTAAAAACCAAGACGTTTGTGAGTTATGTGAGCGATTTCACATCCAACACCATTTCTCATCTTTGTATTACCCACAAGGATGGTCAAGCTAAGGTGTCAAATAAAAACATTGTTAAAATACTTAAAAAGACTATCAATGGCGTTGGTCATGACTGGCATATTCAACTCAACCCAGCTTTGTGGGCTTACTGCACTAGCATTTGTATGCCTACGGTAGCCACTCCTTTCGCCCTTGTCTTTGGAGCTAAGGCTATTTGTCCCATTGAGGTTGAAATTCCTTCCTTATGAGTCTCCCTGAAAGGTCTAACCGATGATGAGGAGTATAGATAGTTGCGCCTGCACGAGCTAGAGATGTTAGAGGAAAGAAGTAAAAATTCCCTGAACCATCTACACGTGTATCAGAACCGTCTTTGTCACAGTTACAATAAGAAATTCATGGTTAGGAAATTCGAAATTGGTGACTTAGTCCTCATGCAGAACCCTAAGAACCAAGCTGACAAAGAAAAGTTGGGCAAGTTTGAACCAAACTGGTTGGGTCCTTACGTCATCGTATCTTCTTTTGGTTCTAGAGCGTATCAGCTGGCTACTCCAGATGGTGAACAACTTACAGAGCCTATCAATAGTCTACATCTCTGAAAGTTCTATGCATAGCATCAGGAGATCGAGCTGAAAATCGTAAAATACAAAAAAAAATTAAAAATGGTAAAAAAATTGTTGCCCTGATGAAAACTTGGCAAACAAGCATCTTGGCGGCACCAAAAAAAATAAGAAAAATGACAAAAATAGTAAAGAAAAAATAATTTGTCCAATAGTGAAAACTTGGCAAACAGGCGCTTTGGATAAGTACCATGGTGAAAACCTGGCAAACGGGCACCATGCGTAGTCAATCATTGCTCGGCCATCTACTGTTACTTCATCTGCCTAGGCGTAAGATGGAACACATTTCCCATCACTATCATGACAGTCGCCATGACACCATACCCTTCCTCTCACGGTTGATAAATGGTTGACATCAAGTCCTCTTGATGTCCATCTGGTACTACAGGCACATCCCTTTCACGTCCTTTAAAATTGGCTAAGTCTTGGACCTAACTAGGGGAAAATTTTGATCATGTGATGGTAGTGGATATCATGCATAGCATGGCAATTGTATAAAGTCTTGAAAAAAGACAAAAACATCACAAAATGTCCTAAAAAAAAAAAAGACAAAAACATTAGAAAACGTCCTGAAAAAAAGACAAAAACATCAGAAAAAGTCCTAAAAAAAGATAAAAACATTGCAAACAGTCCTAAAGAAAGACCAAAAACATTGCAAAAGGTCCTGAAGAAAGACCTAAAAAACTAAAAATGTCCTGAAGAAAACCACAACTAACATCAAACTACTCACAAAATGGAAAACAAGGTCACATTTCCTTAGGCCAATCATTTTAGTCAAGTCTTTGTCATTCGTCTGAACTACGTTGTCTCTGCACATTTTCTACGTAGGCAAGGCTCATTTTCGAGTCCCTAAGACATTAGGTTAGTCCTTTTAGATTTGTCAAAATAAAATCATGACGCAATCTTTGGTCATCAAGACAAAGTCATTGGTCGTGTCAAACTACAAGATCTCTGAGTGCATGACGTAGGCAAGGCCACTGTCGATGAGCCCCCGAGGCTGCACTAGGTCATTCCATTAGGGTTCAAAGCATTACACTAGCACACACGTCAAAATGTCTTCAAGTCAAAGCGAATCATTCCCAAATGGATAAACTCCTAAAATGAATTATGGCAATCATTTATTTCAATATGACAATCTCATCAACACGTCAATCATATCATCATGACAATATCGACATATAGTCAACACAAGTCAAACTCAGCCCAAACTTTGGTCAAACTTGGTCAAAGGAAGTTTCATTATCATAACCAATCAAACTGTCAACTCTTGGTTATCTTTCAAATGTGTCTTTCTGAAGAATAGCCTCTGTCATTCATGCCTTAGGATGTGTCCTTCCTAGGCATCGTCACTGTCATTCGACATTTTGAGGGATCCTCTTGACATCTAAGGATCATGCCTCTTGACATCAGTATTCTTCAGATGTGTCCTTTTGAAGAAAAAACTCTGTCATTTATGCCTTAGGATGTGTCCTTCCTAGGCATCGTCATCATTTTGAGGGATCCCTTTTGACATTTAGGGATCAATCATCTCAACATCGGCATTATTCGGGATGGGTCCTTCCTGAATTTGGCAATATTCGACATTCGTCATCTTGGCATCATCAAAACTTTGACACCTCGGCATCTCATCGTCATCAAACCTGACATCTTAACATTAGAAAAATGGGTATCCAGAAGCACTTGGAAAACACTTGGCACCTTTCTCTTGGCTTTTTATCATGTTACTAGTTTTTCAGCGAGATCCCAACAAACAGGATTTAGAGGAGCAGTGACATATCATAACGTTTGTCTTGAATTTTGACACGCATGATTACTAGTTTCTCAGTGAGGTCCTGATTTCAGGATTTAGAAAAATAGCAATGTATCATGATAAGGGCTCTATTTTGTATTTTGGAAATCATGCTGCTAGTTTCTCAAGGATGTCCTGGAAACAGGATTTAAAGAAGCAACGATGTTTCATGAATTGTCCTGCTTGACTTTTTTGTTTGTGGTTGGTTATGACAAAAAGACTGGGGCAATCATGCTCTTAGTTTGAGTCATGATCATCCTTTTCTATGATTGTTAGTCTCATGTGATGGTACGACCTTGCACACCTTGATCTATGTCATATCATGGTGTTTGTTGACCATTACAACAATCTCCTCAATGATGATTAAGAGCAATAAATATTAAAGTCCTATGGTAAATTTTTGAAGGATTTGTTCTAGGAACTAACATGCATCTCCTTTGGTCTATTCATCTTCTCTCTTCGGTCTGGTCATCTTCTCTTATCCATCTCATGATGATATTCTATGACATACAAAAACATAAGTGCATACATGATCATATAAACATTGCATTAGGTCCATACATACATCATCCATAGCATTAAATCATATAACATTTCATTGCATATTGCATTAACATAATCAAAAACATGGCATCCATTTAAATAAATACATTATGCATCACAAAATTGACATAACATATAAATAAGCATTGCATCATCATGGCATCATCTCATAAGTAAGCAGCATAGGACATACATGACAAGACATAAATAAGTACCATCATACATCATAAATCAACATCATACATAAAGCATCACATCACATATATCATAATGCATAAATCAAATAGCATCGCATAACACTCATGTGGCCCACATCAAAATTGCATCATCATATAGCCTCATCTCAAAAGTATACAATGTCACAGGATAGAGTCAACAGATATCCCAAAATGGAGCTCGCAGGCTCAATGATCTATACATAATGTGGCATAACAAAGAACCAAATGTAGCAAACATGCCCCTAGGATAGGCTCTCATCATCCCCTCATGGTGAAGAGTGTGGCAGTTGAGGATATGTGACTGGCGCTGAGATAATGGGTAGACCTGTAGCAGCCTATGTCTGTGCAACCAATGGAAATGACACTGATGGCATCATCTCCACAGTAATGGACACCTGTGATGACACTGTGACCTGACTCTGAGAGGCTGAGGGATCTGTCACTAGTGGCTACCTCTATATTGATCTCTGCCTTGAACTGGTGGACCCATGACTATGACTCGAATGATGACTCGAGGCATGTATGTGTGAATGGTGGGACCTGTGCCTTGATGTGTGCCCTAAGGAGGTGGATCCTCCTACACTGGTATGGCTCATGCTGCCACTCCCACTCCTTGACCTATGACCACTGCCTATCCTTGTCTATGAGCGTAATAGTGTAGGATCTCTTCGCTCAGGAGGTATTGCCTGCTCATATAGAGTCATGTACTGCCCATACCTAGTGCTCACCCTAGCAAGCTCACGAGCAATTTCCCCAGAAGGTCCTGAGCATAACACTACAAAGTCCACACACCACTGTGCTAAATCCTATTGGCGGATCACTGCCTAATCCCACTCTACTCGAGCCACCTCTAGCTCCACCCGTAGTGCCCTGACCTCTGCCACACTCTCATCTAGTCTCCTCTAAAGATCTGCCACCCTCTGGTCTATCGTGGCATCCTAGGGCAATGTTGAGGAAGATGATATCTCCTCCTCTCCCTCCACCATCCTCCATCTTAGGAGTCTCTCGACCTCGTCCATGGCATCATCATCATCATCATCCTTAGTCGCATCCTCTCCACCGACTCCCTCATCCCAAGGCACATCTACGTCCACATCCACAACCTCCTCTTGTCTCTCCTCCTCCGCCACAAGCTCCTCCTATCTCTCCTCCTCCTCTTGCCTCGACTACTCCTCCTCCTCTCTCCCCCTCCTCGGACACCTCTGGGATGGCATCTAGTGCTGCTCTTGCCACACGTGGGTGCACCCTCCTGCCCTCTCTCTGGTCATCTCTCCTTCATCTTCGGTCGTCTCCTCCATCATCTCCACCCTGACCTTCGTCCCTGCCCCCATCTCGTCCTCCACCCTGGCCTCCATCCCTCCCCCTACCTCCATCCCTGCCTCCATCCCTCCCCCGGCCTCTGCCTCTATCACCGTCTCTGCCCCCTCGCCTAACTCTCCGCACACAAGGTATAACTGATCGCCTGTCCATAGGTGCTAGACCATCAGGATCTGTCAGTGGCACTGGTCTATGTGCCTGCCATGATAAATCATAATCGGCCATGGTCCCTAGATCTGCCTCCCCACCTCTCCATCCCCACTGTTGGGCTACTAGCCCATCAATTTGTTGCTCAGCAAAGGCTGTGGGAATCACTGGCCCCCAAGCTGTCTCTCTATAAGATCGAGCATACTCAGTTGTGCCTGCAGGTACACCTTGCTACTCTCCAAACTGTCTGAGGACACGCTATGGCAGATACATCTCTATAATCAGTTGGCTCTGTACTATCATCCCTATCAAGTAGCGATACTGTTTGCAAAGGCTGAGATGGTCGACCTCATCATCCCACTGCTAGTAGTCTCTGTACGGCCTCCAGATGAAGGACACCATAGTATCAATACAATGTCGTCACCAACTTGTCTCGCCCATTTGTGTATGTTGAAGAGCACCGGCATAGTAATACGAATAGGGCATCCCCTTAGCTAGCTGTGGTCTCTGAATAGGCAAACAGAATATCGCTATATGCTCCCATGCCCATATCATCAAAAGCATAGTGCCACATGAAATACTCTCTGCCCTCCTGTAGGCAACCTCTTGAAGCTGGTGGTAGAGTGTGCCCAACAAACAAGGAACTTGGGCATATACTGTCCTATCCTGTCTCATCCCCACTATGACATCTCCCCAACCAATAGGGAGCCCATGTTTACGACGGTTAGGAATCAATATCCCGCCGATCAATGTCGCCAAGAATGCATTAAACCGAGCATAATGCTCCGTCATAAACTCCTAGCGGATCTCGTAGCCCTGGATGCCGAGTCTTGCGCCCTCATCTCGATAGTGCATTGTGAAGGTCTGTTGGCCATGGCGATGGTCATAGACGATCTGCTCTCCTCGGATCAGCACGCGTAGAATGCGGTAAACATCCTCAAGTGTAACGGTTGCCTCTCCCGTCAGTAGGTGGAAGGAGCATGTCTTTGAATGCCACCGCTCACATAAGGCATTCAGTAGTCCTCTATTTTCCTGAATAGTGGGCATATAGGCAGCATAAAACAGACCTAGTGACATCAATCATCATCGCTCTCGTGGAATCAGTTGATCAACAAACCGAAAAGTCAACGGTTTGCTCTCTCACATGTATATAGGGGCTAGTTGTCTCTGCACAAAGCCAAACAATGCATCAGTACCTTCTAGAAAATTGTTAGTATCATCAAAAAGCATTTTAAATTTGAAAAGCATCAAAATCAGCCCTAGTAAAAGCCAAAGTCAAATGCGTCACGTTGACTGTACTTGCATCACGAAACAACAGTTGTGTCGTGTCGTACTTCAAATGCGGCGCGATATGTCGATTGCATTGTTTTGTCGCTCAATTGTGTCACATCAGAGCACTTGCATCACAATATATGGCACATGTGTCACTTCATTCAAATGTGTCACTCATAACGGCGAATGCATCGTGAAGTGACACATGCAGCGTTCTAACTTTTGAATGCGGCTCAGAAAGGTGAATGCGTTGCACTTTTTGGCGAATGCATTGAAAACCCTTGGCCTGCCCTAAAAACCCCTTGCACTTGCATCGCGACGCATCAAATGCATCGAACGCAAAGTCAAATGCGGCTTACATGCACGCATATGCGTCGTGACACATTCGTTGTTCGGCCTAAAACCCTAATTTTGACACACAAAACAAAAAAATTACAAAGGGGGTTAGGGGTACATACCGTTGGCTCCGAACCCTTTGGCCGCCTGTAGGTCTGTACGATCTCGCTGCAATGCTCTGTCACTGGAATCACCATCCTCGTTGCAGTCCTCTTCGCTCTGAGCTCTCAAATTTGCAATGTGAATAGTGAAAATGAATTAACTTTTACCCCTTTGTCAACCTATTTATAAAGTCAAACTGGCATTTTTCAACTAGGTTATTACTAGAGGCTCCTTTGACCAACTATGACCACCCCGTTGGTTGTCTTAAACATGTCAGAATCTGAAACCGTCTGCGCCATGGTTTTTTCTGGTCATCAAATTCACTTATCGGGACCCTTTCCAAATTTTTCTGTCACCGGCCCAAATTTTGAAAAAAATTCCGAGGGGGCATTGATACTATGTACTTTCACTGGGGCATGGATTTAATTTATTTTCTTTGTCACAATGTGACACGCTACATTATGAAAAAGAGGGGCAAAATGTAGACACTTAAAAATGACCTAGGCCTGCAAGCTCTATTTTTACCACTTTCATCCTAGCATAATTATGACATTTAATTATGTCCTTGGTCCACATTCGACTATTGATTAAATAATTCATAATTATTTAATTAATTCATGTCCTTTATTCTTCATGATTATTAAATCAATAAACTTTATTTATTTATTAAATATCGCATTAATTATCTAAGTCTTCCCCTAATTAAATAAATTTTTTAATTTATTTAATTACCTTCTTCATTTATTTCTTCCTCGATTATTAAATAAATAAACTTTATTTATTATTAAATACGCCATTAATTGTTTAAGTCTTCCCCTAATTAAATAAATTTAATTTATTTAATTACCTTCTTTGTTTATTCTTCCTCGATTATTAAAAAAAATTTTATTTATTTATTAATATGTCACTAATTCTCATAATTAAATGAATTTATTAATTTATTTAGTTATTAATCATATCTTCTAAATTAAATAATTATCTTTAATTATTTAATTGTCGAAATTAATATTTCCTTCATTTTAAATAAATGTAATTATTTAAAATGATATCACATTCTTAACTAACAGTCCATTTTGGTAAATAATTTGAAAATCAATTATTTATTATCTCACAAAATCCATATTTTGAATTAATTTAATTTGAATTGGTAACTTTCCTTCAAAAATCAAGTAATCGGGCAGATTCTTGATTTTCCAAATCTAATCTTCAGTTCAACTCTTATCTTCTTGATTTTTCAAATCTCATAAATCAGGCAGTCTTTATCTTCTTGATTTTTGAAAATATTTATTTTTCTAATTAATTATCTCATCTATTCTCCACCACTGATTTGATTCTCTCAGATCACATCTCGAACACTCGTTTAAGGATTTTTCCCTAACTCTGATTAGGGATTATCAGATTAAATCTTGTCCTCTGATTTTAGGTCTCTGTCGAAAGTCAATCTCGTCCGTCCATTCAAAATTGCATTTTCTATAAAATTTTATTTTGCTCACATTTATAGATTAGACACAGGAATTTTGTTATTCTGACGCATTAAAGCTTAGAGTTATTTAGCATTTGAGAGTCATTTTGTCATAGGCATAAGCATATACTTTATTTAAATCCTTCAAAGCTTGTGTAGGACTTAGGCTTTATTTTCAAATTGCTCGCACATTGAGTCTAAGGGCAACACATCAACCAACAAGTTAGAAGGTGCTACGAAGATGAATCATGGAGGCTTCGGTAATTAAATGGTATAATCATTTCATCTATATTTTCTTTCATTGTACTTTGTAGTTCTTTGGGTTTATATGCATTGTTGATTTGCTAACATCTAATCTAACCTAAAATTTACCCTTAGATATAGGTATTATGAGTTTATGTGAAGTGAGGGGGTTTGTTCTTATGTGATAAATGTGATAATTAACCATAATTTATTGTGGTTGGTGTGAGTGTATTAGATGTTGTACATAGGATGTGGTTGCATTACTTGTTTTAAGTGGATAGTTTGAGGAGCATGGGGTGAAATCCACTACTGGTGGTCTGTATTGAACATGACTTGTTTGTGGTGGATAACTTTAGGATGATGGGGGAAAAGTCACTACTAGTGGAGTGGATTGAATGTGAGATGTTTGAGGTGGATAACTTGAGGATGATGAGGTGAAAGTCACTACTAGTAGAGTGGATTGAGTGTGACTTTTTCGAGGTGGATAACTTGAGGATGGTGGGGAAAAATTCACTATGAATGGAGTGTATTGGACATGACATGTTTTTTAAGGAAGAGAGAGGAGTGGAATATTTTGCATAATGGTTGTTACATTAGGGTATGTTGGGGAACATGGTCGAAGAATGTATCAGTTAAACGTGTGATGTGGAGAAGGTAATTGGTTTTGGGATGGAAATGGTTGTTGGTAATAAAGGATTTGTATGCAATCACCATTTTCTAGGTCAATCTAATAATACAAATGACTTGGATGAGATGTAAGGGGTAGTTGAATCCATGTCATGTTGAAGGTGTGGAATGGCAACCTACTATGAAGAATCTTTATAAGTTTATCTCTATCATAATGTTGTAAGAGTCTATCTCCTTCATTCAAAAGGTTCTTAAGAAGCCTATCTTTGTTTTATTTTATATAATGTTTGAATTTGGTTTGGAATTTGTTTGTTTTAGAGGAATTTCTAAAATCAAGGTGAAAGTGTCATGGTCGGATCAATGTGGTCAACTTATTTGGGTTTTTTCATGAAGCCTTAAATATTACTAGTTGTGGATCCATGAGGTGAAGATGACATTATTGTTTTTATTCCAATGAGATTTGTATGGAATTTGTTTGATCTAATGGGTCTATTTATCTTCTTTCTTAGGATTGTGTGATGGGTATGAAAGGGTGGTTTAAAATAGAGGTAAACGAGGATCTTAGTCCAAAGGATTTTGATTTTGATTTTAGTTTAAATGGATGTGTGGAGGATTAGACTCCTAAACTAAAACCAATATCTTGGTGTAATTTTGATGTGGATTAATTTCCTACTTAGAATAGGTTAAGTTCCTAAGTGAAGAAACAATGGGATAAGCTAACTTAGCTTTAAGTACTCACTTGAGATAGGCTAATGCTCTCAAAGGAGTGTTGAGATTATGATGATATATGATAAAAATATTTTGATTTAATTCTAAAATATGGTTTCTTGATAGGTGAATGTTATTATGTGATTATGGTGTGGATGATAAGGATGATTATGGCTACATGATAGTTGGATTTTATTTGGAACAAGAGTGTGCTTTTGGTCTAAGTTAAGTGGTTTTGGATGGATAATGAGTGAATTATTAGGGATCTTGACTATGGGGACTATTGAATGCTTTGGATGATATTTTTATTTAAACCTAGAGCTATTTGAAAATTCTTGGTTGGATAACCCAAAATAATGCATGAAACTATTAAGATATGAGTAGATTCACTATAATAGAATCTGAGAAAAAATTATCATATGTAAATGCAATTGTTGACCTATATTTTGGATACACCAACTTATGATTCAAATTTATTGATTTAGAGTATAAAATTTTGGATATTTTGAGCTTATAAATTGAATGGATCATAAATGCTAATCTATGGTTCAAAAATGCTAATTTAATTTTTGGAAACATTGGTTCAGAGTTTAATTTTTTTGGAATTATTAGGCTCAAACATTGAATGTTTTCAAAAATTATAAACTAAGGTTTGAAACCACTAGTTTATGTTTTGAAAATTTTAATTTAGAGTTATGTTTTGAACTATTTAAGTGGATATGTTGATCTGGATTATGAATGTGTTATTTTGAAATGGTAAATTCAATGCTTAAAACCTAGCAAAAAATCACACATTGGTTTTGAACTTTGGGATTTTGGATTATATAGAAACTAATAGTTTCCAACAAGAATATATACTAAAAAATACCTTATATTATTCAAGTAGGATTATCAACCCATGTATGCTCACAAATAACACTTTCAAGGTCTAGGTAGTCTCACCCCTTTTCAAGGGGGATCAAATTGTAAAGACAATAGCCTCTACCACAACCTAGCTAATAGGATAAATTATGGATGTTTTTCTTTGACTTAGTACTATCACTACCAACTATAATACATTGTGAGTAACTTCCTAGCACAATCCACTTCCATTACATTACATGACCTAACAATCGATTAGTTCATATTTAGGCTAAACCAAGTTTCTAAGGATATACCCAAGATACTGCAATGTTATGACATAGGGTCTAAATCCATGAATGCAAAAGGAATCCAAATCAAGAAAGATAGAAAATACAGTAACCCATCATAAAACTTCACTGACCCAAGGTATAAATTTCTTGAGGGTTCAACTTGAGTGATAAGTTTTCACTTTCATGGAGCATGTCTTTCAATTCACCCTCAATCTTTATACTTTTTTAAAATTTAAGAGTTGGTATCATCCCCTATGGTGATGAAATCCCTAAGAAAACCCCTTAAAAGGAATAATCCAAGTGCTTTTGATCACCCAAGATTGCATGAAGCACAAGGGGAGAGAATATGTATATTAGGTTCCTTGGGATTAAAAAAATAAAATGAACAAGACCAAGATTTTGACCTCTAAGATCACCCAAAGGTGTGGGGTGACCCCACAATAGTGTGTCCCACATTTTGGCCAAAGTGGGACATTGAAATCAGTATTTTTAACCAAATTTCCATGTTCTAACACCTATAGCAACTAAACCATTAAGAATTTGAAGATTATGTGAACTAGTGATTTTTGAGATTTCATTTGTAGATTATAATTATTATTTTTAATTTTAAGAAATAATTTATGAGTTTTCTAGTAACTTTTAATAGATTTTTTTTGTAGTTAATATTATTTTTAAAAAGTGATGTCACTTGTGTAAAGGATAACTTTATTTGTAGAAAGGATAATATTATAAATTTTTAAACATACATTTGTAACATCAATATCTAGTGTACAGATATTTTTTCAGAATTTTTTGTTGCATAATACTTTTAATAACTTTTTGAAGTGAGATTAACTATAATTTAGACATAGGTTACTTTTGTAATGCATAACTTTTTTTATATGCATTTGAATTAATTTTTTTCTATTGAAATAAGAACATCAATACCTAGTACACAAATATTTTTCAAAAAAAAGTGTTTTACTATTTTTCCATGTATGTGGAATAGAGACCTTGACAATTGCTAAAAACTTATGTTCACTAGAAAATATAAAATAAATATAATAATTAAATTAAATATATTCAAAATTGTACTTGTTGGGAAAATTGTTTCAAGTGCTACAATCCTAAAAAATATCTTGTCCAATGGATTCCATTTGAAGCTCCAACCAGAGGTTTGAAACTAATTTTTTTTAGGAAAATCTTAGGTCTAAGGTGGAAAGGTCATTTCTTCGACCTTTGTTTGAAGGTATTTGAGGACCTTTGAACAAAGGTATGTCCTTTCCATGATAAAAAGAAATAAAATGAAACACCATCATTCAAAGGTATACACCTTTGAACAAATGACCATGTTCGTTCAAAGGTGATTTATTACTCATCTTCAAATGAAGGTATTATGAACTTTTTGCCTCATCCAACTTGAAAAACTAATGTCCCAAGTTTGGGACTCATTATTCTAGTTTTATCCTCTGAGGAGAGCATACACTTGGAGGTGGTGACAAACAAGACATAAAATAGTTCATTTCCTTTAAGAAATTAAAATGTTCCTAATTTAGTGGAAAAAAGGCATTTCCTTTGACAAACATCTTGTAATAAATGATCGGTAGTTTTAGTATTATATTCTTGAAACATTTTTGAGTTACAAAACACACATTAAAGAATGTAAAATAACACAAATAGTAATGTCAGTGGCATTAGGGATAATAATCAATAACAAAAGCCATAAAAAATAGAAAAGAGAGTGGAAATGCCAAGATAGGGCAGAGAAATGTCAAAGCATGAAGCAAAAATTTTATAATATAATAAATTAATTTATTAATACCTAAGAGTGGAACTATCAAGTTATGAAGTGCATACACTACGTTGAAATCACATCCATCAAAATATAGTCTCTACACAAAAAAAATGGTCAAATGTTAGATAAAGATAATTTAAATCTATCTGTTTACCTCCTTGTTGCACAAGCATATCATGGATAAGTCCAAGGATTGAGATTGGATATGAAAGTATGTTAGTGCTCACAATGGAAAAGTAACATTACATTCATGAGTTGTTAAAAGACTTGGCTTGAGTTCAATTTATAAAATTTTGGGCTAAAGGATTGAAGGCTAGGACTTGATGGAAAGATCAAAGGCATAAATTGAATTAGAGCCTTGGGAGGATGAGGGAAGGATAAGTGGATTCACTTGTTTGGTGAGGATGGAGGGGGCAAGATTGATGGAAAATCAATGGTGAGAGATGGAATTTGGATAAAGTGGATGGTGGAGATCAAAAGTACTTAAAGGTACCTTGGAAGAATTTAAAAAGTAGTTTTTGGATTTATGTGGTGATCTCCCCATGCCTACAAGCACTCTAAGTATGAAACTACAATGAAATATATACCCAAAGAGTACATTTGTTGTGACATGTGTACCTACATGGGAGTTTGAACAAATATAGCCTAGATTAATCATTTCTAGTCATGTAAATTAATAGAGTGGCTAAAAAAATTTATTAGATGGTTAATCAAATACATAAAATAATCCAAGTAAATAATTATTGTTATTTTTTTTCTAATTGAAATGGGGTAAGTCTAAATAAATAAATGTTTATATTTATTTATTTAAGGTTAGACCATGGAAGAAGGGGAATTTCAATCATTTAAGCTAGAAAAGGGAATGGGTTAATAGTGGGTTTTATGTATTAAATATTAAAGTATTATTAATCAAATGGAATGATTAATTGTAGAAGAAATGATGAGTGGTGACTTGAAATGATGATAAGTCAATTTCAAGTGTCTACACTAATGTTTGGCTTGTGTTGGGTGGATTCCTAGACTCCATTCAATCATAAAATGTGATTCTATTTAATTACGGGAATGTTACAATATCTAAAATCCTAATCTCAACCTCGTATCTTGTTGAATCACCCCATATATCAATCATTTTTAGATGTTACAAACCTAGTTGTAAATTATAATACTTGTGTGTATTCGCATTAAATAAATAATATTGTGATTATTCAACCAAAATATTATTCTAGAGGCTTGTCATCTTTATAAAACTCATTCTAGGAAATATATATATTCATTATTTTGATGTGTTGATTAGTAGATACAAGTTCAAATTTGCATATCAGCAATATCTCTATCTTTTTTAGAGTGTTTTGACTACAGTTATCCTTCACAATCTATCCAACACTAGTTGGTATGATAGTATCTATATTAGTAGGATTAAAATTTATCTTATTCTAGTTCAATGATGACTATAAAATTATTAATGTTTTAGTTGTGATTATTGGGAAAATTCCTTGAATTCGAACTTAATTTTTCCCAATATTGTAAATATTATATGGTTTATCACCAGCTATTGCTTAATTATTAAATATCTTGGATATTTCACTATCATATCCTTGTTTATCTTTGTAAAAGATCTATTTGGTTTATGCATTGGATCCTCTTTATCTTTTACTAAATTATTTGGCATGATTAACATGTATCAAAATCAAGTGATAAAGTCTACCATTTTTGTATTCAAACAATTTCACTTGTATTAAGTATATTTGACTTGATCAAAACATGCATATCACTATCAACCATGTTGAATTGATTGATTATATAGCTTTATTTCTATTGTAAATTGGTTAGCTAATTGTCAATATATTTCAATTTAGTTATATTGTCCTCATTCTAGTTTCCATATGCTCTCACTTTTCCCACATTAGGAACTTGGTGATTAGAAAGAGTTGGGATTTGAATGATTACAAAAAAATGGATTTGAACTAACACCCTACAAGGGATATTACAATTGTATCAGACTAGTGATCTCATCAGCCTATTTTTTTAGAGATAATCATTTTCATGTAGAGCTATATTTAGTATGCATCCCAATGACAAAGAAAATAAATATTATCATAGAGAAATCAAAAAAGGATTTAGTTCTTAAATAAACTAGAAGAAGAGTTTTTTCAATTCAAAAATTGTGTCAAAATAAACTAATATGACAAAAAAAGAGCTATGGGGGAGGAAAATTCTCTATAGGCAAGGTATAATATACTTATGCAAGAGAAAGAATATCTCATAAACATGTTGGCTTAGTTAGTTCTCACCGTGGAAAAAAATTTGACTATACCTAGATATCAAAATGGTGAAGGAAGCACTTATGGGCTAACAATCCCAATACCACTCACATTAACACTCAAAGGACTATCATCAGTTCAACTTCTAGACCTTTCCAACCTCCATTATTTCATGGGGAGGAAGAGATTCTTGAATTTGAAGCTCAAAATATAATTGTGGATGACATCACAACTTGCTATGTTAAGTATAGAGCTCTTCCAAAGGAGATTTGAAGTGAAATATCACTTTAAAAAATTATGAATATGACAAATTTTTGAAATGGCCCTAGACCTCAAGCTATCTAGAGAGATTTGTAATATTATTTGGGGAAGCTATCACTTCCTACTTTTGACATATCTAGAAGTGTACAACTAGATCTTGTATATAAATTTAGGCTCATACCTATCACTCAGGCAAATGTTTGAAGATATGGCCATCAAATTTTCCAATCTCCATCTCAAGGGTAAAACACATAAATAGTAGTTCAATTTATAGAATTTTGGGCTAGAGGATTGAAGGCTAGGGCTTGATGGAAATATCAAAGGCATAAATTTAATTAGATCCTTGGGAGGATGAGGGAAGGATAAGTGGATTCACTTGTTTGGTGAGGATGGAGGGGGCAAGATTGATGGAAAATCAATGGTGGGAAATAGACTTTGCATAAAGTGGATGGTGGAGATCAAAAGTACTTAAAGGTACCTTGGAAGAATTCAAAAAGTGGTTTTTGGATTTATGTGGAGATCTCCCCATGCCTACAAGCACTCTAAGTATGCAGCTACAATGAAATATGTACTCAAAGAGTACATGTGTTGTGACATGTGTACCTACATGGGAGTTTGAACAAATATAGCCTAGATTAGTCTTTGCTAGTCATGTGTAAATGATTAGAGTTGCTAATAAATTTTATTAAATAGTTAATCAAACACATAAAATAATCCAAGTAAATAATTATTGTTATTTATTTAATTTTTTATTGAAATGGGGTAAGTCTAAATAAATAAATGTTTATATTTATTTATCTAAGGTTAGACAACCATGGAAGAAGGGGAATTTCAATAATTTAAGCTAGAAAAGGGAATGGGTTAATAGTGGGTTTTATGTATTAAATATTAAAGTATTATTAATCAAATGCAATGATTAATTATAGAAGAAATGATGAGTGATGACTTGAAATGATGATAAGTCAACTTCAAGTGTCTACACTAATGTTTGGCTTGTGTTGGGTGGATTCCTAGATTTTGTTCAATCATCAAATGTAATTCTATTTAATTATGGGAATGTTACAATATCTAAAATCCTAATCGCAACCTCATATCTTGTTGAATCACCCTATATATCAATCATTTTTAGATGTTACAAACCTAGTTGTAAATTCTAATTCTTGTGTGTATTCACATTAAATAGATAATATTGTGATTATGCAACCAAAACCTTATTCTAGAGGCTTTTCATGTTTATAAAACTCATTCTAGGAAATATATATTCATTATTTTGATGTGTTGATTAGTAGATACAAGTTCAACTTTTCATATCAGCAATATCTCTATCATTTTTAGAGTGTTTTGACTACAATTATCTTTCATAATCTATCCAACACTAGTTGGTATGAAAATATCTATATTAGTAGGATTAAAATTTATCTTATTCTAGTTCAATGATGACTATAAAATTATTCATGTTTTAGTTGTGATTATTGGGAAAATTCCTTGAATTCGAACTTAATTTTTCCCAATATTGTAAATATTATATGGTTTATCACCAGCTATTGCTTAATTATTAAAGATTTTGGATAGTTCACTATCATATCCTTGTTTATCTTTGTAAAATATCTATTTGGTTTATGCATTGGATCCTCTTTATCTTTTACTAAATTATTTGGCTGATTAGCATGTATCAAAATCAAGTGATATAGTCTACCATTTTTGTATTCAAACAATTTCACTTGTATTAAGTATATTTGACTTGATCAAAACATGCATATCACTATCAACCATGTTGAATTGATTGATTATATAGCTTTATTTCTATTGTAAATTGGTTAGCTAATTGTCAATATATTTAAATTTAGTTATATTGTCCTCATTCTAGTTTCCATATTCTCTCACTTCGCCCACATCAGGAACTCGGTGATTAGAAAAGATCTAGGATTTGAATGATTGCAAAAAAATGGATTTGAACTAACACCCTACAAGAGATATTACAATGGTATCAGAACCAGTGATCTCATCAGCCTATTTTTTAGAGATAATCCTTTTCATGTAGAGCTATATTTATTAAGCATCCCAATGACAAAGAAAATAAATATTATCATAGAGAAATCAAAAAAAGCTATAGTTCATAAAGAAACTAGAAGTAGAGTTTTTTCAACTCAAAAATTGTGTCAAAATAAACTAATATGGAAAAAAAAAGAGTTATGGGGGAGGAAAAATCTCTAGAGGCAAGGTATAATAGACTTATACAAGAGAAATAATATCTCATAAACATGTTGGCTTAGTTGCTTCTCACGTGCAAAATAATATGACTATACCTAGATATAAAAAATGGTTAAGGAAGCACTTTTGGGGCTAACAATCCCAATACCACTCATACTAACACTCAAAGGACTATCATCAGTTCAACTTCTAGACCTTTCCAACCTCCTTTATTTCATGGGGAGGAAGAGATTCTTGAATTTGAAGCTCAAAATCTAATTATGGATGACATCACAACTTGTTATGCGAAGTATAGAGCTCAGATTCCAAAGGAGATTTGAAGTGAAATATCACTTTAAAAAATTATGAGTATGAATTTTTTTTGAAATGGCCCTAGACCTCAAGCTATCTAGAGAGATTTGTAATATTATTTGGGGAAGTTATCACTTCCTACTTTTGAGATATCTAGAAGTGTACAACTAGAGCTTGCATATAAAATTTAGGTGCATACCTATCACTCAGGCCAATGTTGGAAGATGTGGCCATCAAATTCTCCAATCTCCATCTCAAGGGTAAAGCACATAAATAGTAGTTCAATTTATGGAATTTTGGGCTAGAGGATTGAAGGCTAGGACTTGATGGAAAGATCAAAGGCATAAATTTAATTAGAGCCTTGGGAGGATGAGGGAAGGATAAGTGGATTCACTTGTTTGGTGAGGATGGAGGGGGAAATATTGATGGAAAATCAATGGTGGGAGATGGACTTTGGATAAATTGGATGGTGGAGATCAAAAGTGTAATCAGCATAATCAGTTAAAAAGAAAATAGAATAAATAAATTAAAATAATACATGTTTGTCGGGAATTAGTCCTCGTTAATAGTTAGTGATCGGGAAATTGTTGATGGTTGGTGTCCTCAACCGACGTTGGCTAACTATTTATGGTTCCAAATGTGTTGTAATCGGGGACTAGCACAAATGTGATGCATTATAATGTTGCAGCCATATGAATAAGAATCTGAAACATAATTTTGTGCAATTTTTATGTGATTGGTTTTATGCTTTCAATGTTATTGTGTAACTTAGTTTACTCTGTACTGCAATTAACCATTAGCAAGTAAACATTGGTGTCATTACCTAAGCGTACCTAGGAAGTCACCCGATAGCAAGATGGTGTCATAATGGGTTGAATGGAGAAAGAGATTGCATAAGCAAATGAAGAATGGGAAGACAATTTGACATAGGATTTGGTAAACCTATGGGACATATCGTTAAGGGATCACGTATGGAGGGAAGCTATCAAGCAAGAGATCCCTCAGGAAATCATCTAGGACAGATTGCAAGTGAATGACAAGGTCGACCATCTCCTCAACTGTCTACCAAGGTTGTTGGCCTACCACTTCATTATCTTGCAAAATCTTTAGGCACAGAGTGACTAAGAATGTCAAAGGCAACACATATTGCAGTGGTACGAGGAGAGAACCAAGCAGGAAGAGGAAGAACATGATACTAGTTGGAGACGTACTCCTAGTAACCAATGATCACATGACCAACCTTTAATGCTCATACATCCTAATAAAAATGAGAACCGAGTGCCAATCGGGCAAGAAACATGGGAAGAGAAGGTTCAGAAATCACTCAAGTTATAGGAGCAAGAAAACCGACAATGAAGGTTCAAGCAAATCAATAAAGAAATCAATAAAGATATAACTGAAATAAACCAAACTATTATAAGAGCACACCAAAATCTTGATGAAATAAACCAATCTATCATAAGAGCACATCAAGATTTTTTTGAGGAAGGGGACGAAGGACCCTTCAGGACACCGTATGCAAGAAAATACAAAATTGATGGAAATGAAAATGAATTAAGTGAAGAGCTCGAGAGTAGTATCTAACACATTCAGGAGTTGTCCATATCGAATGACAATGAAGGGTTGAGAACTGGAAGATCTGATTCTAAGACTCTAGGGTAGAGGGAGTACCAGGACAAACTCCAAGAGACTCAACGTGTAGAGGATGCTGACAAAGAATGTGGGGGAGACTCGTATGTGGCTAAGAGTGCAAGTAATGCACCGAGATGTAGTGGGAGAACCAATCCAGTTAGGTCCAACACACAAGGATGGCATCAGGGAAGGATGGTGACTCCACCAGCTAAGAGGCAGAAGCTACCAAAATTTATGGGGAACGGGTCAAAAGATCCAATACGGTATTGCAAAACATTCGAGATGATTTGGATAGCCAACAGACGGGATGACTCAGACTATTGGCTGAAAGCATTTCCAACAACTCTGAGAGATAGTGCCATCGATTGGTACACAAAATTGGACCAATTAAATAAGGAATTATGGAGATTACTTAAGAATGCATTCCAAGATGAGTTCAAACTACTGAGGGATGTTAATAAGATTGTAGAAGAAACATACAATATGAAGCAAGGGAAGCACAAGAGTGCGTGTATGTATAACCAAATACTTAAAGACTTATTGGGGAAACTAGAGGCTCAACCGACCGATAGACTAAAGAAATGATGGTTCATCGAAGGCTTACTTCCCTCCTTGAGGAAAAAAATGAAATTCATACCTCCATCATCGTATGTTGAAGCGTACAATCGGGCGATGGATATAGAGAGTGAAAATAAAACATCCTCCTGAGGGAAAAGGAAGATGGATGATGAGGAGAGTATGGACAATAGCAACGGTGAGTCAAAAATGGTGCAAGCACTTTGAAAGGATATCCTAAGAATGATGAAAGAATTAAAGGTTGATAAGGAGAGCACAAAGGAAGCCATAGAATCATGGTGTATAGAGTGTAATGGGGAAGGTCACACGAAAGAAAATTGTCCAAATAAGTTGTTATGCAACATCTGCCAAGTGATGGTACATTTCATTAAGAAATTTCCATACAACTTAAAAGCAAGAAGTGCACAAGTACTCTTCACCCAAGGATAACCCTCAACACCGCAAACACACCATCAAAACCATAAAACAATTCCAACGCGTCCCCTGGAGGGTATAGAAATAACTAGAGGAGCAATAATAGTACCCTATGAAGTAAGATATAGTACGACAGTAAAAGATGACCCATGATACAATGTTGAAAGTGCAACAAATGGGGCCACTTCGCAAGGGAATTCCAAAATAGTCAAGGTTCAAAGGAAACATTGTGTAAGTGGTGTGGACCAGGTGACCATGAAGACAACAAATTCTTCAAGTAGAAATGCATCCATATGCTAGAGGTGGAGGAGCAAGAGGCATTGGCTATCACCAGAGCACAAGCGAAGAAGGCCACCTACCCATATCCACGTATGGAAAAGAAAAAGAATGAGGGAAGCAAAAGAAAAAGTGGAATTGGTGATGATGAAGGAAAAAAAACACCTCTGGAGAAACCAGGCACCTCTCAATGGTTGGAGGCAGAAACCAACATTGTATGGAAGGTACTATAGACCACTATATCAATAAAAGTAACTAACCTTCTCTAGACTATGCCATAGTTGGGACTGGCGATCACAAACATCATCGAGGATGGAAAGAAACCATGATAGGAGGATTGAATGAAAGAATCAGTACCAGAACCGTCACCGTATGGTGAACAAACCATTGACCCAGTACTGCTGACAGCAAACATCAGGAAGATGCTAGTAATTGTTCTGATGGAGATCAGAGGGAACATTTTGACAAATAGTATCATCGATCATCGGGAGTCAACATACTACTCAAAGACACATGGAAGAGCCTGAGGAAGCCAACACTCTAGCCACCACATTCCAAATCATCGGTACCGATCATCACGGCATCAAACTATTGGGAACATTAATGGTGCAAAAGGTGGTGATCAGAACATAATCATTCCTATTGAACTTCATGGTCATCCCACTTCAGATGAAGGCATACGATACGTTGCTTAGATGATGGTGGTTAGTGGCAGCCAAGGAAAATCACAATTGTAAAAGAAACTCGATGTCCATAGAGAGCAACAGGAGGAAGTATGTGATCGACCTGAGAAATCAAATAGTTAGTGAAGAACTGGCATCCTCAGACTCTAAATCAGAGAAAGGAGGCAGAATGGAAGGAAAAACTATACAGAAAAATGATGAAGGCATCCTAGACATCCAAGAGTGCTTGTAAGATGAGACAAATTCCTTGAATGGACTGCTCCACTAGCATATGGAGGACTATGAATTTTTTCAACAAGATTGCAATATGTTGCAAGTCAAAGAGGAAGGGATGAGGGAAGACAAAGCATCAACAAGCCAACCATTCCCTCTGGAGTATAGAGAATATAAAGGAGTGGCCAGAGTAGATGACACACCATCACATCACTTTGAAGGGGATAAAGTGATCAAGTATGAGGAACCAAACATAAAGAAGGTCAACTTGGGGGAAGAAGGTAATCGCCATACGATCCTAGTGGAAGATGACTGGAACCTCATACTAAAAACAACCACGTTCAAAATTTTCATGGAGTACAAGGATGCCTTCACATATATGCACAAGGAATTGAAGGGAATGCCTCTGGAGTTGTGTGTACATAGAACTCCACTTGTACCAGGAGCCCAACCCATTCAAAAGAGACCATACCGAATGAAAAAAAACTATGTTGTGAAGGTACAATAAGAAAATGAAAAGATGTTGGAGGCTAGAATTATATTCAAGGTCAAAGTGAGTGATTGGGTGTCACCAATAGTGATATCTCTAAAGGATTCAGAGCATATCATAATATGTCTAGATTTTTTAAGCCTTAACACGGTGACGATAAAGGATCCCTTCCTGATCCCATTCATCGATTCAATATTGGAGGAAGTAGCGGGTCACAAGATGTATTCATTCCTTGATGGGTTTTCAGGATATAATCAAATAAGGGTGAAATCACAATACTGTGTCTCACTTTTATCCCAAGATTGACATTTATATCAATATTTTTAACTGGATCTTCATCTTCTGAGACCTATTGTAGCTAAACCATTAAGAATTTGAAGATGATGTGAACTAGTTATTTGTGGAAATTTGTGTGTAGATTCTAAATATATATTTTTTTAAAATAAAAATAAATCATGAATCTTTCAACATCTCCTTTAATAACTAGTTTCAAACAAAAAACAACATTTTCAGAAAGTAACGTTTGTGTTGTACAACATAACTTTTTTCTATAAAGGATCAAATTCTAATTTTTGAAATATAGATTCTCAACATCAATATCTAGGGAAAGGATATTTTTTAATAATATTTTGTTGTATATTTTTTAAAATTAATTTTTGAAGTCACTGTAACTATAAGTTGGACATACGTGTGTGTCATACAACCTAACTTGTGTATATATTGAAAAAAAAAAATTGGTGAAACAAGGACATCAATACCTAGGGAAAGGGTATTTTTTGAAACTTTTTTACAATGGTTTACTATTTTTCCACCTCTGCACAATAAAGAGCTTGATGTTCAGAGAAAAACCATTGTTTAGTAAAAAATGAAGATTAAATACATAATAAAATGAAAATATATCAAAACTATACATGTTGGAAATCTCATTTTGAGGGCTACAATCTTTCAAAATATAAATTTTAAATGACGTTATTCAATCCCTCAAAAGGTAAAGAAAAAGTGTTTTTTTGCCATCATTTTGATAGGTGTGAAGGAGACTCCATTGTGGGTATGATTTAATATTAGAGGGGTTCTATCCAAGGGGGTTTGATCTAAGGGGGTCTTATCTATCCCTCTTCAATTAAAACCCTTTAGATGGAGCCTCTCAAGACTTAAATCATTAGTTTTTTTTCTAAAAATAGTGATTTCAAGCAAAAATCAGCACGTCCCAAAAGTCAGACACACTATTGTGGTAGCACCCATAAGCATAGTCGAGGAGGAAAAAATCAAGACAACCTTCGTTGTTGAGGATGGAGTGTATGCATATAACAGGATGTCATACGATATGTGAAACACTCCAGCAACCTTCCAATGAATAATATTGCATATATTTGATAAGACGTATGTAGGAAATTTCAAGGCATTCCTCAATGACTGGTCCATTTTTAGCAATGAGAAAACACACCAGAACGCCCTTCAAGAATGCATGGAACGTTGTAGAGTGGCTCAGTTAGCATTCAACCCAAAGAAGTGTCGATTCATGGTACCTCAAGGAAAATTGTTTGGACACATTGTTTGCAAGGCAGGACTAAAGACCGATCCTGACAAAATATGGGTGATCATGAAGATGGGAACTCCTCATAACGTCACGGGAGTGAATTCATTCCTTGGTCACATTAGATATTATAGATGGAAGAACTTTCCCCATATCTCATATCCATTGGACATACTTACAAGGAAGGGGCAACCGTTCGAATGGACCAAAGTACAAGAAGCAACATTCTAGGAATTGAAGGTACGACTAGTCAGTTCACCAATCTTGGCATACCTGGATTGGGAAAAGAATTTTCACGTGCATGTGGATGCTTCAAACTTTTCAATTGAAGCAACACTAGCACAGGTGGGAGTTCAAGGATTGGACCATCCGGTGTACTTTTTCAATTGACTATTTTCAAGAGCAGAGAAAAACTATAGTACAATGGAGAGGGAAACCTTGGGAATGGTGTACGTCATATAGAAGTTCATGCACTACCTATTGGAAACCCCATTCACATTTTATGTGGATCATCAAGCATTGATGTACCTGGTGAACAAGTCGATCATCCAAGGAAGGGTAAGTTGATGGTTACTACTCCTAAGGGAATTTACATTCACCATCATCGTATGGTCAAGGAAGAGTCATATCATCGCCAACCAACTATCAAGAGTACAGTTTGGTGAACCACCTGATGAGGTAAATGAAGACTTCCCAGACGCACATCTATTTCAAATAGTGGCTTTACCCCCATGGTATGAGAAGATAGGGGAGTACTTATCAACCTCGTCATTCCTGAAGGACATGCCACTGGAAGAGCGGTGCAAACTGGTACTGAAGAGCAATACATTCCAACTCATCAACAGGTTGTTGTATAAGATGGGGCCTAATCAAGTACTCTGACGATGTGTTATGGAGGAAGAAATCAGAGGTGTATTGAAGGAAGCATGTGAGGAACTAGCAAGAGGATATATGGGGCTCGACACCACAGCAAGAAAAGTTTTATTGGTAGGTATCTAGTGGCTGATAGTACACAGTAACGCATGAGAATGGGTGGTAGGATGCAACACATGCCAAAGGGTTGGTAAACCATTGAAGCGGGACTTCATGCCACTCTTCCTGTCACAACCTCAAGATTTGTTTGAACTATGGGAGTTGTACTTCATCAGGCCATTGAAGTTCATCCAAATGCATCGATGTTGATACATTATTGTCACCACGGAATACCTGACGAAGTGGGCAGAGGCCAGAGCACTGCCTGACAACACTATTGTAAGTACAAAAAGGTTCATGTATGAGAGATTGTGACACGGTATGGGATACCAATTCATATTATGATTGATTAGAGAGGTCACTCTGTGAATCATGTCATACGACTGATGACGTCAAATTTTAAGATCCTACGCAACCTCTCCAGTCCATACTATCCAAGAGCAAACGGTTAGGCAGAGTCAACCAAAAAAAAATTGTATCAATCATCCATAAATCTTGTGGAATTGAGGAGGCATATTGGGAGGAACAACTACCAGTTGTACTATGGGCGTACCATATGACCTACAAAGTAACAACTAGCCATACGCCCTTCCCATTGATGTTCGAGCAGGAAGCTATAGTACCGACAGAGTACCTAATGTCGAGTTTAAGGATTACAATGGAAAATAGACTGGGTGATATAGAGAGTTTGAAGGATATATTATTCCAATTGAACAAGCTAGATGAATGATGAGTATTGGTTGAGTGGGTGATGGAGGTACACTAGAACCAATAGAAGTTTTGGCATGACAAATATCTCTGACGAGCAAACTTCCAAATGGGATAGTTAGTTTTGAAGTACAATGGTCGTAACGAACTCAAGCCAAGAAAGTTTAAAATAAAGTTGTTGGGAACATTTTGAATCCACGAAGTTGGAGAAAATGGAGCAATTAAATTAACAAGACTAGATAGCACTATATTAAAGGATTCAGTGAATGGGTCAAAGTTAAAAATTTACAAAGAAAGAAGTGAACCTGTGCAAATAAATATGTTGGGATATGCAACCAGAGAGGATTGGTAGGTGCAGAAGGAGGAAGCCAATGGAGAACAAGACTGGGGCTTAGGCGGCCATGAGTATGTGACAAAAGAAGATTGGGCTTATGCAAGGACAGGATCATTGAAGAAAGGTTGGCCAATAAGAAAGTCGAAGGTATTGCAATCCCCTAAGTGCACAAGCTTTTGAAAATGCGATGTTTAGAACACCCACCCTTTGGTGATAAGTAGGGGGACACTGGAAGTAGCAGGCCCTATATGAAGGTATAAGAAGAGGGTATCTCACCAAGGAGCTCGATGAGGAAGCTCAAAAAGAAAAAGAAGAGCAAGCGGTGAAAGAAAGAAGGGAGCACCAACCAAGTGACACCAATGAAGAAGATGAATAATGATGGGATGATGAGCAATGGAGCTCGTACGCCAAGAAGATTGGACCCTGTTTGAAGACAGTTATAATGACCGAAGATATGTTTGTTTCACACAATGATGGATTTATCAAAGACTTAAGTATATGAGAACAAATAGGTGGAAGACACCAAGGGTAACTAAGGTGGTGACAAGGGACAGGCTATGGAGGGTCATACCAAACCTAACCGGGTCGCTGACAGTGAATAAGGAAGAAGTAATATGGTACCAATAGTATGGTAGAAGATATGTCAACGACAGCTTTAAAGGTATAGGTCCCACCCCTCTATCAAATAAATGGTTTGATGTGAAATACATGGGTACTTGTTGTGATGAAGATTGTTACAAAAGACCTTCATACACATGTAAGTGGCACTATGCTTCAGAATTAAAGGTGTGAAAAGGCGATTAAGCCAGAGGGATGAAGAGAAAAGATGAGAGAGAGGAGAGAGAAGATATAAGTCAAAAAAAATCAAAGAGAGAAGAGGGAAAAATTAATCAGTATCAAGCAAAACAAAAAATGAAGAGAGAGGAGAGAGAAATTGATAAAAATAATAAAGGAGAGATAAAAGATGAAAAAGAAAAAAAGAAAAAAATTAAAGAAGGGGAAGGATACAAAAAAATTTAAAGATGGAAAAAAAAGAAAAAAGAAAAACACTGGAATGAGGAAAAATACAAAAGATATAAGAGAAAAATTAAAAAAATTTAAACAATCGGGAAATGAAGAAAAAGAACGTGGGAGAATAATTTTTAATTAAAGCCAAAGAAGTTAAAATAAAATCCAAATCTAAAGCTAACGTATAGACCAAAAGGAACTCCACTCGTACAGCATCTTGTCAAGCAATCAAAAAGGGTCATATGGTGTGTGGTAAAGGTATATTGAAGGCACTTGGAGCACTCCAAGTTCAGCATACAAGTTGGAAACTAGAAGATTGGCGTACGCATTAAGAAGCCCATATGAATAAACCAAATTGATAAGTATGTACGATTGGCAAAAAGCAAGAGAGTTGTGTGCACAAGAGATTAGAAAATCACCCAAGACAAAATACACAAATCTATACGAAGAGGAAATTACACCATACGGCTAAGGAGGGTGATCGTCGTATGAGGGAAGAGAAAAAGAAAGGTTGTACGGTTCCAAGAGGAGGTCGTACGAGTTCCAAAGTAAACGACCGTACAGTTTCACGTGAAGAAAATTTGAAGGTTGCAGATACCAACTGCACAAAAGGTCATACGAGTTTCAAAAGAAGGAAAAGAAGGGGGCGTACACAAAAACAAGGCGTTCGTACAAAGCAATAAAAAGGTTAAGCAAGACAAGGCCATACCATCCATTGACCATAGACAAGCACCAAAGCAAGCATGTGTACCATATATCGACCTTGTAAAGGCATGCTAGAGTTAAATAAGAAGGGTCATACCAAACATCGACTAGAGCCAAACAGTTATATTAAATCCACGCCTTCTTCAGAAAAAAGATAATTGTCGTACCACAAGTCAATTTGGGTTTTAAAATACTCAAAAAAGTCACATTCAAACACTGTCATTTTCATAGGTGGAAGAAAATGGATGCCAGCACTAGTGGAAAAGGGAAGAGGATAGTATTCAAAGCCAAGGTTGTTGAAGGAAAGGTAGACAAAGGGAAATCAGACAATGTGACAATAGACTCTCACCTGGGAGAGCCTTACAGGTACAGAGTGCAAGACATGGTGGCAGGAGATACCACCAAACTACCCCATTAAACGAGCACTTGCTTTGGCATAGGTTGACAAAGTAGTCTAGTGTCCTTTCTTTAATGCGATGGATTTTGAAAACTATATGAAGGCCATTGTAGTGAATTAAAACCAGCATACTCATCAAAGTGCAATTGAATGTGATGGTTTTTCAATTACCATTGCATTCTACCCAACGGATTTCAAGATATTTTTTGGAATACCCGTGTGTGGGCAGGTGGTTTCCAAAACAACAACAAATATGGCTGTACAGTAGAAGAAGATGATTATCAAACGTATTTTCTAACCAGATATAACCACAAAAGAAAGAGAAACAATCTGGAATGTAGGAGCTAGAGGGTTGTGGGAGCACATGCTGGTAAATTTCAACTGGAAGTGTTTGATGCATCTTATTAAATACAAGTTAACAAGAGACAATCGAGTCTCAGACATAGCAACATGGGTGGTTGATTATATGTTTGGATTGAGCGTAGGACAAGTATACAATTGGGAACTCTACTTGTCAGAGAGGATTAGAGAGTTTCTGGAATGCAAGCATAAAGCATTCTACATGACTCGCCCCTTGATAGCATTATTTCTAGATGCAGTGTATAACCAGGTGTCTGAGGGCAAGTTGGGGAAGTTACAACCGTCAAGCAACTACTATTGTTCTTGGCCAACAGTCTTTAGGTGGACAACCTTGTGTGTTGAGCAAGAGGAGAGGAACCAAGAATGGTAAAGAGGAAGAGGAAGAGGAAGCAAAAAAGTAGCGGGGACTATGAGCAAATAGCGCTATCCTCATCTATTGCCAGCACCTCACCTGTAGGTGTCTATTCAGTAGAAGTTAACCCTCAGGTGATGGCACTAGCTGAGCAATATGAGTTGATCGAGTGGAGAGCAGCTGAAGGAGAGGAAGTTGTCGAGGGTGGAACAGTCAAGGGTGCACCAGAATAGTATGAGTTGGCCAGTGGAGAGGGAGTTGTCGAAGGAGGAGTGGTTGAGGGTACAGCATTGGTTGGCACGAGGGAAGAGACAGATACCATGTCCATAGCCTCACTAGGAGGGACACTGAATGTGGATGGGTGGTTGCAACTATTGGGGTCCCCTATCAAGGTGGAAGACATTTCTCCCATACACTCGTCAGGTCAGATGGAGATAGAGGTAGATAGAGAGCAGCAGGAGGTCATAGCAGTTGAAAGCACTCAGTCGGTCATAGTAACGGAAATCATACAGTTGATGGTAGCCATGCCAATCATCGAGCAGCCAGCCACTGAGCAGCTAGTAGCTGAGATGGGAGAGCCTGCATAATAGGTAGTACACATTCTGTCAGATGAGGAGCCCCACACTACACCCAATCCAGTCATGCCTACCTCCATAAAAATAAATGAGGACTCTATTGACACTAATGTAACCTTGTTGAAGGGAATTGTTGTTGTAATCCCCAATCCAGACTGAGAGGACCCAGTGGGGACTATTAAGCAATACATCCATGAATTCGATTCCATCGCTCTCATAATAAAGGAGGTATCATACATTACTAAGAAATTACACTAGAGCTACTCTCCTATAGCATAGCGTGAGGCACGGCGGATTCTACAATTCATGAATTTGAAGAGTGGTAAGGAGTTCAGCCGCATATTCACAAGCAATTGTCCAACCACAGACACCAGAGATGATGGTGGCTTGGCTTCCCAAGAGGCTAACCTTCCACTAGAAGGATGATAAGTTGGTGACACAACTCTTCGAGATGGAAATGGATTACAGGGAACTATTCTTGGCGTGTAAGAGATATGAGGTGAACTATGAAAAAATGACTGTAAAAGTAAAATAAGCCATCACTCTCTCCCAATAGATCCATGCCAAGGCAGAGTCCTTAGAGGGGGAACTTTAGCAGAAGACTCGCTTTCTAGAAGAGGAGAAAATGAAGGTGATCGCTCAAGAGGTAGTAGTATTGGATAAAGACAGGACAATAAAAGCACTCAAGGAAGAGATGGTTAGGAAGTTGGAAGCAAAGGATAAGGAATTAGAAAAGACCAACAAGCATCTAAAGGAGGTAGTGCATTTGGTGAAGACTACACAAGAGGAGTTGAAGGCAACTCGCCACCTGTAGCAATGAATTGAGGAGGTATATCGGCTAAGGCAACTTCTACTCTAGCAGCCACTTCATCGGTTCCCTAACCGCCAGGGACATCCTCTCAACCCTCCTCCCACTGAATTTCTTTGTAGCTTCTCCCAGTTTTTGTAGTACTCATATGGGAAGACCACTTTTTTTGGGGGGGTGATGTAATCAGCATTATTAGTTAAAAATAAAATAAAATAATACATGTTTGTCAGGAATTAGTCCTCATTAATAGTTAGTGATCGAGTAGTTTCTGACAATTGGTGTCCTCAATCAATGTCAACTAACTATTTATGGTGCCAAATGTGTTGTAATCGGAAACTAGCATAGATGTGATGCATTGTAATTTTGTAGCATATGAATAACAATTTGAAACATATTTTTGTGCAATTGTTATGTGAACAGCATCAAGTTTCCACAGTCCATGATAATTAAGTGTTCAAGTTTTTGGATTTAAACTTTGTGAGTTTTTTAAATCAATGTTTCAAATCACACTCCATGATCCATCATCAGGATGATTTGCATGCAACTAGAAACCATCCTGACGATGGATCATGGAGTGTGATCCGAAATATTGATTTAAAAAACTCACGCAGTTTAAATCTAGAAACTTGAACACTTAATTGTTACGTGACTAGTTTTATGCTTTCAATTTTATTTTGTAACTTAGTTTACTTTGTACTACAATTAACCATTAGCGAGTAAACAAAAAGTACTTAAAGGTACCTTGGAAGAATTTAAAAAGTGGTTTTTGGATTTATGTGGAGATCGCCCTGTGCCTACAAGCACTCTAAGTACGCAACTATAATGAAATATGTACCCAAAGAGTACAAGTGTTGTGACGTGTACCAACATGGGAGTTTGAACAAATATAGCCTAGATTAATCATTTCTAGTCATGTGTAAATGATTAGAGTGGCTAATAAATTTTATTAGATGGTTAATCAAATGCATGAAATAATCCAAGTAAATAATTATTGCTATTGATTTAATTTTTTATTGAAATGGATTAAGTGTAAATAAATAAATGTTTATATTTATTTATCTAAGGTTAGACCATGGAAGAAAGGGAATTTTAATAATTTAAGCTAGAAAAAGGAATGGGTTAATAGTGGGTTTTATGAATGAAATATTAAAATATTATTAATCAAATGCAATGATTAATTGTAGAAGAAATGATGAGTGATAACTTGAAATGATGATAAGTCAATTTCAAGTGTCTAAACTAATGTTTGGCTTGTGTTGGGTGGATTTCTAGACTCCATTCAATCATCAAATGTGATTCTATTTAATTATGGGAACGTTACAATCTCTAAAATTCTAATCGCAACCTCATATCTTGTTGAATCACCCTATATATCAATCATTTTTAGATGTTACAAACCTAGTTGTAAATTATATTCCTTGTGTGTATTCGCATTAAACAAATAATATTGTGATTATCCAACCAAAACCTTATTCTAGAGGCTTTTCATTTTTATAAAACTCATTCTAGGCAATATATATTCATTATTTTGATGTGTTGATTAGTAGATACAAGTTCAACTTTGCATATTAGCAATATCTCTATCATTTTTAGAGTGTTTTGATTACAGTTATCTTGCATAATCTATCCAACACTAGTTGGTATGACAATATCTATATTAGTAGGATTAAAATTTATCTTATTCTAGTTCAATGATGACTATAAAATTATTCATGTTTTAGTTGTGATTATTGGGAAAATTCCTTGAATTCAAACATATTTTTTCCTGATATTATAAATATTATATGGTTTATCACAAGTTATTGCTTAATTATTAAAGGTCTTGGATAGTTCATTGTCATATCCTTGTTTATCTATGTAAAAGATCTAGTTGGTTTATGCATTGGATCCTCTTTATCTTTTACTAAAAATTATTTGGCATGATTAGCATGTATCAAAATCAAGTGATATAATCTACCATTTTTGTATTGAAGCAATTTCACTTGTATTAATTATATTTGACTTGATCAAAACATGCATATCACTATCAACCATGTTGGATTGATTGATTATATAACTTTGTTTCTATTGTAAATTGGTTAGCTAATTGTCAATATATTTTAATTTAATTATATTGCCCTCATTCTAGTTTTTATTTGCTCTCACTTTGCCCACATCAGGAACTTGGTGATTAGAAAGAGTTGGGGTTTGAATGATTGCAAAAAAATGGATTTGAACTAACACGCTACAAGGGATATTACAATGGTATCAGAAATAGTGATCTCATCAACCTATTTTTTAGAGATAATCCTTTTCATGTAGAGCTATATTTATTATGCATCCCAATGACAAAGAAAATAAATATTATCATAGAGAAATCAAAAAAGCTTTAGTTCCTAAAGAAACTAGAAGTAGAGTTTTTTCAATTCAAAAATTGTGTCAGAATAAACTAATATGGAAAAAAAAAGAGCTATGGGGGAGGAAAATTCTCTAGAGGCAAGGTATAATAGACTTATACAAGAGAAAGAATACCTCATAAACATTTTGTCTTAGTTGCTTCTCACCGTGCAAAATAATATGACTATACCTAGATATCAAAATGGTGAAGGAAGCACTTCTGGGGCTAATAATCCCAATACCACTCACACTAACACTCAAAGGACTATCATGAGTTCAACTTCTAGACCTTTCCAACCTCCTTTATTTCATGGAGAGGAAGAGATTCTTGAATTTGAAGCTCAAAATCTGATTGTGGATGACATCACAATTTGTTATGCTAAGTATAGAGCTCTTCCAAAGGAGATTTAAAGTGAAATGACACTTTAACAAATTATGAATATGACAAATTTTTGAAATGACCCTAGACCTCAAGCTATCTAGAGAGATTTGTAATATTATTTGGGGAAGTTATCACTTCCTAATTTTGACATATCTAGAAATGTACAGCTAGAGCTTGTATATAAAATTTAGGCACATACCTATCACTTAGGCCAATGTTGGAAGATGTGGCCATCAAATTTTCCAATCTCCATCTCGAGGGTAAAGCACGTAAATAGTAGTATCATGGGCTAATTACTCAAGAACACAAACTTATTGACTCCTATGATGAATTTATCAAAATACTTATTAAGATATTGGATAGAGAGGACCCCAAAGTTCACATTAAGAGCCAGCACAACTCAAGAAATATGAAAGTGTTGAGAACTATGTTGCTAATTTCAAAAAAAGTCATAATAGTACTTGGCATTGCTAAAAGAAGGTTGATTTTGTTATTCATTGAGGAATTTCTTAAACCCCTCAAAGGTTTAGTCAAATAATTTGAACCTCCATCTCTTCAAGAGGCTATCAAAATATCCTTGGTACTTGAGTCTTTCATTCCAAAGAGAAAAAATTAAAATAATAAATTTCCCTCCAAAAATTTGATTTAAAAGTATTTAATCGAGGTAAAAAAAAAATTCAAAAAAAGAGGAAGAGGAAAAAAATAAATTGTGGAGGAAAAAAATTGCCTTCACATGCAAAGAGCCATGGGCACCAAGCCATAGACATCTCAAAAAGGGACAAGTGCACTACATCGAGGTAGTCTCAAATGAAGAATTGGGAGCTAAAGATTTAGAATAGGATAGTGAAGAATAAGGGCCTTCAAAAGAAGATTGGGAAGAAAAAGGTACTCTGAAGTATAACCATTTCAAAGTTTGTGGAGTTATATGAAAATAATAGATTACTATGATCATTAATTTTGGACCAACTCAATTTCATTAATGAAGGGGTGGTTGCTAAAAAAGGCCTAAAAACTAAAGATTTTGAAGGATTCAATTTGATGGTTTTGATGGTTATACCATTCAATATTCAAAAATATTCCCAAAATGAGTTTCATGTTGAGAAACTTTGAGGTAAAAAATGACTTCTATGGTGTCAACATAAGAAATACTAATGCAATATTGGTAGTTTGGTAGCTCCATTCTTTGAGAAAAATCACTCAAAACTTCAAAACCATGGAACTCAAGTTTCATTTAGATGGTAAAAAGGTAATACTTCATAGAATATTCAATGGTATTTCACAAATTGTTTTAGCTGAACATATGGGAAAGACTTTTAACCATGGTCAAGTTGTGTGGGAAGGCCAATACCTAATTATGCCTACCATTTCTTCAAAGGGTGGTAAATCATACCATATTGATGTTCAATCTCTTCTAGATAATCATAATAAGGTCTCCAATCATATACCTCATGGAAAGCCACCAAATAGAGGATTTGAGTATGTCATTGAGTTGGAGAAAAGAGTTAAACTTGTTATCACCACTCCTTATCATCATCCTAGAAGGAGTAAGGAAAAGATACAAAAATTCATTAAAGATCTCTTTTATATGAGTCGCATTAAGCCAAGTTCAATCCCATTTTATTCTTCAATAGTTTTAGTCAAGAAGAAATATGGTAACATGAGGATGTGCATTGACTATTGATATCTTAATAAGAAGACTATCAAAAAAATGTATCCAATTCCTACGATCAATGAACTTATTGATAAATTACATGGTGTATTTTATTTTTAAAATAGACCTTAGATTGGGATACCACCATTAGAGTTCATAAGGATGTTTATAAGATATCCCCTATGTGTCATTATGGATATTGTGAATTCTTAGTCATACCATTCAATTTGAGTAATGCTCGTACTACATTTCACTCATGTATGAATCAAGTTCTCAATAAATAGTTAAGGAATTTTGTTTTGGTATTCATTGATGACATACTCATCTACAAAAAAACATGAGACGATCACTTGAGGCATTTGGATGAAGTTTTGGGTTTTCTAGAAGCACAGTCTATTTTTTCCAAAGAGTCTAAATGTGAATTTGGTAATGAATAAAATTTTATATTTTAGGCATATAATCAACACTCAAGGAGTGCAATTTGACCAAGAGGAGATTTGTTCCATCTTTGATTGGCCTACTCCAAAAATATTAACACAATTGATAGGATTCATCGATATTTGCAGCTATTATTGAATATTTGTGAAAGGATTTTCTCAATTGGCAACTCCATTAAATGATTTGACAAAAAAGTGGCTTTCATGTGGTCTTATTCAACACAAAAAACTTTTAACAAACTCAAAGAGATGATGAGATCTTGTCCTAATTTAGCCATTCCAAATGTATATCTTCCTTTTTTTTAGAGTGTGATGCTTCTAAGGAATGGATTGAATTTATTTTGATGTGAAATAAGCATCCTATCACTTTTGACAGATAAAACTTAGAGAGATTGAAAAAGGGTTCTCTATTTATGACAAGGAAATGTTTTCCATTATGCATGCTTTGGCCAAGTTTATGCAATAACTTCTTAGTAGTGAGTTCATGGTGAAAATTGACAATAAGAGTTTGAAGTACTTTCCAAGTCAAAAATATCTCAATGAGTAAGTAAACTTCAAGATTACGATTTTGATAGTGAATATGTTAAGGGGGAAAAGAACATAATGGTTGATGCATTGTCTAAAAAGCCCACTCTATGTTCTATGATGAAAATTATAGCAGATTGTAAGGTTCAAATTTTGGTAGAATATTCTAAAAACACCTTTTCCACCAACATACTAGAAGGAAAATTAAAGAATGATAGGTATGTAGTAGTTAATGAACTTTTTGGCTACTCAAGTCTAAGATGAAAGATAATATTTTGAGGGTTATTCATGATACTCCTTTGGTTAGTAATCGAGGGTATTTTAAAACTTACAAGAATATTTGGGAGAGATTCACATGGAAAAAACTTAAGGATGGTGTCCTTAAACACATCAAAAAATAATAATTTTTAAGTAGAATAAAAGTGAGCAATCATTTATGCCAATTAGTGGCATAGTGTGATGGTTAAGTTGTGTTGTTCTCACCATCAAGGTTCAAACCCCACTAGGGTGTTATTGTTGAATGTTTATATTGGGGATGAGGTCTTTCAATTATGACCTCACCAGTTCAAGCTCCGAGTCAAAAGCATTTACCCCTTTTTTTTTAAAAGTGAGCAATCATTTCTAGTTGGTTTTTTGTAGCCCCTACCCATTCCAAATCAAAAATGGGAAAGCATTTCAATGGAATTCATCACTAGTCTCCCTAAGGTGTAAGGTAAGAACTTAATTTATGTTATAGTGGATAAATATACAAATTGTGCATATTTTTTTGCCATATCTTCAAATTAAAAGGTGCCTCAAATTGTTGTTTTTTTCAAAAAAGTGTTTAAGCTCCATGGATTACCTTAAAATATTTTGAGTGGTTATAACAATTAATTCCTACACTTATTTTGGTAAGTTCTATTTCATTTGACAGGAACTGAACTTACTCCTAGCACTAGCTACCACCCCCAAATAGATGGGAAAACTAAGATTGTCAACAAATGGGTGGAAGGATACATGAGAAACTATGTTTTTGGTCATCAAAAGGTATGGATCAATTTACTTAGGGGAGAATTGTTACAATACCACCTATCATATATATATCAAAATGGCATCATTTATGATTTTATATGGTTATGAGGCTTCAAAATTCATCAACCTTTTTATTTCTAATAGTAGAGTTTCGAAAGCCAAAGATTTATTCAAAAAAGTCAAAATATCAAAGATAACCTATGTCACATGCTCAAAGTCAACCAAAAATATTTTTAGATCAACATCATATTGAATGCACTCTTGAGGTTGGTAACATGGTCTACTTGAGATTATATCCATACAAGCAATCCTCTTTTAAGAGTGGAGCAAAGAAGCTTAAACCCTATTTTATGGACCATACAAAATCAAGTAGAGGATCAAGGGAGTTGCCTATGAGTTGGACTTACCAAAAGAGAGTAAGATTCATAATATGTTTCATATTTCTTGTGTCAAGAAAGTACTTGGGAATTATATCACCCTATCAGTTGAGCTACCTCCCTTGGATGAAGAAAGGAAATTGATTTTGGTTTCTAAATATATTTTTGACATAAGGGAATGGAAATTGAGAAACAAAAGTATAAATGAATATCTAGTTCATTAGAAGGATCTTCCACTTGAAGATGCCATTTGGGAAGGAGAGCAAATTTTAGAGCATCCCAATTTACAATTTCTTGTGGACAAGAAATTTTGGACGACTATCATATTCCCTTCTTGAGCATAAGTTCATTGAATTTTAGCCTATTTTTACAATTTTTAGGGTAGGCTAATATGATGGTGGAAAAGGGGAAATTAATTAATTATTTAAATTAAGTTGTCAAAAAATAACTTTGAGTTATAAATTAAAAGATGACTTATATTTAATTATTAAAAGGTTATTATAAGTGATTAAATAAAGAGTTTTTATACCCAAGGTGCAAAAAGGTGGGTGAAAAAGGAAATTTTATTGTCTTTATAACTTTGAGGGAATAATTACCAAAAATAAAATAATATTATTGTCTCCTCAAAAATATTACAGAAGAGAGGAATGTCTTTGAAAATGGTCTTCTTGCTTATTTTAACAATTTCATTTCTCAAGAATGAATGTGCATTCTTCTTTCTTTCTTGAGGATTAAAACCCTTGGGTATTGTTGGCTTCAATGATGAAAGCCCTTCTAGCCTTTCAGTGCAATACTACTTGGAAATTACCAATATCTTCATCAGATAGAGATTTCCATTTTTAGTTCCAATTATTGTTTTCAGTATTGATTTCTAGATTTTGGGTGTGATGTTTTATGAGATTGGTGGAGAATAATATATAAATATTTTTCTTGATAACACTGACTTTTTGGTGAGTTATTGTTGTAGCTTGTAGTGATCAAAAATTGGGCATATTGATTACTAGGCTCTTTTATCTTGCCTCATCAACCTTGGAATAATCTCTTATTGCATGTGATGAACTATAAGGGCTCATACCACCTGTAGGTTACAATGTAGTGGAAAAGAATGTAAGTTTGAGTACTAGTTGTAAATCCCTCATTCTAGCCATATAACAATTAGATCTAGTATGACCATTAATGAGTTGTTTGTTGGCCTTTTTGTCTTCATTCTAATTTTAAGTTGACAACTACCTCTTTATAAGGATTGCATAGTAATATTTGGCTTGTGTTGGGGTGGATTCGTAGACTTCATTCAATCATCAAATGTGATTCAATTTACTTATGGGGATGTTGAAGTTTCTAAAATCCTAAACATGAGCTCTTATGTTGTTGAATCACCTCATATAATAGTTATTTTTGGGTGTTGTATTTTTTGCAAACCTAGTCACAACTTCTAATCCTTGTGTGTAGTCTCATTCAAAAAATAATCTTGTGATTTTTCAATCACAACCTTATTCTAGAGGATTGTGATGTTTACAACGGTTATTTTAGGGAGCATATCTTCATTATATTGATGTGTTAATCAATAGATATAAGTTTAACTTTGCATACAGCAATATCTATATCATTTTCAAACTATTTTAAGTACATTCATGTTTCATAATCTATCTAGCACTACTTGGTATGACAATATTTATATTAGCTAGTATTAGAAGTAACCTTATTTTGATTCAATGATGACTTGAAGAAAATGATTCATATTTTAGTTGTGATTATTGGATGTATTCGCTAGATTCAAACATTAATCTTTTAAACATTAGAAACAATGGATAATTTATCGTTAATTATTTCTTAATTGTTGAAGATCATAGACTATTCACTGCCAAATTCTTATTTATATTTGTAAAAGATCGTGATTAGTTATTTGATAGATCCTCTTTATTTTTTAGTACATTATCCACCATGCTTGGTGTGTATCAAAATTGGGGGATATAGTCTATCGTTTTGGCATTGATATTATTCTGCGTGTATTCATCCAATTTGGCTTGATCAAAATTTGTTATTAGCCATGTTGGCTTGATTGATTCTATGGCTTTGTTTCAACTGTAAATTGGTTGAAAATTTGTTAATATATTTTTGGTTAATTTCATTGTCCTCACTCTAGTCTTCGTTGCTAGATCACCTTGCCCACATTGAGAACTTGGTGATTAGAAAGAACTAGGATTCAAGTGATTGTAAAAAAATATCTATGAATTTGAGCTAACACCCTACAAGGGATATTACATTCATTGTGATTTTTTGAGATTAAAAAATTTCTAAAGGTGTCATGTGTCATTTTCCATTGGAAAAAGGACTATCAAATTGTAGCAAGAAGCAGAATTAGATCTAATGTTTTCGCAATTAATCAATGCTTGAATTGAGCATCAAACTTTGTCATTCTCTCAAACAAATGTATGAAAATACAAAGGGCTACTCAAACGAGGGGATCCAAAAATCAAATCAATCTTGTGTTGTACCACATAGTATGTGAAGATATTATCCCTCCTCAAAGACATCTTCATACTCCAACAATACCTTGTTGATTTGTTGCAAGTGTTTGTACAACCTTGTCCATTTCCAATGTACACTTGCTTTCCTATGAGTTGAACTTTTTTGTGGGAAATGATCTTGTGACATTTAGTAGAGATCAAGGCAACCTTGGACTTCAATGAAGAATCCTAAAGTGTGAAATAGTGGTTACTAATGTACAATTACCACCACTAAATTAGACACCATCTATGTTGTATGTATACTAATTTTCAAAAGTAGCATGTCACAATATTTTGGTGATGCAATGTCGCAAGTGATTGTTTCCTACATTGATTTAATTACATACTTGAAAGTACATCATTGTCTTACTAAATATCCTTACCTCATTGCAACCATCCCAAAGAGTATATTCTTAGGTGAGCTTTAATGAAAAGACATAGGTGCTTGATTGCATCTTGCAATATGATGTTCTTTTGTCTTCCATTATCAATGATGACATGCAACTATTGTACATTGACCTAGTGCTTCATGCATAAAAGACTAGTGGTCCTAAAATTGCTAATTGCCACAATACTAGTGCTAAGGCATTGTACATCCAAATCAATCTCCTCAACTTGCATGATATATAATGTGGCTTACATAGCAAGATATTTTTATGTGTGATATTCGATGTCACTATGTGAGCTAATGTAATGATGATGGCACCATTTATCACGTAGATTCTTCTTTCCCTTATCCTTTCTTAGTGTGAAAAAAATTGATGCTTTTAATTTGGCATGAATGAATTGGAGTTATGTGGTAGCTTATATATAAAGGGATTTGATTCCTCTATGGGCTTATTCTTACATGAGGAATATGTTTTCTTGAGCTTGGCCTCAACTTCAATATTGGATACATTGTGGAGTCCTTGACCAAAGTTTTTCAATGTTAAGGACACCATTTTGATGCAAATATAAGGTGATAATGAGTTGATGTATTTAAAAATATATGTTTACTCAAGGGCATCCTCATGTAGGAACACAAAGTAATAATGGAACCCATTGGTGTACTCTTCAACCAATTGCTCCTTATGTTATCACAATTGTTGGAAATTCATATACTCTTAGTATCTAAGTAGCTCATATTCCTCTTGCAAAGTGTTAATAAAGAAAATTCACTTCTAAATAGGATCGTGATCCTTTTGACATTATGCTTTGTGTTTACCACTAGTGAGACACTAGAATGGACACCTTCAACACTACAAAGGAAATCATCTCCACATCACAATTTTTTTTATAGACAAGTATGACTCCAATTATGGAATCACTAAAGTTGTTGATAAAGAAGTATGGCTCTAGTTGTGGAAACCAATTATCCAATGTTGCAGCATCAATGTTAGCTTCAAACATTGGGATGTTGAAATAAACTCACTCTAAAAGGGTGTTCATGTTGCTTGTGAACATGTAGGTTATAGGAACATTATGGCATCATTCTAAGGTGAACCATAAATTAATAGGACTACCCAAAAAGTTCATGTTTCATCTCAAGACCATCATTGATCATTTTACAAATATTTTGAGATATTTTGACATGCACTTCTAGCAATCAACCATTTTTTAGTTAATCGGCATTAATCTAGATACTTTGAATTTGAACTAAATGGACAAAACTTTCTACTATTGTGCACATGTATGAGCAGACAAGTGCTAGATACTACTCTAATACAATGATCCGAAGAGGTCTAAAGAACAATCCTATCTTGGTGAAAGAAAAGATTATAAAAATGCATAGGAAAACACATTGCATTGTTAACTAATACATATTGAAGTTCACAAAAGACTTTTATCAATAATGTGTTATTTATATTCAATATAGAAATGAAATTGTTACAATGGATGTTATAGATAGCAAGGTTAAGAATGAGAATTCTATTGACTAGAAAGGGATGAATGTCAAGCAAAGAAATTAGACTATGAAAAGTGATAAATGAAATGAAGTGCCAACCCAAAAATTGTATTATTGAAATGAGAAGTAATAGACAAATATATCAACAAAAGTGACTATTCATCATCTTCATATGCTTGTTTAGTTCATCAATAGGATAATTGTTTATATTCTACAACAAACCAAGGATTATTCACAAAATATTTACATAATATTACATCCACCCTTAATCTGCAATGGTTATGATGAGACCAAGCATGCCTCTAAATTTTTCAATTGTTTTCTCTTCCAAACACTTTTATCAGGGTATTCATTGGTGGATATGCAATTGGACAACAAATTAATGTAACATTGTCATCTTTCAAATAATTCCAAATCAAATGGATTCTAGTGTTGAGGTGCTTGGTTTAGTCATGAAATACTAAATGTTTTGCCATTTGGATCATAGAAGTATTGTCAACCACAAGTGGTGTTGATGAACCCTATTTTTCTTGCTATTATTCAAGAACTTTTATGATCCATGATATTTGCATGGTTGCATCTAAAGTTGTCATAATATTTTCTATTGAATAAATCATCAATATTGACTACTTTCACTTTCAAGTGAAGATTGTTAATCCTAAATTCATTAGGAAACTTGAAATAGATTTTTTATCCTCAAAATCACTTGCATAGTCTAAATCTAGGTATCCAACTAGGTTGAAATATGTTGCCTTAGAGTATTTGAGCACAAAATCTAAGTTCCCTTCAGATATTAAAGAACCCTCTTTGCTACTACATGAACCCTATTTTTCTTATTCTTCAAGAACCTTTATGAGCCATGATATTTCCCTTGTTGATGTTAAATTTGTCATATATTATTTTTCTATTAAAGAAAGCATCGACATTGATTTTTTCTTTGATGGTTGCTTCTAAATTGGTGTTGATGAACCCTATTTTTCTTGCTATTCTTCGAGAGCCTTTATGGGCCATGTTATTTCCATGGTTGCTTCTAAAGTTGTCACATATTATTTTTCTATTGAAGAAAGCATCGACATTGACTACGTCTTTGACTTTCAAGTGATGATTGTTAATCCTAAATTCATTAAGAAACTTGAAATAGATTTTTGATCCTCAAAATCACTTGCATAGTCTAAATATAAATATCCAAATAGGTTGAAAATATGTTTCCTTGGAGTATTTGAGCCCAAAACTCTAAGTTCCCTTTAGATATCAAAGAACCCTCTTTGCTACTACATGATGACTTTATTTCAATTGTTGCATGAATCTAAAGAGAACACATAAACAAAAGAAATGTCTAATCTAGTTGTGGTTACATAGATTGGTATTGCAATGAATTGTTTGTATTTAGTTGCATCTTCTAACTCTACAATACCATTTGATATTAATTTGATTTTTTTCCATGGATGTGTTGAGTGGTTTATAGTCTACCATTCCAAATTTTCTCAAAACTTCACCATTTTTTTTTGTGTGATGAAAATACACTTGGATTTTTTAATCATTTCAATCCCCAAATAATAATGCAGATGACCCAAATCTTCCATTTCAAAACCATTCATCGGTTATGCTTTGACTTTGGTAGTATACCTTTCATTTATTTATGTTATGAACAAAGCATCCATATATTCAATCATTTTGTCAACTTCCTTGACAAAAAAAAAGTATTAAATTTAAAACACTTTAAGTTCATGCTCAAGAGGTGCTCAATGAGCTTCTCATACCATGCTTGTAGGCTTCTTTCAAACCATATAGTGATTTTACCAACTTACACACTTTGTGTTCTGTTGGCGTTTAAATTCGCACCTCTGGAATGCGTATTTGAAACGGACAACTATGCACAATAAAAATGCTCTTCAAATTAGGAGGGGAAGCTCCCTCTTGCTGATGGTGTTGAAAGAAAGAAAACTAAGAACTAAGTTTCCTATCTTTTTTATCAGCTAGAGCACAAGGTTTATTAAACACAAACACCGCAGCTGAGATTTTTTGTTTTAAGAACTTCAACTACGACTAACTTAAGCTAAAGACGTTTCTAACTTCTCAAGTAATACGTAGAGCAAGAGAAACTAGAAATGAACAAGGTTGAATCTCTGACAAAGTGCTTCAATAAACTCTTTTCCAACAAACATCTACACACTTCAATGTAAGCTGAAATTAAGATCATAAAAGCATAACACAAATAACAGAAACCTGAGACATTATACCAAGGCAAAGGAGGCTCATGATTTTATTTCTCAAACTTTTGGAACAAAATCTACTACGAACATGCCTGGAACAAGAAATTGCAGCTAAAGAGGCTTGCAATCTTGTTCTTAAACAATAGGAACAACAATTACAACAACTCCTTGTTGGCTAAAAGAGACTCAACAATTCACTATCATAAAACAATTGAACAACACTTAAATAACAAATAGAAGGCACAATAGGCTCAGTGTTTTGTTATCACTAGCATGGTTAAAGAAAACTAATGAGCAAAGGCTCTTATTTATAGGCAAGCAGAGGAGTAGGGAACCCTAAAATCTCCTTGCTTTCACAATCTAGGGCTTGCTTAGTAAGCAAGCTTTATTTCTAAATCTAGAAAGAAGATAACATCTAACACCTAAGAAAGCAGAAAAAGCGGGAAACACCAACTATTACATTTATCTTCTTTCTCTTCTTCAAAGAATGGATAAGAATTGCTCCAAGAATAGAAAGAAAACGGAAAGAAAGCTTCTAGAAGAAAGCTACTTTTAAATCTCTGACATCCACTAAAAAGCAGGAAATTGTGTCCCAGTTCGGTGCATCTATCCCATCAATAGCAAAATTGCATTTTTCCAAGATATCTTCTCCATCTGTAATTGATCTCAGGAAATCTTTGACCTCATTGGCTGCCTTTTCAAACTTTGCTGACATCATCGAAATGTGACTTGGCTGAGTCTTATGTTTTTTTTGTTCATTCACTTCAATGCAATCTTCTTATTGTATTTGTCCTTGTACATTTCTCATATCCTTTCACATTCACCCTTTGATATAGTGACACTTTCAGGCCAAGGGGGAATGGAAAAACATTTCTCGATCATATTAGGCTTCAAACTGCAAATCAATCTGCCATCAACTGATTGAATCTCCTTTGTAGTCGGGTTGTAATGCTTGATGCAAGCGATTACAAACTCAAGACTCTGAACTGATATAGGAATAGACATTGCTGTGAGGAGTCCATAGTGTCCCAAGTTTTTGATTGAAGTGTTGCTTGCGCTCTCTAAAGCATGTAGATCAAACACTGGCTTAATGTGATGCAAGTCTATCTTAGCTATTTTGATGTAATCATGATAGAGAGTTGATTCAGTCTTGAAAACATTGGGAGTGTACTCCATTTCGGAAACCTTGAAGAATGACTGTAAACTTGCCTAGGTTCAGACAAGTTTTGAGCAACTTACTATTTTTAGAATGCTGATTTTTCTTCCTCCAACGAACAAATTTTTCTGAGAAATGGGTTTTGCTCAGAATTTCGTTGCAAGACAACCCAGATCGTTCATTTTTGAAAATTTTGATTTTAGACTTAAAAAGCAGCAAACCCTAATTTCTTCAATTTTTCACGAAAAAAGCTGGCACCTAGGTTTTGTTTAGAATGTGATTAGAAATGGACCTAGTTGATTAGATTTGCAAAACACTGATGACTTATTGAAAAAGCAGCCAACCCTAGGATTTGAAATTTTCTTGAAAAAAGCTGTGATATGGGTTTTCTTCAAAAGACTGATTTGAAAGGACCTAAATGATTGAAAACTGAATACACTGAGGATTTCACTGACATGCAAATAAAAAGCAGTTGTTGCAACTCGATGAAGTTCTTGAAAATTTCTTCAGAAGAATGAGGTGATAAGACCCAGATGGCTGAAAACTGAAAATCTTGGCCTTCTTGAAAAATTTGATCTTCTGGATGAAAAAGCTTGAAAGAGCAAGGCCTTATGCTTGTTGATCTAAAAAATTTGATGAATAACCAACAAACATGAGTTCTTGAATCATGAAAAATTCTTCAAACTTGTTGCTCCAACTTTCTCCTTTGAATGCTACCTGCAAAAATAATGAAAATTACATTGAAGAGAGGTGTTAAATAGACTTAGGGTTTGAAATAGGCTTGCTTTCTTTTGCTTTCATCTTCAAAACCCTAAAAATCTCTATTCATTGAACTTGGACGTCCTCATCCTCTTGCAATTTTGAAATTTTCTGAAAATCTTGCAAATTTCACTAAGGCATAAGAAGTTGGGCGCCCTTCTTAGCTAGGGGCGCCCACTTCAAGCAGTGTTAGTCATTTTTTGATATTTTCAACTTTTCACAACTTTAACCCCCTACTTTGACCTCAATATCTGGCTTGCAGACTAATCTAATGGGCGAGCTGAATGATTCATCGCGGAGCTTGACCCATTCTAAGAAGATTGTTCTAGAGGCGTCTTTGGCTAAAAACTTCATTTCGACCTTCGAATTCATGGGAGCCTATTTCCTCCAGGGGCGCCCATTTTGTCCAGAGTTAGCCATTTTTTATGATTTTCAATTTCATTAACTCCTCTTCCACAGATGATCTTGTCGAAACTGGCGATCTGGGCATCAAATTGACTAATGGTTATGCTCGTCGCGAAGCTGAGGAGATATTAAGAGGGGTCTCTTGGGAGAAACTTCATCAAACAGTTGAGTTTGGGCCTTCAAAAGCTTGGGCGCCCCTGGCAAGCTGGGGCGCCCAAACTCACTAGAGTTAGAATATTTTTCATTTTCACGTGTTTGCTTTTGAATCTCAATTCTTAGCTCTCATTAGACCCTCTATTCAGCTTCTCACATCTGGCAACTGCAAGCTTCGATTGACGCATTGAATATCTTGTTGGAGAGCTGGATCAACTGTGAAGAAATCACGTTAGAGCTACATCTGCAAATTCATCTGTTTAGGCCCAAAACTTGGGTGCCTCTTCTCTCTTGGGGCACCCAAAACCTTCAGACTTAACCATTTTTTATTTGATTTTCATCTTTGAGTTCAAACCTCCATTCTGTATGTTCCACTTTGATATGAATCTACTAGAGATTGGGCAGTCGAATGCTCTGACGGAGACAAGCGTTGCGGAGCTGGCTGAATACTGAAGAGATTGAGCATATTCACAAACCCTAACTGTTGAGTTAGGTGCTCCAAAAATTTGGGCGCCCTTCTTCACCAAGGGTGCCCAAAGTTCCCAGACTTAGTCAAATTTTGATAATTTTCATGTTTTTAATTCTGACTTCTGTTTGAATCTTCCTTGTTCAGCTCTGAATCCCGGGCAACTGGATGATCCGTTGACTGCACCGTTGGATTCATTGCGAAGCTAGAAGAGAACTAAGCAACTTTGATTGGAGGCTCAAACCCTAATTTCAATTTTCAATGCCCTAAAAAGATGGGCGCATATTCTTTCTTGGGGTGCCCATGACAAGTAGTGTTAGAAAATTTTCACAATTTTCACCTTCTTCTTTGTTCTACGTGCTTACTCACCAACTCGCCTTCTGTTGATCACCTGAATGTTGAATCTGACTCCTGGCAGCTGATTGATCTCCATTGATGACATCGGAGCTCCTGATATGCTCCTGAAAAAGCAAAATAGACCCACTAGGGCAAAACTGATTATTTTGAGATTCTGACTACACCAACCTGATATGGAAGTATTTTGAGCCAATCAAAATCAGTCTGAACTCTAACGGACCAACTTTCTATTTTTAGAAAGTTTTGCCAGTATCCGTTTCAAAAGAAACCCATAAAAAGTTACTATTTTTAGAAAATTTCTAAAAATAGCAATTTTCCTAAAAAGTAGGGATGAAAAACTGAGATCTGGGTTTTGTAGATTAGGTCACTCTTAGCAGACACATATCGTCAAATTTTGAAAATTTTGCATTTTAACCCCTCATGCAAGACATGCACACCCAAATTTCGACATTTTTGACTGATTTAACAAGACTTTTACTCATTTCTTCAAAATGTCTAAGTGTAACAAAAATTTTAATTTTGGGGTACAACATGTTCTAAACCTTCAAGTTGAGTCATGTAAACTATTTCTTTGAGATCATTAAGAAAATTAGTTTTCACATCCATATGATGAATTTTCCATCTATTTTATGTTGCCAAAGCCAACAAAATCCAAAAGGTAGTGGTTCATGTCATTGTAGGTGCAAAGGTTTCCTCATAGTTTATCCCTTCATTTTGAGTGTATCCCTTTGTGACAAGCTTTTCTTTATGTTTGTCAATTGAATCATCTACCTTGCATTATTTTTTACAGACCCACTTGCAACCTGTAGGTTTAGAGTTGAGTGTAGGATCAACCAACTCCTAAGTTCCATTATTGATCAAGGCAACGTATTCAATTTTCATTGCTTCTCTCCATACATCAACCTTTTGAGCTTGTTTGAGAAAAATTGGTTCTAAACAGAAAGCAATATTGACTTATTTTGAATACACTTCCAAGGTAAGCTTGTGGCTTATCTAAAATCTCTTATAAGGACTTTTCTTCTTGTTTTCTAGCTTTGTGTGTGCATCTAGTCCATTTTTTTAACTCTATCGAGTCTGACTTCTTTCAATGTTTGTGTGGCCCATTTGGGCATCTTTTTCTATGTTACTTCAAAAAAAATGGTGCCTTATTTTCTTGATCTAAATCTCTTTTATTTTCTAGTTGTCATGTCCTAAACAAGTTTTCATCTTCCAATGAAGTTTCAATTTCTTCCTTAGAGGAAGTTTCTTATTCAATTACTGGAGGCAAGGCAGATTCCAAACTCTATGTCCCCTCTTATTTAGAATTTTTGTATCATTCTCTTTAAGAACATAAAAAAATTCAAGTCAACTCAATTATTAATCAATGTTGGTTGTGTCCTTTGTGGTTTCCTAGAAAAACATCTTTTGCAATTACAATTCTTTTTCTCATTAAACAATCTATAAGCCTTTGAAGATTCTAAATGTCCCAAAAGGATGCATTTGTTACTCTTATGATCCAACTTGTTTATTTTCTCTTGAGGAATTAATGCATAGCAAATCAATTTGAAAACCTAAAGATGTCGCACTAGTGGAAGATGACCACACCAAATTTCATATGGAGTCTTGATTTGAAGAGTTGATGATGGTGACCTGTTGTAGAGATAGATTATTGTTTGACATAATTCTATCCAAAAATGGAATTTTACTCCATTGAAAAACAACATTGCCTAAACTACATTCATCACAATTTTATTCATCATTTCAACTACTCAATTTTGTTGAGTTTGATGAACTGTGAAATGACACTTGATCTCATTTTTTTGAGATGGTCTTCAAAAAAAAATCATGTGAATTCACCATCATTATTAGTGCTCAATGTGCCAATATGGGATTGTACAAAAAAAATTAAAACTTTTCATGTGAATTCACCATCATTATTAGTGCCAATGTGCCAATATTTTTGCTTCAAAAAAATAGATCTAGTTCATTCAACAATAGTCATCAATGAACAGCGTGAATTATTTATTACTAACAAGAAAAGCAAATTGTAGTGGACAAATAAAAGTGGATTAACTACAATTTCCTTTCAACACTCTAGTTTTGATTTTTGAAATGGCTCCATTGTTTGACCAAGATGCATACTTCACATTTCTCAATTATTTTGGGTAGTTGGCAAACCTATAACACCATTCTTTTGCATTGTGTGAATGTTGTCATAGTTGGTATGCCCAAATCCGGCATGCCACAAAAGACTTGACACTCCTCATTCAACAAGGTGAGAAAAATTCGTTGAAATTGAAAGCTCGCCTTTGAGTTTCAATGACTTACTCAAATCCAATCAAGACAATTGTATTATCACAATTTATTTTGATTATTATCTCTCCATTATCCAACAAAATGGAGTGGCCTTTTTGTCAAATGAGCACCAAGGACAAGTTTTGTTTCAATTAGGGAAGGCATAGAACATTGTGGAGAATAAAATATGGAAGTTCTTGTGACTTGAGTCAAATTTTCCCTTTTCCTTCAAGTTGTAAACTTGTTATGTATGTCAAATATACAATACTTTTTTATTCATGAAATTCCTCATAGAATTCCCTTCAAAAATTCATGTGTTGCGTGACACTAGTATCTAGAACCCAAGCATCATACTAGATTGAATTTACTAAGACATAATTGACACCATTTGATATGGAAAGCACATATTAACTTGCAAACTAAGTCAAGTCTCATTTTGAAAAAAAAAAATCTTTCCTTTATTTGGTTTGGTTTGTTTTTTATAAGCTTCATTCTTATCTCATGATGTTTTGCATTCATGACCCTTGTGACTCCCTTGTCTACCACATCGTTTGCAAAACAACAATTGTCTTTTTGTTTTTCTCCTGATGTTAACCATCATGTCTACCAATTGTGTGTCCTTGTCTTTTATTTTCTTTGGAAGAAGAAGCCTTATTGGAAGATTTATCTTTTTGATGAGCATAGCAAATATTCTCTCATGGTTTTGGTCTTCCTTCCAAAAGTTTTCTCTTTAGCCATCTTTTTAAACAATTGATCAAAAGTGAGTGATTTCAATTGATTGCTTGCTTGCAATGACTCCAAATAGGTTAAATGTGTAGGAAGACAAGCTTTCATGGGGGCAATATATATATAGATAAAACCACTGACATCAACGTCATACTTGATTATTTGAATTTCTAAACCCAAACTCATTTTATCACCATTCTTCAACTCAAGTTTGAACAACTTCAATTGTAGTTGTATGAACTCCAATTTTGAGTGATAATCAAACAAATCCTTCAACTTGTTTAGTGTTTCCCATGGTGTTGCAAACTTGCATGTGGTTGAAGATATCTCCATCAACCAAGGCCAATACCTTAGAATCTCTCTCCAAATTTATTTTTTCTACATTTGATTTTGGTTCATCTAGTTGTGTGCCTCCATAAATGTCAACCCAAAAATCATTGAAAATGAGAGTATTTTCAACTTCCCCTGAGCATTCTAACCATTTGCCCTTCTTGTTTAGTGTTCTACCAACAATTGATGTGATTGAATGCATTTTGTTGTCAATGAGAGATAGATTGGTTCCTTATCACTCCAAAAGGTTTCCTTATCTATATGTTGTCAAACCAATATACCAAACCTTTCAATATGCTCACACTTCTAATATACTCTTCAATACATGGAGAAGCTCATCCTTTCAATTCACCTATCCAAATGTGAAGGTGGATTTAAAGCAAATGAGAGTAGAGTGGCAAGTGGCACTTAGGTAACTTGTGAAACAAATTTTCCCTATCACAAACAATTGCTTAAAAAGAAATCCTACTCAAGATTTCTTACTATCAAAATTTACATCTAGCAATAGCAACAAATGGGTAATGGAGGAAAAAGGAAAATAAATAAAAATTGTGTCCTTATTTCTCCCCAATAACTTACAAAATCTGAACCTCAAATGAGATCATTGCAGCTATGTTAAGCATTAGATGTAGTAGTTTCAATCGCAACAACTTTACCCATAAATGTGAACCACAAGCATCATGTATACTAAATGCTACAATTTATTTTAGGTTTGCAAAATTTGTTGAGTTTTGAACTTTATTATCAAAAATGAAAAAATGACTACTTGTTTGGAATATTCAATGCCCCCAAATATACTCTATATTGTAAACAATGCAAAAAAACGACCACCTAAAATAAATACCTCCCATTTTCTTAATAGAAAATTAACTTTTGCAAATAAAAACCTTATGTATACTCATAATTTATAAAACACCCCTTAATTTCAAGCCAACCTACTATAAAGAATAACTCACTATGTTTTGTAAAAATGCCTTACAAAATCGTAAACCCTAGACTGCCCTCCCCAACTTTAATTTGATATCCTACAAGTTTATGCAAGCAACATGGAAAATCGAAGAGTTGTGATAGAAGAAACGTTGCTGATAAAGAATCTCAAGCAAGGGGTGTGGGCAATCTATTGTTGGTTAAAACAACTTAAAGAGATCTTGGCTCTTATATTATTCACAATACCAACCTCTTTCAAGCTAACCCTTCAACCCATCAAAAAACTTTGTTTATGATGCTCACAAGAGGATGGAAACAAGATTACGGATTTACAAGTAGACATGTGGGTGTTCTGTTGGTGGCACACGAGTTTTGAATATTATTATGCTAGAACATGCATGTTGAGTATCACAAACAAGAAAATAGATGCCAATATACAACCACATAATGTATTTCATAGATGGCACACACAAATTTTTCAAGTCATGATGCTTTACGCACATTGTGAATATGCTAGGGATAACCAGATTTTGCAAAATAATAAGACTTTAGATTCAAATAGGTAGAGTTATGCAAGCTACATAGGTATTGTAGGGAAACAGACACAAGTGTTGAGCATGGGTATACGCAAGAGATATTGAATGTTAAGTTAACATATAAAGTGAAAATGGATTGAACAAACTCAGAGTGATTTAAACCGTAGATGAATGGTGCAAAAAAAATGGATGAAATATAATCTATGCAGTGATATCAATGTCAAGCCAACTACAAAAATTAGAAAATGAAACGAAGTGCAAAACCAAAAATTGTATTATTGAAATGAGAAATAGTGTACAAATATATCAACAAGAGTGACTATTCAATTCATCTCCAAACAACTATTCACTTCATTTTCAAGATGACTATAAGATTCTACAAGAAACCAATGACTATTCACAAAATATTTACATAATATTACAGTGAACACATGAAATTGATTTGCCTAGACTATTCTTTATTTGTCAACATGAAAATCGAATGCCCATATGTACCATATAGTTGCAAGATATCACAAGAAACCAAACTCACATCCCATAACCACTTGACCTTCCAACTATCATCGATTGAGTTGCTGACAGCAGCATTCCAATCTCATTATTTGCAGAAATGCTGCAAAGGTGTCACATGCATGAGGCTGTTGATTCCATGGATGACCGCCATGTGGCACATGATAGTGCAAAGTACTATTGGAGCTTACAAGCTAGCATAGAATGTTGTTGAAGCTTGTATGTTGATGCAACGGATTATTGTCATCTGCATAAGGTTCCCTAACAATTGTGCAGCTGCAATCTGATCATAATCTCTTTATACATTTCAAGCAAAATGCCATGACATAGGGTCAAAGGTTGAATTCCACCAATATTCTTGGAATTTGTGAATTTCACAATATGAAGCAACTTCAATCATCTCCAAATTGGTAATCATGCCATATATAAAATACCTTCAACATGCAATATGGCTAGTAATGTGGTAATAAAGTGCTTATGCAGAAAAAACAAGTATTTCAAATTACTCCCTAGTATCTAAGAACCTGTTTAAGTACAGAGATGATATTAAGATGAGTCTCTAAGGAAGGATTTTTATTTTATGGAAAGAAAGCAGAAAATGAGAATCGTGAAAACAACAGGCAACGGGAAGGAATTTTGATATGCACCATCAAAAGACAAAGCAAAATATGGCTCATCCAGCAAAGTTACCCATCATGTTAATGACAAGTGTTAATGATCACAACATGCAACAAGGAAAAGAAAAATTAGGAAATCTTCCTCTAACCAAAATCTTAAAAAAGATTGCCCATCAGTAACAACAAAATTAAACTTTTTAGTTTTGAAAGATCCAACAAAGGAGTCACCAACTTAGAATTTCCAACATTCAGAGGAATAGCACATAGAAATTGTTCGTCTACTATGATTAAGGTAATGTCAAAGAGAGAACGTGCTCAATTGCCCAGCAATTGAAGGCAATTAGGTGGAGATTAAATGGAGTAAACAATAGCACTTTCCAAAACATTAAATCGTAAGACAATCTTTGAAATGGTCTTTTTTTTGTTTCTACAAAAAGGGATAATAAGTAGATAGCCATCTATTATTATTATTATTTATTATTTAGTTGGGGTTCTATAGTGAGGCCCACCCGAGAAAAAAAAACATAACCTTAACAATCAACAATGAAAGCATAATCCAAAAAACCAATTAATTACAACCAGAATGCTACCACCTACCAAACACACAAAAAAATACACTCGTGAGCCACCACCAATGAGTAATACCTTGAATAGCAAAAAGGAACACAATACTGCTTAACAAGTACCCCACATTCCAACCTTGCCTTCAAACACACCCCAGCCCACTAGTTCCTACACAGGAGTAGACTCAAGATCATCCCCTGCTGCAGCATAAGTACCAGAAGTTGAGACATCCAGGAAGGTAAATTTGAGGCCATGGAAAATTTCCTGGGACTTTTATGCCCCTAATCACCTTACCTATCCCAAAGGACAGAAGAGTCTTTCAAATGCTCCTAGTATGAGTTAACATAAGACTATCTACAACCTTCCCCAAGTCCGCATAGTATGTTTTGATCTCTTGCAACTCCTTCCAGAGTTGAGACAGCTCCTTGTCACCAATTGTCACATTGTTCAGAGGTATATTCAAAGCTACCACATTCCCAACACCTTAAGACACCTCTAGTCCATCACACAGCACTTCAAAATCACCAAAATAGAGAGGCAACAGAAGGTACAACAGTCAAAGCCTATACATTGTGTTAGGTACTGCCTCTGTCAACTTCATAACAATGTGCTCTCGGATAGTCATCTTGAAACAAGGAGGCCCTGCAAAATCCATCCCAAACTCTCTACACACTGCTTTGACAAAACCTAGTGTCGCCAACTCCTGCCAATTAAAAATATAACACAATTGTTTGTCTGAAACCTAACCACACAAATAAAGATCACACAGCATAAGCAACTTCCTCCATCGAGTCGTCATGAGACACAACAGACCAAAGACACGCACCACCAACAACACCTAACAGACCAACACCATGCACCAGAGGGCAAACAACCCAACACTACACATTCTGCCAACCCCTGAAGCATCGTTATAACAGAAGCTAACGCATTTCACCAAGAGAGACAACCTTGGAACACACAAATCACACAAAATAAGTAAATTGTCCCTAGTATCTATCCTTTGAGAATGAGTGTGTCATTCTAAACCATAATAATCACACCTGAGGTTGGTGAAGGGCCATGTGCCCTGCGCATGATAGACAGCCAAAAGGAATAAGGGAGCTTAAAAAAAAAGAAATTCAAGTTCCAACAAAGAATTAATACACTCACTATAAAGAGCTGATACGGGTTCTAAATGCACCCCCAAATTAGCCAAAACAACAGCCACAAAGTTGGAAGCCCAACAGCAATGAGACAAAAACCAATTTATTCAAAACAGAGGCATAAAGCTTGTGCTTCCTCCAAAAATCTCCCAACTTGCCAATTAAGACATGAGCATTTCTTGAGACCATTAATCACCAAGTAATCACCATCAACCACTAACTGGTAGTTTCCTAAAGAGAAAGCCAATGCAATCCCAGCAACAACACCTCCACACTCAGTTTCATTATTAGTTCAATCTCCTACAAAAGAGAGCCACCCCGGAAAAATCCACCATCCTCCACATGCAAAATGACTCATGATCCAGCACTCCCCAAATTATCCCTCAAAGCCAATTGAAGTTTAGTTTGATGAAACCAGCTGGGGAGGATCCATACCTCCTCCAGTCGCTTGAACCTCAAAATCTCCAAACGCTTGATAATTTCTTTGTTCTATCTGACTAATTGCCTCTTAACCCTTTGAACACATACAGCCTTCTATTATTACCTTAGCTTCTAATACAGAATTGTGTTTCTTTGTTACAACAGACATTGGCAGCAGATTTGCACCAGATTCAGTAGACATTGTTACTTATATAAGAAGTATTTTTAGCGGAGTCCTCAAAATTAATTGGCAATAAATTGAATGGGATCAGAGCCACGTCAACATCAACAAATTATATTACCTAAAATATTTTAGCCTGATAAGGCTGCTATGCTAAAATTGCTGTGTGATCCAAAAGCCTATTATAAGAGATTTTAATATGCTCTGACAAACATTTAGTACTAGTGCTTTTCAGCACATTCTTCTTGAAGGTTTCTTTATACCCGTGTTATATTAGCACGTGTTCTGGGAAAAACAACATTCAAGTTTATCTTTACAATGACTACACAACTTCACATTGCCAAACCGATTTTCGTTATGCAGCTTTGGCTGTATCCCGAACAATGGACAACTTTGCAAGAAGACCAGACAATTGGAGAAGTGAGCCGACTCCATCTGATATCCGCATATGTGCAAATCCAGTTTCCTGCAAGCAATTGCTCAACAGGGTCAATCAAACATGACATTTGATTATCATCCAAAACCGTAATCACAAAGAACTACATAGAGAACACACACATACCCTTATGAATTCCAGCGTCAAATACTCCGGCATGTCATAATTTTTAATAACTCGGAACAGCGTTGTGATGATGTCAGTAGCAGAATAGCCAAGATCATAGAGACCCTTTAAACGACTACAGGCTTCATCAAATTTCCCTTCTAATACATTCTGGACCATGTTTTTGACATGTAAAGGATGAGGTTGGTCACATACCTACAATTTAGCATATAACAAGATCATGGAACAGCCAAACGGGAATAACAACAGAAAACATAAGATATCCAAGAGATGTAAAACACTAAAAGCAATCTTTTACAAATGAATCACCTTAAACACATTCTCTTGGTTGACAAACTGAAAGCCACTGTAGGTGGCTTGCAAGTTGTTCAAGGCTTGTCTCATGTCTCCATCAGCAGTGAATATAATTGCTTCCAGTCCTTCAGGTACATAAGCTACCTTTCAATTCACCAGCAGTTGTATTAGCAGAATCCAGGAGACAATGTTGAACTGGAACACAGTATTGTGTCTTTAAAATAAAAACATTCAAGAACCCAAGTAAAAGAACTTTCTTTATAGGTAAGCTCATAAATTAATAACCATAAAAATCCAGCAAAAGAGTAAAGCTGAACCGAATCTGCAACCTATGACTTTGAACTTGCAATAACTTCTAAGATCATACAAAGCTCAAAACTTTTAGCTCTTACATCTGCTCATTCAAGATCTGATTCTCTACAGCATTATGTTATTTCAGTTTTTGAAAATATAAATTACAATACAAATCATTCAAAAAACTAGATAAAGAATGTACATCATTCTTTATCAATCATTGTATGTATCAAGAATGTACATCATTCTTTATCAATCATCGTATGTATCAAGTAATTGACCAAAGAAGTTGTCTCAACATGTTTTTCACAGCAGGAATTACCCTTAATAAAAGAAAGTAAACTAGGCAATGTTACAGGGTTTGTCTGCCAAATTTTGTAGGGGACTGTACCAGTAACTTATCTGCACCTCATACTGTAGCCACCAGTTTGACTTCTGACGATTGCTTCTAATAAATGTCACTTTCTAAATAGAAATAATTTTTACGAGTATTAAAATAGATCAACGAGGAACAAGAAATATGAAATAAAATATAAATAATCCTATAAAATTATTTTATTTCCAATTGAATTATAAATTAAACTTCTTCTAATTGTTTTATTTTTTATATTTCATTTTTAAATATATATTAATATTGTACATTGTCAAACCCTTGTTTCCACACAACCCACTTCCAAAAGCACAATACCTGGTACCCCATCACACCAGATATGTACCTGCACCAAGAAACCCTGGTAATTTTGAAGATAACCCGCAAATATCTCATATATATCATCCCATTATCAAGAGTCTGATAAGAACTCTAAACCCACCCTTCCAGCTGAAAAGCTCCAATCTTTCCAAAATGAAACATAAGTGACCTTTGCATTCATCTGAGTTGCATGGTGGTCTTGAGTCTTGACCTATAAAAGTAACATTGATGGTGCTTGTTCAAGGACCGTCTAGAAACATGTTGCTTATTTGGTATCTGATATCCTTGTTATTCTTGCATATATAATAAAAACCTTCAAAAACTTGTACAATGCTATGAATCACAATCCTTGCAAATTTGCCTTGCAGGCTTCTGTTTCAAACCTCCTTGAATAGACCATTAGTAACATCAATAAAGAATGATTTGTTAAAGGACTACCAAAGGCATCAAGAGATTTTGATGCCACAATCAAAAGCTGGCTGCAAGTGATATTTTCAGTGCACAGAAAAATTCCTACTATATGTTTATAACTTCCTTGTAGTTTGCCTCAAATTTCTTTTGCCATGAAAATCATTTTTTTTGCAACTACTTGATTGTCTACACCAAAACAAATTGCCACACTACACGGTTGGCATATCAGGTCTTCAGTCTCCTTAATACATCGACCATTATCTTATCTCTGCTTCTTCCCATTACCAATTGCCTAGTTAGCAAATAGTTTATTTTGTTATTAATGCACCCATCATTCTTTTATTTGTGTTTGATGGTTGTTGCCTTAGTACAACCCTACATTTAGCAGGGAAAGCTCTATCAGCTATATTTTCCTAATGCCTATAAATCAGCAAATTTCTTTATAATAAACTCACCAGCTAGTAAAATGTTGCTCGTGTATTAGCCAAATAATTTTGTATTTAAGTTTTTTTAGATTTGCCAATATTAGGTTAGGAGCATATAAAAGATAAACAATATTCATTACAATTAAATTGACTCCCTCAAACCAGCTATTTTGTATTAACACCAAACAACGAATATATAATACATCATACAGTCAAAACTACCTATAACCACCATCAGTACCTAGTCCACATGGTTATGTTTCTAGACCAAATGATATGGTACTTAGGAAAGAATGGACAACCTAAGTACAAAACAAAACATGTCCTGGGTAGTATCATAAACTTTGGATTACAAGAAACATAAATGCTAATGCCGGTGGGTACCAACTTTGTGTCCCAGTTGATGGCGTTTCACAATTTCCGTGCCTCCAATGATGACCCATCTATCAACTCTAGTTTCACAGACAATGGAGAATTATAGTGCATAGAATAATATCAGTTTACCAACCATTTAGCATGGGCCACTGTTTCTCACGGGTCAGTCAAGATTGCATACAATTTTCGTTTGAGAACCAGGGTTACTAGAAGTAGATGTGCAAGAGCAAGATGAATTCCAGTGCAAGAGGTTTTCAAAATTCAGAACCTGAGAATAAGCAAACACACACACATATACACTTTTGTATACATGCATTACACATATAGAGCCTGTATGATACTCTTATCTAATATATTAGTATTTCAAATGCTCATAGGTTCATAGACCTAGGTAGACTCTGTAGACAATCTTATGTAATACATGTTGTTATGCTAACTTAGTTTTGTTAATTTAATAATTGACTAACATAGTGTAAGTTAAGCATGTACACTACCTGTGCCAATTATTAAATTAACAAAACTGAGTTGGCATAACAATACACTATCTGAGCTAGTTATTAAATTAACAAAACTAAGTTGGCATGACAACTTGCATTACATAACATAAGATTGTCTACAGAATCCAATAAATCATACATAGATTTCATCAAACATGAATAAACAAGGCCAAACAGACTCCGGCAGGAACAACTCTGTGTTGGCCAAAGCTGATTCTGCAAGAGCCTCACATACTTGACATATATAACCAATGACCCTTGCCAAATCCAGGAAAAAACAAAGTTGGATCAAGATAGACATAAGACAGCCCCTCATAAGTCCTAAGCAGGCATAAGTAGATTGGGGGGACTCCATGCAAGCTTCCAGGCAAAGATCAGGTAGACTTGGGCAATAACCATCTAAGGCAGACCTAGGAAAAATTCTCAAGCAAGGGCCAGGCAACTGTAGGAAAAGACCATTCCAAAGCAAAACCTAGCAGCATTCCCAGAAAATAGACGGTTCAAACTCAAGGCAATACCACCCCTAGGTAGATCCAAACAAGTGATTGAGATGGGACCAGACAGAATTAGGTAAGAACATCCAAGACCAAACTCAAGGCAAATCCCTGACAGAACCATACATATGTAGGCAAAAGATAGCCCCCAACCAAACCAATGTAAATCCCAAGTATGGTCATAAATATTCAAGTAATGTCACCATAAGCGAAGCCAAATAGTGCACAATTTAACCAAAGTAAAATAAAGCCTGATATCCCCTGGGATAGTGAAATAGAACCTAACAAATGCAAATGCACCTGGACCCAACTTCCTTCAAGAATGGTCAAGTTAAATTCCAGTGGAGCATCTATGGAATCCAAGTTTGGCCAGGAAAGAGCCAACTAGATTTCTTTTGCTTTAGACTTTAGGATCAGTTCCAACAATACACTAAAAGGAAAGGCTCTCATGATAAAGATTAAATCTAGCAATTGGGCTCCAAATCAAAATCATAGAAACTCTTGTAGATACAGATACAAGATGAGGATTGTCAAATTAGAAAATTCAAGGTCACTATAAAGACCCAAACAAAATGCAAAAGAGATAAAACAAACCCAAAAATATTCCAGCAACAGGATTTTTTTATTTTTCTGAATTTAATTCGAATACACACAAAGCATTGAACTACACTAAACTAATACAACTTACTGGGCACACCCATAGTAGCAAAAATCTTTTGGAAAAAATTTGGCAAACCAAAAGTATAAGATTTATTCAAAAAAATGGGAAAAAACAGATATCAAAAAACATAGAAAAGCGTAAAAAAAAGAGAGAAAAACCTACTATTTTTTAATTTAAAAGCATTTCAATAGCATAGAGATATAGAGAGAAAATAAAAATGAGAACAGGAATCTAGGGTGGCAGCCCCTAGCATGGTCAAAGGGCAATGCCTCTCATGGGGGTCTAGTCGACAACCAACAGGATTGAGGGGTGGTGCCCCTCATGAAGGTCTAGGGGCAATGAGTTACAATGCCACTTCCACTAGCCATGCCATATGTACAAGTTGCCTCATCCAAAGAGATTTTTAGCAAATTATGTAACAATAACATCTAAGTCAACACACTCAAAAGTTAGATCCTTATCCTCATCACTCCCTCATTGTAATTAAGTTTCTTATTGTAATGACCTACCCCAAATTCTTTTATTTATTTTCCCTTGATTATTCCCAACTACTGTATGAAATTTTTTTGTGTTTGCTCTCTGAGTTTTCTTTCTGAGTTTTCCGATTGCAGATTAGTTTGTTTGAGAAGGTTTTGCTTGATATTTCAACTTTGCCATTCAATGTTTCAACATGATGAAATTGGATAACATAAAGAGCATAAATGACAAGAATATACTAGATTGCAATGCTTACTTTCAGAACAATAACACTCAGAAGTTATAACAGAAATATTTTGACTTTAACAAATATTTCAACTTCACATTCAAGCTTAAACAGACTCAGTAAAGGTTGTATCAGACCTGGAATTGATGTACAGAACAGCAATATTAAGGCTTCTTTGCATTTTTTCCACCACTCAAAACAACCAGCTAACCCCTTGCAATTGCAACACCAGTACCCAGTTTTTTGACCTCAACAACTGCTCGGATTTGACCCAAACACCAGCAGGTTCAAACCTGGTAAATTCACCCAGATGAGGCACCTCTAGGAGGAGGACGACTTGCATCTAAAAATCAGACTTTTCTCTTAAAATTACTGTGACTAAATGCTCTTGGACGCCTTGGCAAGGAGTTCCCAAATAGACAATGCCCAGTTTGCAATTTACAACCCCAAAGGAGATATGAACAATATATCAGATTCGGCCTCTGTAAACCAGTGCTCAGAAAATACTGATGAACATGCTACCAGCAATCAAATAAGAGCTCGAACTGCTTCATGAATGCTCCAGAATAGCTGCAGACTTTAGACAATAGTCTGAGATCAGCAAAAGGCCACGACCAGCTAAGCACCTTGACTTTGCCTTGAGAAATGGCTATGACCCAGCGCTAGGGTTTCCTGTAGCACGGCACTGTAGCAGGGTACTGTAGCGCGACACTGTAGCGACGGTACTGTAGCATGCTTTTTTAAAAAATTATTGCCTTAACTAAAAAAATCCAAACTAGTGTTTGATTTGATCGCCACGAAGAAACATATCATTCAAACCAATACCCATTTTGATACCTCATTTCATTTCAGAACTATGAGCAAAAATATAAACTTCAGGTGCTGCAACAAAGTGCCCATAAATCCAAAATAAACTTCATCAATAACCAATATCCTTCACCAAATCGATATTATATCATCACAGACCAAAAAACTCAAAATGCCACTGTAGAGGATCACTGTAGCGACGGCACTATTCACGTGTTACTGTAGCGATTTAACTGTTCACGGCTACTGTAGCAAAAACACTGTTCACGTGTACTGTAGCAAATCAACTATTCACGCGGGTACTGTAGCAGCAGATGAAAACTTGCAATCTGTTCTTAAAACCTTGAATAATTTGTTGATTCTTCACTTGTAAGCACAAATATGACTCCTGTATGAAGCCACCTTACTTAGCAATCTTCAGCTGATCTCTCACAACCTCAGAAAGCTTGACTCTAAAGAGCTATCGTTCTCCAAAGCCTGAAAAATGCACGAATGTGCAGAAACCCTAGTTTCTTCACAAACTCCACAGCTCTCAATAAAAGACAAAGTTGAATAATCATATCATAATGGTTCGATTTGTCTTTAGCTGTGAATATATAGCTCTCTTGAAAAATTCGACCAAACCCTTCTTTTTAATAATCATTTAAATAAATGATTTAATTTACCTGTTTGGACTTAGGAGAAATAATTAATTAAATGGCGCCCAAATAAATGAATAAATAATTATTCATTATAATCAACTTCTTCACTTTATTATAAAGTATTAAAAATACTTTATAATATACCATTTAATTATTAATATTTAAATACATTAATAAAGTGACTTTAATATAAAGTAAAAATATTAATTATTTAATAAATCGTTAAATACTCCGTTATTTCTCCATCTGACCAACAAATTGATGTACGGGGTCGAATCTTCTGAGCTGACCAGCTGAACCAGGTGCCCTGCTAAAAATAGCAGCTTCCGCCCGTCAGACTTTTCTAAAAATAGAAAGTTTCTGAAAAACCACTCTGAAGGACTCTGCGAAGGCCCAACCTGAAACAACTGCAACAATGAAGCTCCTTAACGCCGGGTAACTGCCTCGAATGATCCTCTACACACCACTGTCAGCCTACGAGGATCAGAATGATAGGCTCACTCCTCGACAAGCAATGTCAGCTAAAACGGGGACATTACACTTATGTGACAAGAGATCCCAATAACAAGTGGAGGTCTGGGAGTGGAGACCCCAATGGGGTTGAGGGGTAGCACCCTTGGCAGGGTTGAGGGGCAACACACCTTGTGGGGGTTTGGAGGCAACACCCCCACTATGAAGCCTAAATTAAAGCCTTTGAAACCATGTAGACCTTTATGAGGCATGTTATTTTTCATAATTTTAATGCTTCTAACCAAGCTTTGAGACTCCTCCAAACTTTTCAAAAAGCAATATATATTTATTGATTATATTATTAATATTATATCATTATATTAATTATATTAATTATATCAAAATTAATTTTTAAAATATTTTACAAAACTATAATTGATTATATATTCAAATTAAACAACTTTTATTTTAATCAACTTAAGAAAATTTCCTTACATTATAAAGGAAAAACAAGAATATTTTATAAAAACTTTTGTAAAAATCAAAATATAAACTTTTATAGAAAAACAACTATATTTTTTCTAAAGTTTTTGTCTCTTTTTAATGAATAGGAGAGATGTTTGTTCATGGTCGCTTTTTAATTGATTTATCAATACATTAAATGATGCCCACCAAGTGTTTTTTTTGGAAAAGACTTTGTATGAGTTTTGTTCACAAAGAATCTAAATTTTTAACCTATTCTCATTGGATCCTCCCATCATGTTTTTGATACAAAGGTGTAAACCATACTATGCCATAAAATAAAATTAAAGAGTTCTTCATAATAAAAAAATAGCTAATCAAAAGAATCATTGAATAATGTTCCAAAGTAAATAAAATAAATTTAATTAAAATATATATTAATATTAATTAAAAATATAATGTATCTTAATTTATAGATATTAATAAATATATTAAATTTTAATATATTTTTAATACAATATAAATATAAGTTATTAAGAGATGGGACATGCTCGAAATTTTAATCTAGCTTGTCTACAAATTCATAGCCATCACATGTTTTATGCAAAGACAAAACCCTAGTTTGCCACAAAAAAATCTATTGAAATCTAGAAAAAAGCCCATTGAAATGCATTAAAAAAAGTTGAAATCATGTGTAGGTATTACCACACAAGAAAGAACCTTTAAATCATGTTTAAAAACCAAAAATCGAGTTAAAACAAATCAAAATCATGAGTGAACTATTTTTTTTTTAAATCACAATTCAAATAGGGGAAAAATCAGCAAATACACCATTCCACAATTAATTGTGATTTTTTCACGATTTTTGCTTCTTTGGGCACAACTAGTATGCAAATTTGATGCCTAAATGATCATGAACACTCAACAGCAAATTTGAATACCTAAATGATCCTAGGCACTTTGTCACCTGCAAATTGGAATGCCTTGATGACTGATGTCACTCCCTGTGATTCCTACTTTGCACCACAAATTACCCCTTGAGGGTTTTTGTCCCCGAGAAATCAGGTTGACACAATTGAAGGGCTCCATCTCCAAACACCAACTGTTGTGACAAGCTTGAGAATAAAGTTGATTCTTATTTTCAAATTCCTCAATTGTATTTTTCTTTTCCTCCCTACACTGCCTATATAGTCTATGCTTCTCAATCATAGGCGAACCAATCCTCAACCAATGGCATTCCAACTAACAAGTTCCTTCCTCAACCAATGGCATTCCAACTAACAAGTTCCTTCCTCAACCAATGGCAATCTGACTAACAAGTTCCTTCCCCAACCAATGGCAATTAACAAACAAAGCCATCCTTATTTAACTAGCATCATATACCTTACTTCCCCATTTAATTGATCCTAACTGACTCATCTGCCTTATTTCACAATTTAATTGACTCTAAACTATTCCTATGCTACGAATTCAAAAAGGGTACATTTTGAATCCTCCCTCCCCGGATTCGCTTGCCCTCAAACAAGACAAAGCTAGGCGAGCAAAAATGTCAACTAACTGCCTCTAGTGACAGAAGACCTACTGGTAATACCTCATCCTCCTCCACATTCAATGCCTTTGTACATGACTTAGGCTCTCCCTCATCATTGGAGAAGACCTCAATTGGATGTACTTGCCCCTTTCCCAACCACCTATGCATTGGATCTCAAGGCTTGTGCTCTTTATTCTCATGTGATATTTTTTGCTTCCTTGTTCCCTAAGTTAATATCAGAGTGCAATTCTGATCTTTGTTGTTTTTTGGTTACATCTCCATTGGCTGGCCAAATCTTAGCTCTGGTACCACTATAAAGACTAGAACCAAATGAATACAAGACAAAACAAACCCAAAAACATTCCACCAACAGAATCTTTATCCTTGTGTGACATCTTTTGTTTCCTTTGTTCCTTTAGTTGATATCTGATTTCTCTCACTTAATGGCATGTAGTACTGATATTAGTTGTTTTTTATCTTTTTAATTTAGTTCAAATACACATAAAGCATTGAACTACACTAAATTGATACAGCTTTCTGGGTGCTCCCAATATGCAAATCTGATGCCTAAATGATTCTAGACACTTTCCAACAAATTTGAACACCTGAATGATCCTAAACATTCTGCAACAAATCTAAATGCCTAAATGATTCTCACCACTCTGCAGCTTGAAAATCTGAATGCCTTGATGACTAATGTCACTCTATACAATGCCTACTATCAATCTACACCATGAACTACTTCCTAAGGCTTTTTGACCCCAAGAAATCAAGTTGACACACTTGAAGGGTTTCATCTCCAAACACCACTAGCTACCGTGACAATGTCACAGCTTGAGAATAAAGCTGATTTTTGTTTTTAAATTTCTTAAGTGTATTTTCCTTTTCCTCCCAGTGCTACTTATGCTCTATGCTTCCTCAATCGTAAGCAATCCAATCCTCAGTCAATGGCAGTCTAGCTAACAAGTTCCTTCCTCAATCAATGACAATTAACTAATAAATCCATTCTTATTTAACTGACACTAACTCACTCATCCTCCTGATTTCATGATTTAGCTAGCCCTCACTATTCCATCACTGTTAGTTCATTAACTCAATGCTACTCCTATGCAGCCAGTTCAAAAAAGGGGGACATTACAGTCACCATCGAATACTCTTAATCCTGTTTCTCTATGGTGAACAATTGTGTCATGGTTCCTTTGTGGTCAATTATGGGTGTTATTGCTTGTGTTGGTTACTTCACAAGTTGATTATATAGTTATAATGTTTGTTTGCAATTATTTGAGCATTCATTAGCTTTCAATTGTGTTTGCATTGTCATGTAATGGCTGTAGCATGTATGTTAGAGCATGGGAGAAGTTGCAAGTTTGTGCAAGACCGCTAGCCTCAAAAGATGGTGTGACATTGTTGCTAGGGTATTGTTGGTGTACGTTTTATCATTCACCGAACACACAGAATAAAATGTCCAGAGACACTATCCTCTCTTGAAAAACCACCGCGTATGCTAAGATTGCGAGAAGATCATATGGCGATTCCAAGGTTTCTTTCCTAACCTTTCAAGGCTTGGGCGGAGTTCAAAGGGTCTTGGACAAGTGAGGGCAGACTTTAGATGGTCTTGGCATTGCATCCTCAAAGCATGGCGGACTTCTTTAACCTCTTGCCAAAGTCAGGGCGGACTTCTCTAAGTCTTAGACATTTCTCCTTGAACATGGCGGACTTTGGATGAGTCTAGACAAGGTATGGTGGACTTTGAAGAGTCTTGGACATTTTTCTCTTGAAGCTGGCGGACTTCCTCATAGTCTTGGACATTCCTTCCTTCATGGCTGCCGGACTTTCCACTATCATTGACCTTTCTCTCCTTCCGTCCCACATTTCAAGGACCATCTTCATGGTGGCGAATTTCAGACTAAGCCAGATTTTCATGAATTTCATTCTTTTTGGGTTGATTTTTCTGTGATTTTGCTTCAGATCTGACTGATTTTTGATGCTTTCAGTCTGATTTTTCAATGATTTTGACTGATTTTTCATGCCTTTTTGCTTGCTTTTCCAGATTTTTCAATGATTTTTTTCGATTTTCACTTTGATTTTTCAAGTGATTTTTTCGATTTTTTGGTTGATTTTTGGATCTAAAGATAGAAAGTTGACTCGTTGACCAGGGTTGACTTTCTAAAAATAGAAAAAGCAAAATCCCTAAAAAATAGGGAACCCTGTTTGGTCCAAAATGCCAAAAATGAAAAAGCGAAAAAGCGAAAAAGCAGATTCCCTAAAAAGTAGGAAGTCTCAGAATTGGCCGAATGAACAGGCGATCTTCGTTTCCTGGGCCTTCTAAGCGCTTCCATGACGTCTATGCACTGATTCCAGCATGGATTACTGACTTGGCTCGGGTGACTCTCGGCAAACTGACCTAAAACTCTCAATAAGGTGACCTCACGAAACCGTAGCAAGGAGACAAAACCCTAAAAACTAGCAGACAACTGGGAGTCCCCATCGCCAATGGGGCGATGTGTGAAAAGGTCACAACATCTGGCGACTCCACGTGGGAATGTTCCTGAACATTCCAAAGATAGTATCCACTTTAAATCTGGAATCTTGAATTAATTCCACCTAACTTATCCCTTGACCAAGAAGAGTACTCAAAAGGGAAGAGAAGTCCTAAACCATATCAAGATGTCTTGTCCTACAGTTATAAGTGTGTGCAAATGCATTCATTCCTGTCTCTTAAGACCAAGATGACTCTTTGGTTCCATGATGGCTTTCCAGTGTATTTTTGGTCTTAGCTCCAAAAGCATCCTTGGATAGAGCCTCACTGCCAGTGAGCGTCCATAGCCCCGGCGAGGTTATCTGCTATAATCTCACGGAGATTGCTCTACTTCCGGCGATTTACTTCTTTTCTTGTTTTTGATTCTTTGGTACACCTGTAGAGATGTCCGCACACCCAAAAGCCAAATGTTTTTTATTTTCATTTCTTTTCTTTTTTTTCATTTTGATATTCCTTTTCTCTTTTCATTCATTTCCACACTTTGGCTTGTAAGCAATGAAGCTCACCTGGGCTTGAGCATTATAGTGGCGCTGAAGCAAGACTTTTGATTACTTTCTAGCCAACTTCGCCTAGGAGACCATAATGACTCAAAGAACTCTTTAAGTGTGTAAAATGTAATAACTGTAAGACTCGGTATCAAGACACAATAGATGACTTCCTTTCCAGTCAAGTACTAACCTCAACCTCAAGATACTTTAGAAACAATTAATTTAGGATTCATAGATTTTCTATAAATGTTTACCCGAGGAATATTCACAACCTTCCTTAGCGAGGTCAAGCCAGAATGTGTGCATGTAAGCAACATCACCCTTCTCGCAAAATGGGACACCCGCCTTATTCAAAAACTAACCAAAGCAAAGCGAAACGAAAGCAAACTAATCTAAGAAAACAAAGACGACTACTCTAAGGAAAACGAGGAAAACAACTAATCTAAGGAAAACGGGAACAAAACAAAAGCAACTACTCTAACTATGTACAAGCGAGCTCCATCAGGGAACTCAAGGCCGGAAATAATGTTTCAGAAACTGCCCGTTGATGGGCAGTGCGATGTCTTCCCCTGTCAAGGTCGTTAACCTGAATGCATTTTCTCCCAATATCTCAACAATTTGGTATGGTCCTTTCCATAAGTTGTCAAACTTATCGTGATCCCCTCTCCATTCGTGGGCTTTATCCCAATATAGGACCAGGTCGGATATTCTGAAGGACTTCGTTGTTGCGCATTTATCAAACCATCGTTTGACAACCCCTTGGTGTTTAGCAAAGTTTTCGAGAGCTTGATCTCTCTGTTCTTCCAATAGTAATAATTGTGAAAGACGAATCTGAACTCTATCATCTGGGTCTAAGTATTCGTGCATGAACCTGAGTGTTGGAATCCTCAGTTGGATGGGAAAGACGGGGTCTTGCCCATAGACTAAGTGATATGGAGAGGTTCCCAATGACCTCTTGGCTCTTGTCCTGTCTGCCCATAGAGCAAACCTGAGTTGAGAATGCCAATCTCTCGGGTTCTGATCCAACAATTTCTTGATGACACTGAGCAGATTCTTGTTTGTGGACTCTGCTAGTCCATTACCCTGGGGGTAATAATTTGAAGAAAACTTCAACGTGATCCCGTAATCGAATGCCCAATTTGAAAATTTTAATGAAGTGAACGCGGAACCATTGTCGCAAACAAGGGCCTTCGGACAACTGAATCTAGTGATGATATGTTCCTCTAAGAACTTGATTACTGCATCTGTTGTGCAATTCTTCAGTGCCTGTGCCTCAGACCACCTGGTGCAATAGTCTGTTGCCATCAAAATATATTTGTGTTGTGCTGATGATGGTGGGTTTATCATGCCGATAAAATCAAGTCCCCACATCACAAATGGTTTCACTTCCGTGATTGGCTGTAATGGCATAGTAGGATTCTTTTCACAGGTCGCAGTAATTTGGCAGGTGTGGCAGGTTTTGACATGCCCATATGCATCTTTGAAAACAGAGGGCCAATAGTACCCTGCTCTTAAGATCTAATAAGTTGTGGCCTAACTTCCTCCATGTCCTGTCCCGAACTTAGAATGGAAATGCTCCATAATTCTCTTAGCTTCATCGTTTCCCACACATCTCAAGTAAATCCCTTCGTGGTTCCTTCTATGGAGAATTGACCCTTGGAGCATATAGCGTTGACATTTGAGCCTGAAGGCTCAATTTTGTGCTGGGTTCATCTGTGCAAGATACTTGTGATTTATCAAGTACGCGATGATATCATAGTACCATTCTTCTGGGGAAGTATCGGTCAACACATACGTTTGTTGCACTAAGCCAGGCCCTTCAATAGCCATTGTCTGAGCTAGAGCTTGTCCACGGACCAGCTTCATCGGTTGCAACTCAATATCATACTCTTGGATAGTGGCGACCCACTTTCCTCTTCTCTCTCCTAGCTCATTTTGCATTAGGAGTGTCTTGACAGCTGCATCAGGAATGATGGCAAAGACCTTACTCCTCAAGATATAATGCCTGAATTTTTTGATGGCCTTTACAAGCGCATAGGTTTGCTTTTCGATACTCGGATATCTTAATTCAGCATCCTTGAGAGGTGAGCTCATGAAAGCTATGGGATGCTCGTCCCTCTCTTCTGTTCTCTGGGTTAACATTGCTGCACAAGAATGTTCTGATGCGAAGGAGTACAAGTAGAAAGGCTTCGTATAATCTGGGCTAACCAAGACAAGAGCATCAACGATGGCCTGCTTGATTTCTTCAAATGCTTTCTTCGTCGGCGTGATACACTTCATTTTCGCATCCTTCTTTAACATTTCATTTAAAGGTTTCACTATCTCAGCAAAACCAGTGATAAATTTTCTAACAAAATTGATCTTCCCGAAGAAAGATCTCAATTCCTTCTGGCTAGTAGGCAGATGAATCCTTGATATTGCCTCTGTGCGTTCAAGATCAATCAATATTCCTTTCTCAGTGATCAGGTAGCCTAACAATTTTCCTTCGGTGACCCCAAATATGCATTTCTTTGGATTTAAGGAAATCCTGTACCTTTGGCATCTTTGGAATACCTTCCTTAGGTCCTCCACATGGTCCTCTCTTTTCTTCGAGAATACTATCAGATCATCCATATAGATGATTATACACTTTCCAATTAGATCTCGGAAGGCGATGTCCATGGCCCTTTGAAACGTGGCCCCCGCGTTAATTAGCCCAAAGGGCATTCTTTTATAGGCAAAGGTTCCCCATTTCGTCGTGAACGCCGTTTTCAATCTATCTTCATATTCTACTAGGACCTGGTTGTACCCGGAATATCCGTCCAAAAAGGACATCATTCGCGAACCATTGACAATCTGTAACACTTCATCAAGCGATGGTAGCGGGTAATTATCCTTTTCCGATGCTCTATTTAAATTCCGGAAATCAACACATAGCCTGATTTCTCCGTTTTTCTTCCGCACCGGGACGAGATTGGCGACCCACGTTGAGTGGCGCACTGGGAATATGATACCCTGCTGTCAATAGTTTCTTGACCACCTGATGGATGAGTGGTTCCAGCAACGGATTAACTGGTCTCTGGCGCTGTCTGAAAGGCTTACTTCCTGGCCTGAGCGGGATTGTATGCGTAATGATGGAGGTATCGTAGGTTCTCAAATCTTCATAGCTCCATGCTATGATGTCAGGGAACTGTCTCAAGCTCTGAATAATTCCCATCTTCTCTTCGGACGTACAAGTCTTTCCTATGCATACATTTTTGATATCGTGCTCTGATCCCAGGTTTACTTTCTCGTACTGATCACCTTCAATCCTTTGACTTTTCATCTGATCAATTTGATCTTGGTCAAATATTCTCTCTAATTGTATCATCCCTCTCGGAATGATGTTTGTCTTTAAGTTCAGAATACCATCATCATCAAATTCGGCTTCCTTTTGTGTTTCTTCCTCATCAATAACTTGCGCTGCAAAAACATCTGCACTTGTTAAAAACTCACGAATGTGGTCATCGTCTTCAAAAACCTGGAAGTTTGTAATATTGTCTGGAATAGATGGTATGGATGATAGCTCTACTGTGAACTGACTTATGCCGTCCATGGCTAGCGGCTCCAGTGAACTAGCTGCTTGTGCCAAAGAATTTGCTACTTGATTATTTGATCGGTTCATAGATTGAATATTGAAAGCTTCAAAGCTCTCAATGATATCCCATACTCTGTTGCGGTAACAAGTTAATCTTTTATTATGGCAGACGTATTGTTTCTTCACCTGCTTCACGACTATCTCTGAATCTCCAAGAGCATGCAATACTCTTGCTCCCTTCCTTAGTGCTAGCAGTAATCCATGAATCAAAGATTCATACTCTGCTACGTTATTAGTGCACGGGAATTCTAGTCTGTGAGCAGAAAAGTATACTTCCCCTTTCGGACCGATTAACTCGAAACCAGCCCCAGCTCCTTTCTTCGATCGAGATCCATCAAACTTTAAGATCCAAACTTGTTCTTGTTGCAAAGACTGCGGAGTTTGTGGGTTTTCGTTTTCTTCTTGACGTTCTTGCTCAGGTTCTATCTCCTGTATTCTCACTAAGGTAAAGCCATCGATGTGATTGACCTCTGCATGGTCTGAATAGCTTAACTTCTGTGGGATACTTCTCTGTACTTCTTTTATGGCCCTATGGCACATCTTACAAATGAATTCTGAATGAGCCGCGTTATGTACTCGGCACCAATTTGGTAACAATAGATCCTGAATATGAATATCTTCATGCAACTCTGTCTTCATTTGGACACTTCTCCAGACAAAGTTTCTGAAACTTTCGAACATTCTTCTATCATTGTCTTGGGAGCTCTCCCCTTCTTCAATTAACACATTCGTGGAGTCGGCCATCTGATTACTTCCCTGGATTGATTCATGCAACATGAGAACCTCATTTGTTTTAGGCCTGTAAGTGCCTAAATCTGTCTCTAGAAACAATATCTCATTGTTCTCTCTGTATTCAGCAATCATTAACTTGAGTCTTGGTGTGTTGTCGATCCTTATTTGGTTTGGGACTCCTTTCCATGGTAGCCACATATGGGAAAAGTCTATGGCGATATATCCATTCAACCTCCTTGCCCAGTCTCTACTCAAGAGCATGCCGTACCCGTCAGGGATATCTACCACTGAGATGTCTATACAGCTTTGTATTCTCGGGTCTGCCGCTAATTGCATGTAGATATTGTTTAATTCTCCCATAACTGGGGCTTCCGTTTTATCTAACTGTGTGACTTTCTTGTTGGTTCTTGCAGGTACAAGTCCCAACCTATGGTAGACAGCGAGCGGCATCACGTTGCTTGAAGCACCGGAATCCACTAGACAGTTGTGTAGCATTTTGCCAAATATTCTAACTGACAATAGAAACGGAGCAGGCTCGTCTTTTCCCTGGTAGAAGACTACCGGATGTTTGTCCTGATTGTTGGTATCTTGGTTCTTCTCTTTCTGATTTCTAGGAACAATGTCTTGTCTTGGCGGGATATGCGGTTGCTCATTTGCCAAGACTTCTTCTCGGAAAATATCCGTGTCCATAAGGACTTCTTCTGGTGACATGTCCTTTTGATTGGAACTTTTAGACAATGCCTGGGCCATTCCTATAACACTGGAGGGTTGTCGCGGAGTATCAAGTATGTCACCCGTTACTTCTAACTCAGCAATATTGGTATTTGCCGAAGCATTGGGTGCTCCTCGGTTTGGCACACTTTGTGGAGCATTTCTTGGGACAACTGCTTCAGTCAAACTGCCCAAAAGCGTTTCCCGAATCTCCGGGATTCTCATTAGCTCAATTAGAGGTAAGCTGACCTTTATCTTTTTAAATTCTTCTAATACATACAAACTTAACCTCTTTAGCTCTTCTCAGGGACAGTCTTTTGGCTGAGCCTGAATCTGTTCCACTTGAGGGTTCACTTGTCTTGTTTGTCCCGCCTAGGGAACAGTAACTTGTCTCGTTTGTTCCGTTCGTGGAACGTTGACTTGTCTCACTCCACTTGCCTAAGCATTATGCTGATGATATTCTGGCGAATCTCTGGGGAGAGACGTCACATTGGTAGCATTTGGATTTGGTGGGGTATGGAAATTGTTTGGTGGAACAGACGTAGTCAAAGGTTCACTTTCACGATTATTCCTCTGGTATATCCTAAATGGATTTTCAGACGTCTGTTGAAGCACTTCTCTGGTTCCTTCCACCAGAACACTATTGTATAGTGGAGGGAAATTATAACCATTGACCGTAGATGGCTGACTAGATGAGTCTTGAATTTCTGGTCCATCTTGGTATCTTGGCGCCTCCACTGGGCCATTTGCAGATGTCGGTGGAAATCTCTGATTATGCTAATACTATGGGTATTCCTGGGGAGCAAATCAGACGCTTTCAATCACAAGGGCCTGATCATACCTTGGTGCAGGAACTAATTCATATCCGGTTACTGGAGGATCTTCTGCCTCCGAATTCCTTCTCTCGTTTCTAAAAATGTCTGCGGCTACTTGGAACTCGCGACAATGTAACTCGAAATGTTGGTCTGTGTTGTGCAGTCTACACCATCCTGATAGAGCTGCTTCAGCTAGGAATACTCTGTCTGAGGGACAGTTGTCAGCTGGTTGATTATCCAAGGGTGATGGTACAATACCATTGTTAGGTCCGATGTTCCAAGTCTTCTTTTGGAAGCCTGAATTGTTATTCCGGAAACCTTGATTGTTCCCTTGATAATTTTGACTGTCCCTTTGATAGCTAGAATGACCTTGACCTTGGTAATTCCCTTGTGGTGCGTGATAGCTCTTTTGAAAATTCTGAATTTGGCTATTTTGTCCCTTCAAATAGGTGACCTCAGTTGTCAGCTTCTTGACTTGCTCAATCAAGTCTTTCATTTCATCCTTCTCCTCTTGAGTTCGTGTTGAAGTTGTCACATTCTGAAGATATATGGGTGTTGTACCCAAACCATTTTTTTTTGCTTCATCAAGGCATTTTGCATAAAATAGTCTAAACCTTGCTACAATGAATGTAAAATACAGTTTTGGGCAATATCAAGTATGGAGTTTTTGTCAATATTTTGTCAGTCAAAGTCAGTTTTATTGATCAAAACCTGAAGCAGAGACTCAGAATAGAGCTTTTCACGATGGAGGAGCGTCTCACGACAGCATTTCACGTTGCACACGGTCATTTCAGTGATCGAGATGATGTTTTCAAAGGTTAAAATATGAAGATTTCTCAAAGGAAAAGCAAAAGCACACCTGTAGCCCAGGGGCGCCCTTCTTTTTGAAGGTCAAGATTTTGTTGAAAACACTCATGCATACAGTCAATCTCTTCAGAATTGGTCTGGCTATCCGATGAGCTATCCAGCGAAGCTTTCCGAGACCCGCAGTTCCGGCAACTGGCGACAGAAGTTGAAATTCCTAAAGTTCCAGATATGAGGAATTTGTCCTTTCCAGGCAAAAGCGCGCCTGTAGCTTGAGGGCGCCCATCTTGAAGAGGGGGTAGATTCTGGTATTTTTGATGATTAATGCAGTCAATCTCTTCTTGACTAGTCTGCTCATCCAACGAGATATCAAACGCAGTCATCTGAGTCTCAGAGCTCCGGCAGTCGACATCTGAAGATGGGCTTATAATGGGGTTTTCACGTTTCAAAGCTTCTTCATTGCATTTCCAACGCAACTACAGCTCAGGGGCGCTGGTTAAAATGACCCTTAAGATGGTAAAATTTGCAGACGAAGTCTTCCTGACATCAGTAATACTTTAGTCTAGCTCCGCGATGCATCATCCTGCCTGTCGATCAGACGTTCCAGGTGATCATGGCAGAGGTTCTACCAAGCACATAATTTCACGGGCGGACCAACATAAAATTTTCATTGTATTTCTACAGTCCAGAGGCGCCTAGCCTTTAGGCCTGTCAGATGAGGTCGTTCGCGTTCGAAGTCTTCACAAGACTTGAGCGTAATTACTTTATCTATTCAACAAGCCCAGCCATCAGCTTCGGGATTTGGCAGACGCTCGTACGTGCGAGGTCTTTGGCGAAATGCTGAAAAGTGAAGACATCTGGAAAATGGCCAAGTATGGAGCGGATATTTTAAATAAAATCGCACTGACATTTTTGAGGTCTTAGAAGCGAGTTTTCTTGCTTTGTCACCTCTGGAGACTCTCTCGTGGGTCGCTTTTGGCTGTCCGTTAAAACAAAGCGTGGCTCAAATCGGGTTATCCCAGCTCCAGATATCAGAGGTCAAAGTAGGGCATCTGGTTGAGAGTTCAACTTTCGTCAAAATGGTGTCAGTGCAACTGAAGGCCAGGGGCACTTTTACTTTTGAGGCCCTTAATGCACTTTTCAGATGCCTTGTGTACAATCGTTGGATGCAAAATGTCTCCAGTCATGCAGTGAGCTTCGTTTCCTGTCAGCAGGGTTCACCGTTCGCCGTCAGCAGCCATTTGAAGTGTCAGATGGCAGTTTAGGAAAATGGTTAAAGTTTGGAACCCATAAATGAATTTAATCAGGGGCGCCTAATTTTTCAAGGTATTAAATGATGGATTTTGCAGTAGTGTCTCCCAGCAGACATTTCTTCCTTGTTCAGTAGGCTTTCCGATGAATTCTCGAGCTCAGTCTCAACATCTCCCGGTTACTCAGAAATCAGTGCTGAAGATGGCCAGTCGTGACTTTGTCGTCAGCTATAAAATAGGAAGTTAATAAAAAGTGTAATATCTTGAGCAAATGGACACCTATAAGCTCAAGAGATGACTTTTCGGAATCGGTGAAGTCTAACGGTGAATCCTAAAGCTTCATTCGGTTTGTCAACTGAAGTTAAATAATATTTAATAATTATTTTGCATATTTTGGCATTAAACTGGCGAATCTCTAAAATTGATGCCTTTGCAAATTGCATGATGAATATTAATTTATTATTATTTATTTCCGGACTCTGTGTCAGTATCAGTGTAACTGAAAGGGGTCCAATCAGAAGCCTTCTATTTTCAGCTGAGGTTTTAAATCTTGCAGTCAATAAGTTGGTGCAAATGACTTATAAACACTCTAAGTTTTGTTGCTTTAAGAATGTTGAATGTTGCAAATGTTGTGTAATTATGCATAAATGATGGAAATCTTATGATTTTGCTATGGAAATGCAATGGATTATGTACCATGTTTATTCCTAGATGTTCATACTGTGGTGAACTTAGAAAGGAAGTATATATATCTTGCAGTGATTGAGTTGATTGAAATATGTTTTTATCGTTAATGAGATGATAGTCTAATCCTTCTTCGCTTGTTGGAGTTGGATACAGGAAAACGTTTTGCGATGCTCGGGAGCAGGGAAGTATCATCTGAGTAGAGAGGTAATGTTGTATGTACCCTAGAATCGCCATCTGAGCTAAGGTTGGTCTCTGGATCTAGTTAACCCTAGAAGTGAGTATTCTGCATCCTATCGTCGTAGGTTGTCGAGTGAACCTTGAGTGGTTTGTCATCGGTGCTATTAGGGTTATGAAACCGGTTCTTTTATCTCCTTGATCTTTGACGTGCTTAACTTGAGGTTCATGTTCGGTAATCATACCGTTGGGAATAACCTTGCCTGGTAAAGTTTATAAATATATATATATAATAATAATAAAATATTATTATTATTATTATTATTATTTATTTTGCGAATGAAACTAAATAATGTTATATTGAATATAAAGTGAATTTATTTTATAAATAAATATGTTTTTGATTATAAATAGGAATAATCTTGCTATTGGACGAATTTATAATTAAATTAACTTATTAATATAATGTTGATATCGTATTTTTTTCTGAGATGAATTTTTGGTCTCATGGAACGACATGGTTTAATCTTGTGAGTGTCACCCGAGAAATTTGGAGTTTGTGAAGAGCGACGTGCGAAGTGGAAATCGCGTGGCTTGGAAGTGGAAATCGGGCGGTTTTGCAAATCAACCAAAAATCTCCATAAAATCTTGTTCTGCCGTCGTGCGTCCTTCAGGGGTAGTGGCGGACCCAAAAGTCTTTGAATTTTCTATAACTCGTTTTGGAATCCCTATATTCGCGTTTATGGATGGCGTGGTGGAAAGAAGACGGGAGGGCAGTTTTAATAACTACCTGGAATGGTCATACGGGGGGAGATATCTTTTGAAAAAGGTTTCTTTTGGAAAAAGGGAGATACGGGAGTAGTAGGGTTATTGAGGAAGGAAAGAGATTTCGTCCTAAAATAGACGTACCAGGAGGGCACGCGAAATCCATAAAAGGCAGAGGCGTTTGAAGTAGGGAGCGAACAGTTGAAAGATTAATTGGACGTCTTCATCTGAATTCGTTGTTGAACCGGCTCAATTTGCAGGCACGTATGATACTTGCATTCTTTCTTGATAAGAAGACACGTAATGTGAGTTATGCTAAGGAGCTAGTAAGAACTCTCATAGGAGTTACGTAGATTCAAGAAATGCATTTTGACTGAATATTATACATTTTCTTTCTGTCTGAAGTCTTTCAGTGAAAGAAGTCTGAAGTGTAGATAATGAAATTCTTGCCTCATACTTAGTCCATAATGTATGATGAATAAGTATGGAATCTCTCTTGAAGTATCTTTTTGAAGTAGTAAATCGAGTAAAGAAGATAGTAAATTAAATAAAGAGGGTATGCTAGGTCTCATGCTGGTTGTCAGGAAAGAACAACCGTAAGGAATGAACTATTTACTGCCATTGTGCGTATTTCTGATAGACGTATGTGTAAAGGGTCTTTAGCTTATAAAGTGCCTATTTTCTTTTGATTCTGTTGAAAATATTATTGATTTACAATGTATGAATACAGCAGTAAAAATAGTAACTCGTATAGAGTTAGGTGAAGGGAAAGTTGCTTCCCTGAGACATAACTTGTTGAGCAGTAGTGCTGAAAACAGAAAATATTATAGAAATAAAACTGTGAACTACGCTGCTAACAATCAGCTTCACCTTGATGACTTATGACAGCTTCTAGTATGAAGACAATGAGTAAAAAGGGTTTACTTTTGTATGAATCATATGAACTTTAACTTAACAGAATTAACTCAGAAGAGTTAGTTGAACTCATGTAATGACAGTATATTCCGAAGCTCTCGGTTCTTAGAAATCTGAGGCTTTTGTTACCTATCTTTAAGTAATAGTTTGTATCAATAAAACTATACGTGAACAGCAGACGAGCATAGGGGTACGCAACTCTTGCAGGAAACCCTAGTTCTAGAATTTCTAGACACACGTGGCAGGTAGCCAAGAAGTGTGAGAAAGGGTAGAAAAACCCTAGGTAGGTCATAAATTTTATGCCCTAGGATAGGTGTCCAGATTTGAGAAAGTTACGGAGAAGTATTCTCCAGAAGCCCTAGTTTGAATAAGCTTTTCCAAGTCGGGCAGGGTGGGTGAGTAGCACAGTAGTGCAAATGCTATGGCCATAGTAGGGCAAATGCCACTGGCTGCCCTAACACTCACATGTAACTCAGATATCTAGCTAGCCAAAAATGCCGGCTTAGTAGGAAGGATTCCTTGGTAGTCAGGCAGTGCCAGTTAGATAGGGTTCAACCACCAGAGCTCAGATGGTTGTTAGAGGGTTAGTCCAACATCACCTTTCGCAAGAAGGGCAGGGCCCCCTTCCAGTAGGAAGGTGTGCGCGGGGGACTGAATAAGTCCGTGGTTGGAGGTAAAGCACTCAGATGATGCTTCCCTCAATTCTTCAGTTGGCAAGCCGAGTCTTGGAAGACGCTGAACAGATGAGGACTTCTTACCCTTTCTCTTGTACTTGCTTTGTACTTATTTTGAAATGTTATCAGATCTCTCATAATATTCTGTAATGTAAATTTGATTACTTTATCATGGAAATTGTTGTACTGCAATGTAGAAAAAAAAAAAAAAATGCTCTCAATGATGCATAGATGATTATTGTTTATTGTACTTTGATTTGAGTTCTAACAAATAATATTTAATATTTATTTTGCATATTTTGGCATTAAAATGGCGAATCTCTAAAATTGATGCCTTTGCAAATTGCATGATGAATATTAATTTATTATTATTTATTTCCAGACTCAGTGTCAGTATCAGTGTAACTGAAAGGGGTCCAATCAGAAGCCTTCTATTTTCAGCTGAGGTTTTAAATCTTGCAGTCAATAAGTTGGTGCGAATTTTCTCTTATTTAAACATGGCACCTTCATTTATTATTCACCAAGCTTCAAGAGAAATTCATATTTTTAAAGAGAAATCCATATTTTCAAGGCAAAAATCGTATTTCTCAATAACAAAGGCGCAAATTCAAGATAAATTTGTGGTTTTCAAGCAAAGGCGAATTCTTCCAGATCAAAGGCGAATTCCTCATCAATTTCCAAAGGCGATTTTATCTAACTTATCTTTTTGCAGGTTAAAAGTTCACAATTATCAGCAATTTGAAGAAATCAAGGGCGATTTTCATTGAAGAAGAACATCATAAAAACGTCTTTTTCCTCCTTGAATCTCATATTTCTCTCAAAATCTAGTTCGCATGTTCCTGAAATTGGCGAATTTGACAAGTTCAAACTTCTGGATCATTTCTATATAATTTCCTCGAGTTAAAATCATGCGCTTGATTTTTCAGGAATTTTTAACTTCAGAACATTCGTTCTCGAGTTACTAATTTTCTCAACTGAAAAGTCTTTGTATGATCGAGTAGAAGTCATATTTTCGCATATCTAACGTTCTGGGTTGACTTAGAATCTTTTTCTGGACAAAACCCATATCTCAGATTTTTCGCTCAAAATAATTCTTCGAAAGGCTATTTTTAACTCTAGGGCTATTTTAGCTTTGAAATCTTGTCGAGAATATGGTCAAGTTCACGATCCAGCGAGCAAATTTTTCAAAATGCAGTTCTTTCGGCTCGAATCTAGGGTTAAACAGTCCTTACTCATGATTTCTCGGGGTTGGTTGAGATAGATCTTCTTAAGGTGTTGCGAGCGAGTTCTTGACCGGTAAGATCGAGCTTCAATTATTCAAAATATTGGCCGTTACGAAAGTTTTACTAGAGGCCGCTTCCATACCTATAGTTCATTGTGTTGAGTCGTGGTAAACTGTGTTAAGCATTACAATTCTACTATAAATGATAGTGTCAATTAGCCGGACGAGTCATTTGCGGTCTCAAGCCTCTAGACATTGAAGGGTTGACGTTCTCAACACCTAGATGCAGTTGTTTCCATGTGGAAGGCGTTAATGACGGCATTTGACAGTATGGACAAGTGTCGGAAGAAGATGGCAGAAAGATGGTTAAAACAAGCGAAGAATAGATTGCCAAACAATGTGGGTCGTGGTGAATACAAGGATGAGTACGTGATTCTAATCACACTCCTGAATCGTGTCTCGGTCAAGCACATGCGAGAATGTTTTCCGACCCCTTGGATGTATTACATTAGTGCATCATTTGGTGAAACATTATGGTAGGCATCTTTCATCAGCGATATTCTCAGGATGGGATCATTGGTTTCTTAATTTGCCCATAAGGTTCACATGTGTTAAGTATCTAGTGTATGATCACTTATCGAGGTCGATTCAGGACTAAACAATGGGTATTCTCGATGTTGGAAGAATCTATCGGTATTATATGATCGACTTGAGTTCTGGTGGCGAGCGTCATTTCAAAAGCATTCGTGAGGCTTTTCCTAACTTGTCTGATGGTGGACGGCGGGAGTTGCGTTATTATCTCAGCGATTGCTAGGGCAGCGATGGCTGGATGGGCAGATTGGTTTATTCAGTTCCCGACATACACCTACATCCGAGTATATGGATTTACAAGAAATCCAGCTATGCTTCCAAGTTATCCTTCGGATAAGACAATCTTTCAGGAGTTCCTGAGACAGATGCATGATGTTCATCGTCTTTTACACCGCAGGCACAGACCATCTATCAATTTTCCTTTCCAGTTTGGAATGTATTGGTGCAAGTCGGCAATTGATGCTAAAATTGCAGGACAAGAGCTTGAGAAATATCATCTTAAGTATCTTGTTGAAGCACATGCCTATGATCTTTCAGGTCATTATACAACTCGCCTTGCTGGAGGTACATATCACGAGCCTTCTATGGAAGTTAACACGGGCAAATTCTTGTGAGATGACCCGAGGATTTGATGTGATGCGGCCTTCTCTCTCTCCGCAGTTTATGTTTTCTTGTCGAGAGAAAGTGTGGGAGGGTTGCTCGAATGATGAGGAGAAGTTCTTCCTCAGTTTTTTGAAGCGGTTGATACTGGCCGTTGCCCGGCCGATTGGATGCCTTGAGGAATACACATAGCAGTCGGGGAGGTCAAGTAGGTTGATGAGGAAACCGGTATACTTTTACCTCAACTGTGAAGAAGACAAGGAGGGTAAGTGTGCCCGGGCCCAGTGTCCTTGGGTGGTGGTGAATCCTTAGCTACCCTTCCTTGTCAAAACCCTAAACAAAGAAGAGGGTAATCTTCCCAAAAAAAGAAGGTCAGCGCCAAACAATTTCAAAGGGCAAGGCGCTTGCCTTCCTTCTAGACTGACAGATGATAGGTCGCAGTCGATTCAGAGGGGCGGTTAGTCGCGTGCAGGTTCAGCCTCAAGTTCCTACAACAGTTTCAGAGCAGTCACCAACCCCAATTCTCATTGAATTGGATATAGACTCTCCACTTCACAATGGGTCTTCTACATGTTCACTCTCGTCAGTACCTCCTGTTGCTAGTACAGACCCTTCTAGTAGCATTAGCCGAGACCAATCTTGGATCGAAGCTCAGCTAGGAAGGAAGAGGAGGCAGCCATCCTATGTTCTTAATCATTCTGATTTTGATGAGATTTACCAAGATGCGCCAGACAAGAGGGTCAAGAATATGGTCCACGTAGAGAGGAACACTGACATGGAGATTGTCGTCGAGACTGCTATACCTCCACAGGAGAAGAGCTTGGCTGAGTTGGAATCTCAGGATTTTGAGGTTATCACAGTCAACCTTGGTCGTAGCACACGCCAGACTCAGGTTGATCTCCTACAAATTGCTACAGACAGTGCCAGGGATAGGATACTGAAGGACAGAGAAGATAAGGCAGCCCTCAAGGCTGAAATCAGACAGCTTCATCAGTATATTTCTAGCCTTGATGCCATTAACACACTCTCGCCGATGCTTGAACCTCCAGCAGAGCAAAGCCAACTTAATCACTTAGTTGCATATGGCAAGCGTTTGGATGAATGGGAGGAGGAGTTCGTTGCTAGAGGTCGTGCTATGCTCACAGAGTTATATCAGTTGCGGTACAATGCACAAGAACTCCGTCTTCGTCTCTAGGATGAGAAGCGAGATATGGCGATTAACAAACCTCGGGATGAGATTATGATTGCTCACCTGAGTGTGGCATATGATGCAGTCACAGATGCAGAGGATAGAGAGGCTATCTACTCTTGGAAAACACAATTGGTTTTCAGAGTAAAGATAGAAGACACTTTGGCGTCAGAGTTGGCTGAGAGTAGAGAGCACGTCACTAGTGCACTCCGGTTTGTGAGGACTCTAGTATCTCGCTTACCGTGCCGATATCAGATCGAGGGTGGTGCCTATGTTGAGCTTACCGATGTTCAATCAGAGCTTCAGGCACTCATTCATACCATTTTCAGTGGGGAGACCATTGGCTGTAAGGTTAGCCAACTTACAGTCATGTCAGCTTTGTTCGATGAGGCAACAAGGAGCAGAGGTGAACTTCAGTCTCAGATCACAGCTAGTGAGGATATGCTGCACCGACATAGCATTCTTCGACAGAATCTCATAGCTCTAGATAGTGATGCAGTTAACAATCTCGTTGAGGGATTGGTTGCTCGAGATCACGGACAGTAAACTTCAGTTCCCACCTCTCAGGATAGACATTAAACACAAGAGTTAAACTTGGCGTTACCTTCTCAAGTTAACTCACTGTCTTGTCTCATGCATATCTACCCTAAGATTAGCTTTACACACTTGGATTTTCATTTTAGGGTTTTACGTTAACTAATGATAGTGTTCCAGTTAACTCACTTTCAATAAGGACGTGCATGCTTGCACAATTGTCCATTTTTAGATTAGATGTTTCGGTTAACTGATGGTAGTTTTCCAGTTGACTGTAATCTGTATAGTTTGCTTTATTAGGGCTTAGCAATAAATCTTGCATGCATTGCAAGACTGTAGTTGACTCAAGGTGATTTTAGGGTTCCCTACACCTTGATGTATATAAATAAGAGCTTTTGCTCATTTGTAAATAACTTTTGCTTGAGAGAGAAATATATCTGTGCCTACCTTGCCCTCAATATTGCTCTTTTGGTATTTGTTCATGCGTCTTTACTATTATGATTAATTGTTATGCCACATAGGGTTTCATGCAATCGTAATGGTGAATTCTTTCCATAGTTTAGATAAATCTGTTTTGTGTTCAATAAACTTGTTCAGATTGAGATGATAGTTGTGCCCACCTTGCCTTCAAGTAGAGAATCTGCACTTGTTTATCGTGTGTTGTTGTGAACAATAAACTTATTCGGATTGAGATAATAGTTGTGCCACCTTGCCTTCAAGTAGAGAATCCGTATTCAGTTTATCGTGTGGTGTTGTGAATAATAAACTTGTTTAGATTGAGCTGATAGATGTGCCACCTTGCCTTCAAGTTGAGAATCTATACTCATTTATCGTCTGATAGTCAAACCTTGCTCCGTTTCCTCATGCTCTGTTTTCTTGAGGAAACTAGATAGAATTTAAGTAATTAAGTTTAGTTATAGTTAGTGAATCTGCGCAGGCACGTATATAGTTTTCGAGAAAGCCTTGTACCTCTACAGACTGAAACAAAAAGGCAGGATATAGTTTAGTTTATTTCCATTTGCAAGTACTTTTGTCAAGCACAACGAGGGAGCTTCCCCTCCTAATTTGAAGAGCACTCATTGCGTAGTGTGCATAGCTGTCCGTACCAACTCTTACTCCAGAGGTGCTAGTTGTTACGCCAACAATGGGTTGAGTTGGTGGTACTTGGGACATGGGCACTCCTGGATGAAGGACCATTTGATTGCCCACTGGAGGAACTGGGTTCAACATGGGCGTCTGATGAGCCAATGCCCGATTAATATCTTGGACTTGATTCTGGGAGGCTGCGTTTCCCAAGTAATTGAGTGGCCCTGGAGCCATGCCTACTCCTAGACCAATGCTAGTTGTAATCGCTGCAGCATATGCTCCCTTTAGGTCCACTGGAAGCGGGTTTGTTGACTTCACAAACATGGCGATAAGACGATCCAAAGCTTCATAATAAATGGGCAATGCCGCTGCATTGTCTAACAAATAAGGATCTCTCAGCCGGGTATAAGCCTTGTGGAATCTGTTATTGAACGTGCTAATAGGCTCATGTTCTTGTCTTTTGACTTCCACAAATTGCCTATATAGATCAGATGGAGAAATGGGTGGCCTGAATTTCTCTAAGAAAGCAGTCTTCATCTGTTGCCAAGTGCGGATGGAGTTAGCTGGCAAATGGATATACCAATACGAAGCCTCCTCATTGAATGTGTAGGGGAACAACCTACAGGCAACATCTTCTTCTTGGATATCTCTATTTTGAAGAAGATCTTTGAAAAGCTTGATATGTTCGTCTGCACTGTGGTTCAAGTCACCACTGTGAAACTTGGAACAAAAATGTTCTAGATTCTTCGGTAAATCATGGTAAACACCAAACGTCATAGGCGACACATTGGTTGGACGCCACGCCATCGGAGCAATTGGGTGATTCACTTGGACTGGTTGAACTGGTGGAACTGGTTGCATTGGTTGTGCAGCCACTAGAACTTGTTGACGGTCTGGAACTGGAGTATGTGGCGGCAAGGTTTGAAAGAGACCAAAAGGAATTTCCTCACTTGGCACTTCTTTACTAGACCCAACTACGCTAGATGTTCCCTCCTGTAATGCTTCAGATTTCTTTCTCTGCCTATTCCTGTAAGGCGATAGCTCTATAAATTCTTTAAAAGAATTTGGAGTGGATCTAGTAATTCTTCGAAGTCTATCTGCTGAGAAAGAGCCAATTCGATCCAGCGTGTTTTTCTTCACTCTTGTCAAGGTGATGTAGGAGCTGGTGGTGCAGGAGCTACTTGGTTCGCCTCTCGGTTGGCTTGTCGGTTTTGCTCTCGTTGAAGAGCTTCGAATCTTTCAACAAGGAGGTCCCTTTGAATATTGAATTCGATTCGTCGTGCTCTTTCTTCTTCTTCCTCAAGAATATAGCGCATGCGAAACCAATCAGGAGCACTTCTTCTCACTTGCCACGCTAGGCTGAACAATTCGGTAATGATATCCTCTTGTTCGTCGTGAAAACCCAAGTCGAGCTGTAACACTGGCTGAGGATCTTGATTAGGATCAGGAACGTTGGCTGGGAGCACCATTCTTCATCTTACTATCAACACTTGGATTTGAGGATGAGCTTGTAGCATATGATCGTTCTATCTCGTCAAAGGTTTGCTTCAGACGATCAATTTTCTGCCTTATCAAATCTTTCTGGATTGCTTCCTCAAATCTCTTTCCTTTTTCTTCTTCTCTAGCAAGGACACGGCTTGTCTGTCCAAATTGAGCACGACCAGTCTGTGTCTTCCAAGCTAGTGTGTACAACTGATCAATAATATCTGTCGGTAGTTGATCCGGTTGTTCAACAGGTACATGAAACGGAAACTCATGTGGTAGTACCATTCTACATCATGCCTAGTGCTTTAACTTGTAAATGATCCCTTCTGTTGTAGTAGCCCTCCTTCTAGCGCCAATTCTATGTTGGTGCCTAGGAGGAGAGGCAAGCATATACACAAGTGATGTAGCAAAGATTTCTTTTCATTCAGCCCTCTTGGAATAATTGGTTCTTTCTTTGTTCAGCCCTCCTTCTAGCGCCAATTCTATGTTGGTGTACGTTTTATCATTCACCGAACACACAGAATAAAATGTCCAAAGACACTCTATCCTCTCTTGAAAAACCACCGCGTATGCTAAGATTGCGAGAAGATCATATGGCGATTCCAAGGTTTCTTTCCTAACCTTTCAAGGCTTGGGCGGAGTTCAAAGGGTCTTAGACAAGTGAGGGCGGACTTTAGATGGTCTTGGCATTGCATCCTCAAAGCATGGCGGACTTCTTTAACCTCTTGCCAAAGTCAGGGCGGACTTCTCTAAGTCTTAAGACATTTCTCCTTGAACATGGCGGACTTTGGATGAGTCTAGACAAGGTATGGTGGACTTTGAAGAGTCCTGGACATTTTTCTCTTGAAGCTGGTGGACTTCCTCATAGTCTTGGACATTCCTTCCTTCATGGCTGCCGGACTTTCCACTATCATTGACCTTTCTCTCCTTCCGTCCCACATTTCAAGGACCATCTTCATGGTGGCGAATTTCAGACTTAGCCAGATTTTCATGAATTTCATTCTTTTTGGGTTGATTTTTCATGCCTTTTTTATTGCTTTTCCAGATTTTTCAATGATTTTTTTCAATTTTCTCTTTGATTTTTCAAGTGATTTTTTTCGATTTTTTGGTTGATTTTTGGATCTAAAGATAGAAAGTTGACTCGTTGACTAGGGTTGACTTTCTAAAAATAGAAATTTCTAAAAATAGAAAAAGCAAAATTCCTAAAAAATAGGGAACCCTGTTTGGTCCAAAATGCCAAAAATGAAAAAGCGAAAAAGCAAATTCCCTAAAAAGTAGGAAGTCTCAGAATTGGCCGAATGAACAGGCGATCTTTGTTTCCTAGGCCTTTTGAGCGCTTCCATGACGTCTATGCACTGATTCCAGCATGGATTACTAACTTGGCTCGGGTGACTCTCGGCAAACTAACCTGAAACTCTCAATAAGGTGACCTCACGAAACCGTAGCAAGGAGACAAAACCCTAAAAACTAGCAGACAACTGGGGGTCCCCATCGCCGATGGGGCGATGAGTGAAAAGGTCACAACAGGTATATTCATAGTTGGGGAACAAAGGTATGGAATATCTAACCCATGTTTACAGATCAATAACCAAAACCAAATAATGAAGAATCTACCCAAAGCAAAACAAAGCCTAAAATTCCCTAGGATAGTGAAATAAGGCCTAATAATTGCAATGTGAATGGGCCCAACTTCTTTTAAGAATGATCAAGTTAAATTCCTATGGAGCTTCTATAGAATCCAAGTTTGGCAAAGGAAAAGTCATTGCAAGAAATGATAAATAGTGATGTGCTAAATTTCATTGCTTTAGACTAAATTCTAGCAACATAGCAAATGGAGAGGCACTCATGGTAAACATTATAACTAGCAATTGAGCTCCAAATCAAGACCAAGGGGATTTGTATAGATGTAGATACAGGATGAAAATTACCTAAATTAAAAATAGTCAATGTCTTCACCAAGGAATTGTACACTTCCAAGGTAATTTCAATGATATATACACTAAATTCCCAAGTTGTCGAATCAAATTTTGGTACACTGATGCAGCAGTTTTTGGGGGGATTCAATAGTAATACCACTAAGTACGGCTGTATTATATATATATATATATATATGCAATGATAAAAATAATTAATAATTCAATATGGGCAGCGGGCCTAGCTCGATTGGCTAAAGCATCCTGTTGTAGGCAAGAGGTCACAAGGTCTAGTCTCCCCACCGTCCCCACGGTACCGGAGGGCATGTCGCGCCAACACCATCGGTCACGTGAAGAAATTTTATCGGGCACATTGCAGTTTATAGGGGGACGGATACCCGACCGATTCCTGCAGTCTAAAAAAAGATACAGGATGAAAATTATCTAAATTAAAAATAGTCAATGTCTTCACCATGGAATTGTACACTTCCAAGGTAATTTCAATGATATATACACTAAATTCCCAAGTTGTCGAATCAAATTTTGGTACACTGATGCAGCAGTTTTTGGGGGGATTCAATAGTAATACCACTAAGTATGGCTGTATTATATATATATATATATATATATATATATATATATGCAATGATAAAAATAATTAATAATTCAATATGGGCAGCAGGCCTAGCTCGATTGGCTAAAGCATCCTGTTGTAGGCAAGAGGTCATGAGGTCTAGTCTCCCCACCGTCCCCACGGTATTGGAGGGCATGTCGCGCCAACACCACCGGTCACGTGAAAAAAATTTACCGGGCACATTGCAGTTTATAGGGGGACGGATACCCGACCGATTCCTGCAGTCTAAAAAAAAATAATAAGAATAATTCAATATAATATCATATATGTCAAATCATCAAAAAATAGTATATACAATCAAAAATTTGCATCTTGCTCTCCATCAAAAGCATCTAAGTCATAACTTGGTTCAATTTTATTTGAACCACAAGCAACCGCAATGCCACTCCCATTGTCTACATCATGCGTAGGAGCATTGTCATCATCTAAAGTGACTATCAAGCTCTAAAACAAATGCATCCAAGTTGACACACTCAAAGGTTATATCCCAATTCTTCAATGCCCCTTGCTTGTAGTCAACTTCCTTATGTGATAAACCAAATCTTCTATTTTTTTGCAGCCAATTGTTTCAGCTTAACTAAGTGGATAAATGAGTATGTACTCCAATACCACTCAATCAAAAAAGAACTCGCAACCTGTTGAAATTGGAGACAATCAATACAACTTAAAAATGTAAAAGAATAGTAAGAATGTTAAAAAACTAAAAAAATCTTACCTATGATAGAATTTTGATTGCAAAGGGTTGGACTAACCTATAATCTTGCCCATGAAGGTACAGCCATGTATGAACATCTTTCTTGTACTTGCCTTGAAGAGCACTAATTCCGTGATTTTATGATGAAACAAATATACCAAACTTGGGTATAACATTATCCTACACTTTTGGATCTAAGAAGATTCTTCAAAATGTTTTCTTGTACCCTTCAACAACTCCAATGTCTCTATATGGTGCCATTCTCGTAATCAAAGAAAGTATCTCCATATTGTAATATTTGGGAGACAATACAAACATGAGGAGATGCAAAGGTGTGGTCATTTTATTCCAACAATCAACAATTATTTTCTTCACCCTTAGGAAAAATTATTCTCTAGGGTCATTCTCCTTCCCTCCTATTATGGCCTTTATTTTTTGTCCATAACTTCATACCATCATATATTTCTCCCAAACACGGCCAATCCATATCAACAAACTTGATCATACTCATGATGGGCTCAATGAAAGTCAAAATGTAATCCACACAAACCTACCAATCATCATCCAAGATCAATGGTTTGACCATTTAGTCCCTTTGTGAATTTACCTACCTCCACACACTCCATTGGTTGCTAATGACCATGGCACTCAAAACCTCTCGTAACTTCACAATTTGTTTCAAAATAATGTAAATCATGCCTCAGCAACCTAATGTCATGTAAAAATTGAATTAAAATTTAAAAAATAAATGCCACAATATATTAATTTTTATTTAAATTTTAGTGCAAACTTAAAATATTATAAATCTATAATAAGTATTGAAATTCATAAACTTACCTTCAACAACTCCAAATTGGAAAAGTGGCTGACAATGCCTTGTCACATATGGTGGTATGTCACAAACATCTAAATCTCCTCACTCTCGATGTATATTTCTTTAATCCACTCTCTATGTGCCAATCTTTTGCATCACCAAGTTGAGGGAGTGAAAGGTACATGCTGTTCAAAAAATGTGTGTACCTTTCCTCAACCAAAACACTTATTGTCTTGCAATTTTTTGCATTATCTCTTATTACTTGGACAATATTTTTAGCACCCACCATCTCTATGGACTCAATGAGGATTTTGGGAATCAAGTTCACATTCTTCACTATCCTCTCAACCAATCGCCTTGAAAAGAATTGCCCCTTTCAAGAACATGATAATGACATTAATTAAAGGTCTTGCAATCTTTCCATCCATCAAAAACAATGGACACTCCTGTTTCAAACCATGAATCTCTGGTTGGTTTTGTGATGTCTAAAAAACAGTATTTTGCTAATAAGGTAGTGTGTACCTTCTCATACTTGGACCTATATAACTTGAGAGTGTTAGTTTGATTATTGTCACCATTTCCCATCAATATGGTGATCTCAATAGGTTGAAAGGAAGACCATTGGCATAAATGCAATGCACAATGTATTCATCTACATCATTCCTTGTCTCATTCTAAAATATGTTATCCAATGGGTTTCTTTTGCTGAAAAAAAGAGAGGTATTGTCTTCTTCGAAAGATAGTTTCTCCAAGAAAGGATGTGTGGCAACCACCACTAGAGGAGCCACTGTAGGTGACTTTGTGATTTTATCTTCACTAAAGGATAGGATCTCAATTTTACTAACTCACATTTACCAACGTCTTCTTGTTCTCAAGAATATATACCATAATTTGCTCCTTTGGAAACCCCTTCTTGTTTGGGCCCTTGACAAACTTTAATTCCTTGGTCAATCATAGCACATAGGTGACCTTTCACTCAACTATATGAGCTCTTATAATCAATCTAGCAATGACTATAATGCCAAAGAGAAGACCTGCCTTGTTCAATCATCATAACATCCCCATAGAGTTGATCTTTAATCATATTTGAACTATATATTTGTCCCTAAGCCCACTAAACCTAAACCAACAACCATTCCAAATGGATTGTTAAAAAACTAAAAAAATTGAAAATGTAATCCTAGAGTAGGTTACTTACAAAAAAAAACTCACAATATGTTTAAATGTAATAAAAACTAAAAACACTTAAAAAACATTCAAGATATTTTTCATAAACTAAGAAACTTGATTTTGTTTAAATGACAAAAAAAAATTGAAAATCTCAAAAAATACTTAACTTTGAACAACAAATCTCCTCTTTGAAAGCTAGTTCCCTCCCACAGCACTTATCAAATTTCTTTGCAATCTTTCACCTTCAAAAAAACAAGCTTCAAAAATGCAAAATGGCAACTTGGAATGACATTAGATGTTTGTGTGGCTTGTGATTGTGAAATGAATGAAAAACAAGTGTTTTGTGTTATCATGGATTCGTTTTGCTACCCGATACTAGAACATAGGCCTATTTTGATACCTCTTCAGCTAAGAGTCAAAGACTAAAGGGTATCCATTCCGCCAAAGTTGCTCAAACCGCGATCTCGGCCTCATCCCTTATAGCATACCTCCAAGGGTTTTGAACTTTGGTGGATGGCATAATTAAGGAACATACCATCATCCTCAACAATGGTACTCAACCAATAGAGCTACAAATGCAATTTTTAATGTAAAAAAATGATTTTTTAAATTTGCAACATTTTTCATGTCTTGCAGCAATGAATTCTCCCAAGTGTGGTTGTCAGCCAAGGCATTGGCCCATACTAGACATGCTCCAAAACCCACTTCTCCTCCCACTCCCATTTAATTTTGCAACGAGACCCAAACTAGGAGAACCCACTAACATAGCATTAAATCAATGTTTCTTCAAGTTTTCGAGATGGGGGGAAAGTGAGGATGGGTTATTGAGGATGTCAAAAATGTTATGAAACCTATATGTATGTATACCACAATTAACACAAAATGTCCAAAATCAAATAATAGATACCAAAACTAAGAACACAATACATTTATTGATCAATAATAACTATAAGTTATAACAATTAAACAATGCCAATTGTCAAATCATAAATCTATATGGAATTATTTGAATATCAATTATCATAGTAGTTGAAAATTGAAATCCATTACAAATGAGCTAAAAGTTCAAAGCACCAACTAAAGTTTACAAATGACAAGCATCAAACTGACAAAATAAGATTGCCAAAAAAGATATCCATTGATTTTGATTGAGCAACAGGCTCAAAAATTGATCATCATCATCAACTAGATATCTAGGAAACTCTTCATCCCTTCATAAGAAAATTTATCATGCTATAATATGTTCCCAATGCCATTTAACCTCATTTGTACATCCTACTCCTCAACTTTTTGCAGCTCCTCAAGCCCTACATCCCATCATGTTGTTGGGCTCTACTGTCATGTCCCATTTTTCCATGATCTATATTATGGTCCAAAATGCCCATTTCCTATCGCCAACACCCCCCTTGATCTAAATTTTTGTATGGGTTCTTCCCCTTCATCACCCATGTATGTGCTTAGAATCCCAAAAAAAATTAAGAATGGAGGCATGGCCAATTTTCTAAGTTAGTGTAAGTTATTGAAGTTGCAAAGTTTCCCTTCCTAGCATGACTTTCCTCCCAAGTCTGTTTTCTTCTATACTTTTGTTGGGGTCTCAAACTTCCCCATTCAAGCATACCTCAAAACCATCCCCCGCCTTCATTCCCTTCTCTTGTCGAGCTACCTCACTTGTCCCTCCTTTCAACCTCTCCACCAAACCAAACTCTATAATGTCCCCATTTTTAGCAATATTGATTTGTGAGCTTTTGCCTAGTTTATGAGTTTTCCCATAAGCTATTTGGCGAGTTGGGGAGAACTCAAAACTTCTTGGATTGCTTAGGGTTGGTTAGTGTTAGAAGATTAATCTTTAATTGGTAAAGGTTATTCTTTAATTGTAATTATTTATTAACTTGTAGGAATATTCCAAAGGAATCCCTACAAGTCTTTTGTCTTTTTTGTCTCCTCGCACATGTGTGAGGATAACTCATTTTATTTTTAATTCCTTTATTAAGGAATATTTGTAGCCACCTCCTTAAAAGGTGACACATTGCACACACATAGATGAATGGTGGCATTCATTGAGTTGGGAGTTACATTCTAACTCCTCTTCTCACCTCTATTTATTGAGGTGCCTCTCCTCTCATTCTTCAAGATTCAAGCGAGCAAGCTAAGGCTGAAGCTCTCTCTCTCTTTGTATTATTCCTTAGGCATTGTGCCTCCATTCATAATATTGGGGTTTTTTCTTGTTTTTTCCCCTTACCAAATTCTTGTGTCTCTCTTGCTTTGGTGGTGCTTGGTTTTGCTACTTCAATCTATTTGGTAATATCTTTCCTTCAAACAATTGCTCATTTATTAGTTCTTTCCATTGCTCTTTTCTATTTCCTTTCAGTTAGTAATGACTTTGGTTCTTGGAAATAAGCCCAATTGGCAATATGGATCATTATGCCACTTTTAGAAGTGATTTCCGACACTTGAGGTGTTCTCCAAACTTCTTGGAGAAGTTGTCTATTTTTAATAAGTCACCCGGTTGGCTCTGATCATCATTCTACATCTTTAGTATCATCTAGATGTGATTAAAGTTCAATTCCAATGCAAGTTTAGTGCTTTCTACAACTTGAGTAAGTTATTGGATTATTATTTAATTAGTTCACTTAAGTTGTCTAATCTTGGGAAATAATAAAAGGACAACTTAATGTAATAGCTTGTTGAAAATGTGTTAAGTTGGATGCCTAGGCTTGTGGATCTTTTCTCATGAAAGTAATATTATTTTTCCCAACAAAATTTTGTGAGGGAGAAAAAGAATTATTATATTTTAAAATTGAATGTTTCCCTCCAAAAAGCTATATAAGGAGGTGTTGGGCTAATTTGAGGGAGACTTGTAAATTTAATATTGTTATGCTGCTAGAATGAACATGAATTCTTCCAAGGCTTTTTGAGGACAAAAACTTTCTTGGAGTAACTAGTTTTGAAGATGAAACCCCCCCAACTAGTCTTGGTAATTCTATTCGGGGATTACAATTGTGCTTCAAATCAAAGTTTTCAGTTGTTGGTGTTACAGAGATGGAGAAATTTGATGTGTTTTGAAGAGGTTTGTTGTTGTTAATCTTTGGGCAATTGACTCATGTGATTTCAGTGAATTATTGATGACTTCCTAGACAAGTTGTACACTTGCAAGCAGACCATATTCACTCTCTTTGCCGTACCCTTATGGGTGTCTTATTGCTGGTATGAAATACATTGTTTCTATTGTTTTGAGATGATAATGATTATAGAAGAATAGGTCGTACAGCTAATGATGGAAGATTTGGTTGCATTGTTGGGCTGTACCATATCTAAGGAGGCATGGGAATGTGGTGATTGGGACGCCTAGTTTTTGGTGCTCTTTTCTCCCTCATTGGAGACACCTAGTGTGCCAATGATGTTTCCATATCATGTTTTAGTGGGAAAAAGATTGTGATAGGGGTTTTGTCGTGTATGTTTTTTGCTGTTCTAACATTAGCAGCAGCTCTAAATGCTGATAGTCCACAGTAAGACTGATTTACATCTTCAGCTTGTTTATCAACCTTTATATTGCATTTTGGTGTGTGCAGAAGAAGTCTACGTGAAGTTTATTGAGTATTATGAAGTTTGGATTTGTTGGGGTGTATTAGTGAGACCATTTCCAGAGTTTTCAGAGCTTCTTCAGCAGTGTTTTCAGACTAGTTTATCTACAGCACAGCAGCACGCAAGTGTCAACAGACCTGCATCACTGTATTCTATCATCAAGGTATTTTTTGTTTTGGCATGATTATGTATGAGCTAACCGTTACACCCCATCCTTGAATTAAAATTTACTTTTCACTTTATATTAAATGCAATGAGGATTTATGTGGCTGTGAAGCTTTGAAAGATGAATGTTATGAAGAATTATATGCGATGAAATGGATTTATGTATTTAATTGAAATATTGATGAATATGCAATGATATAGATGTGATGTAAATGTTATGGCTAACTACGTGTTTGTTTTCTAAGTAGATATGCAGGAAGGGTTTCACGCCCTCCAAAGGGAGAGGGGGAGTATCACCCGGGAGAAGGGTATGGATAAGGACTGAATAGTAAAGCCATCTGAGTTCATTGTCTATGCATAGGTTGGGTTTTGAATACTTTCGAAAATGAGTAAGTTTTGATCTTAAGTTGTGTCTCTTGGGTACGTTAACCTAAGTAGAGAACTATATGTGTATGCATTAAAATCAAATAGTTTCATTGTTTTAATATATATATATATATATAAGTATTTATCATATCTTTTAAATATTGCAAAGAAAAGGTAATATGAATTAAAGCTCTTCAAGAGGCAAAGCTTATGAAAATTGAAATATTCTTGAGGCTTGAAAAGCCATATTAAAGACCTTTCTAGAAGGCCGTATGATATAGCTAGATGATAGCTATTTGAAATACAAAATAAATTAAAGCTCTTTGAGAGGCAAAGCCTCAATCGAAGGCTTATGATAATTGAAATATTCTTGAGGCTTGAAAAGCCATATTAAAGACCTTTCTAGAAGACTGTATGATATAGCTAGATGATAGCTATTTGAAGTACAAATAAGTTACAAGTAATTAAGCCACGAAGTGGCCATAACAAAAGCCTCAATATGGGCGTGGAAAAGTCTATCAAGTTGAGCATTGTTTGAGGCATCAGTCTTAATGGAAACAGCTGATATATGTGATCCTTAAAATCTGCAATGAAAATAGTAACATGTGCATGTTGTTATGAAAATTCACGTGCCAATTAATAAGCAGTTTAAACAGCAAATAATAATGAATGTAAACAGCCACAAAGTGGCGTATTGTTTTTTAGTTATGAAGTCTTGAACAGCTTTGAAAATTCATAAGTCGACCCCTTCAAAGTGGGCAACTAAGTTAACCTGCTGAATGTTTTTGCCAGCAAAATCAGAAGGTAGCTAAAAAGAAGTTTTAGTACCTATTCTTGAGGCAACTTCATGGACCTGTATATGATTTTTTCCAACCACATTGTGGCAAATATAAACTGACTCCATTGAGTTGATGGAGGCACAATTTAAACGTGGATGATTAAGAATGTGTGGAGGAGGTTTTAGAGAGTGTTTTTAAATGTTTTTAGCAGCCTTATACAAGCGAGGGGAGTAGAGTCTTTAAGACTATTTAATCTACATTTTAATGATTCTAAGCTGATAATGTATTGTGGCATTTCAAAGAGCAGGTCGAGCCTCTTAAAGAGGCAGTTGTCAAACTGAAAAGTGGTTTTATAGGTGCCATATTGGGCAGTAGCGGGAAACATTAAAGTGGAGTAATTTTGTCTATAAAAACCAGAAGCTTGCATTTTGTTTGGGTTGGTTGCTAAGCATAGTAAACAGGCGTAGTGTCTAAGTATAGTGTTCTTAAGTTTTTAGAGTTTAAATATCAGTTTAAAAATAGTGATAACAGCGTAGTAGAGGTTTGATAATCTTTACCAAGCAAGTGGATAACTATATTGAAAGAAGGATAGTGCATTGGAAAGCTAGAGGTCTCAAGAGGCAGTTTGTCCTAGTTGATAGTTGGAACTATAGGCATGTTCTATTTGTTTTTCTAAACTATTTATTTTCTTATCAATGAGTTTGAAATAAGAATGTTCTGTATGGAGGGGAGTGGGTTTATCGATTTTCATCATTCTAAAATGTTGCAAAAATCTTCAAGTTTGCGCTCCCAATATTCCACTTCCAACGATGTTCTGATTGGGCATGACGGTTTCCAATGATGGAAGGAGGATGGTCCACGCAAGCTTGTGGGCGATCTAGTTTCTCCAACTCTGGATGTTGGACATCCCAAATGTTGGGGCAACTCTGCTCGTCCACCCCCCAAGATCTCTTCCTCTCCATCGGATAATACCACGGACTTTGCTACGACTGGTTTGGACCACATCTCTACTTTGAAATGGAGAGCATTTTCGTCTTGCCTGGGTATGGATGTGGGGTGTATGGCGGTTGGTGATCCCTGCAATGTTTCAAATCTTCATTCTCCACCTGCGAAGGATGGCCGCAAGGGCTCGGTTGATGTTGGTACTGCCTCTGTCAAGGGCAATGTGGGATTGTTGAGGGCTTTAGACAAAGACTCTATGCGGAGGAGTTTTGCAGAAACCCTTGCCTTGAGCCCTTCTGCTCTACGTTGTGATCGCATTAGGTCGATCAATGGCAATGATTCAAGGGATATTGGTTCATCCCCAACCAGGGGTCATGTAATGGAGGATGGCTCTCCTTGGCGCAAAACTGCATCCAAACTACCTACGACCCACGGTTCTACTCACGATTGCACTTGTCTAAGCCCCCCCTTTACAGTCTGCCAAGCGACTTCTGCCCCAGAGATCTATTTGGACAACTTTGCCTGTGACAGGGAAAATTTCTTACAAGACCATGCTCTAATTTGTTGATTTACGAAGGTATGGCCTAAACTCAACGATCTCCACTCATGGATTGCAGCGAATTGGGAGTATTTTTTATCTTAGAATTTGAATCTTTGGAAGACAGAGAATTGGTGCTCAATACTGGCCCTTGGTTCTTTCAGGGGGGGCTGTTTATGCATGAAACCTTGGTTTCCATCGTTTGATCCACGTACTGAAACATTCTCTACTGCATTTTTATGGGTTCGTTTACATTACCTCCCTCTACAGTTTTGGGAAATTGACCGCCTAAAGGCAATTGGTAATGGTCTGGGGAAATATCGCAGCCTCTCAAAAGAAACAATCAACTATGAGAATTCAACTTTTGCTCACATGTGCGTTGAGATGGATGTCTCAAAAGGTCTCCCTACCGAAATCTTTCTCAAAGTTGGAAATAGGCGTTGGTGCCAGCCAATAGATTATGAAAAAATCGCCTTCAGATGCAAAATTTGCTTTGCTACAGATCATGCCACAACACAATGCGGTAGAAGACGTGATGGGGTACATGCCAATGTTATTTCTAACAAAAAACCCTCTTGGTGGGATGGGGCTAAATCCTGCCACTACGCCATTTCTCCTTCTGAGAAAAATGCAAACACCTCCATTCCCACTCCCCAAGAAACTGAACCAGCCCTATCCCCTCCCTCCACATCCATTGTGCATGATCACATTTAAGTGTGCGCGTCCAATAAAAAGTCAACAAATGATGGCATGGCCGCCTCTCCTACCGCCTTGGAGGAATCCATCTCTATCACCTCATTGGTCACTCCAATAGATTATGGGAAGTCTTTGCAGGATGGAATGAGCAATGGTCTACTCCCCTCCTCTGAAAAGAAACAAGGATGGACTGAGGTGAAGAGGAAGAAACCCCCATCTACAAAACAGAAGCTTCCAATGATCTTAAGGTCCTCAAAGAAAGCAGAAAGTTAGAGGTGTAGGTTTGACAACGCAATTTTGTGATGTGATGTATGGCACCCCTGGTGACAAGGGAATGCTTTTATTTTCTTTTTGTGTGGCACCCCTTGTGGCAAGGGCATGCATTGAATAATTTTTTGAGTTTCATTTTATACGGGATCTGCCCCCTTTGGCAGAGCTTATCGATCGAAAAAAAAATGAAAGTTATGTATGATAAAAGAAAGAGATCCGTATGAATGTCTATGAGAATGAGCATATATATTCTGAAAATAGGGGATTAAATTCTCATCATTTAATGAGCATATATAGTCACAAAAGATCATCATTTAATCCCAAACTGTCTACTTACGTAAAAAGATTATTTGCATGTATACCTAAACCAAACTGTCTACTTGCAGGCCCCATAACCCTTACAAATCATTTTACTTGACTTGAGTAATAGTTGACTTCTGGTTTCCTTAAATTTTGTTTAACAGAGTAAAATAAGTAGATGATTAAAAAAACCTTTTCAGCTTCCACCACAAGCATAAGACGGCGTAGGATCTCTTGGTCTGATAACTTTGAGTATCGGATTATAGCACATCTGCTCTGTATGGGCTCAATTATTTTGGCTGATGTATTGCATGCAAGAGCAAATCTTGTTGAATTTGAGAAGATTTCCATGGTGCGTCTAAGAGCTTGTTGTGCTCCAGATGTCATGCTGTATTCATAGAGACATAATGAGTATCATGCAGCACAGAGTACAAAGTACAGTAATGAGTATCTTGCACTTCTAATACCATTTAAAAAGTAGACAGCCATCACTTAAATGGTGATGTACAAGAAACCAGGCCAAACGTAATACACCCTCCAAAAGTAATAACTGTCCTATAGTGATTCAATAAAAACTATACTAGTAGTCAGTGATCACATTATTAAACAAAATCAATGGTCTGAAACCCTTACAATTATAACAAGAGAGCATCTAAAAGAATTAGAATGCAAATAGAACTAACATCCTATAGCAAATCCATGAAAAAACTCCACTAGTGGTCCCAAATCAAGTGGCAAAGCTTATTTTGACAAAAAATGTCACAATAACCTTAAGACGATAGCCTTAAAGAATCTTAAACCCCAAACTGTAATAATTGTCAGAGGTGACCCCATGAAATGTCTATTAGTGATCCCTGATTACTTTTTGCCAAAGAATGTTTTGATAAAATCAGCAGCTCAAAGGCCATACTTATTATTATAGCCTTAAGATATTTATATGTTAACATCATGAAAAACTTATTAGTAATTAATGATCAATATGTGGCAAAACCAATGGTTAAAAACTCCCATAATCAGTAGTTATATGCATCTACAAAACCTAGTGTCATGGCTCATGGAAGCCAAAATTGATATAAGGCTAAGGCATCTCAAAATGCTATATTCATCTGGTAGAAATGGATCCTATGCATGCTCAACAGATTCCATATCAGTTTTGGTTTGTATGACTGAAACCTATACATGTGTAGCCTGAATGTGAAGTTTGAATATATTAAAGTTATGTAAGGGTACTCTACTCAACATTCTTCAAATTTAAAACTAGCCTTACTAGTGATCCAAGCTACTCCACATCTTTATTGCCCTAAAAATATGCTTTAAACTAGATGTTTTCTAGTGGTACATCGGAGTATTTTCCCTAATAACCACCCTAGTCTCAAGTTTTGGTAGGCATGCTCCCCTTAGTTATGTGATTGTGGACTCAATTTCAATTAATGTGTGTGTGTACTATGGAGTGAAGTACCCTCTTCAATGTTCAAAAGTGTGTTCTAGACGGAAATACCTTCTTCAATCACCAAAAGGAATTTAACTATTAAAGAAAGTGTAGGATGGAATTAAGTACCTTCTTCAGTGATCAAAAAGAGTTTACTATAAAATAAATAAGATAACAATTATTTTCTAAAAGTTACGCCTACAAGTCATGTCTAGACATTACAAATCTATAAAAGTAACCTCTTAGCATTTGAGAGGGCTACAGTAGGAATCTGAGAGGAGACCCAATGGAGATAGTGGCCAGGGTAGAGGCGCACACTTACATGGGAGCAAACCCAGCATTGAGTTTATAATACATTGTTAACTTTTGTGTGCATTTATGTATGTTTTATATTATGAATATTAACTGTAAATCCATGTAAACATAGTTTATGTAAATTTGTTGGCATTGCCTATAAAACTACTATTTGTTCATTGACAGCAAAATAGATTTATGGAAATAAGGTAAGCAAAAAAAAAAGTGCAGATTGAAAAAATTGTAAATGGAGATGAAATTGCGGGTGAATTTCAACTGAAACTCAATAAAGGCAAAAAAAAAAAAATCGATGAACTATGGAGTGATATACAATATGATCATGAAAATTTAAGCCTTGAGAAACTCAAAGAAGCGTCCATCCAAATGTATTTTGTGTTGACTACTAGTATAAGATAGGAATCAATATTAAGGTTTTAATACAATCTATAAATGAAACACAAATGTCTTTTGTTTCTTTATTAATAAAGACAATCTTCATGATAACCTCAGTTAATCAAAAAGATGTAGCAATGTAAACAAGGAAGACCCAAAATACCAAATAAAAATGCATGAAACAAAGAATCTTTTGGAAGAATGGGAAAAAATCCCCATAGCACCAAGTCTTTACGAGATACTGCTAGGCTTCTTATGCCAGTTGCACCACTTTTCAGCTTCCATTTTTACTTCACGTTGCAAGTCTAAAGATTTGCAATGGTATATGCTGGTAACGTCATCACATTTCTCAGTTTGCTAATTAACTCAATCAGCCCGAATTCCCAAAACAATTTTTGTATCAGCAAAGGGAAAAAGCATCAAATTCTAGAGAAAAGTATTCAATTTTTCAGTCATCTACTTTAGGAAACACAGTGCAGGTTATTACATCAGACAGGAGATTGTACCCAGCCAGACGCTGTTAATACTGCTTTCCAAGGGTCAAGTGGTGCCAGCAATGCAACAAAATGAAAACCCCTTGACAGCTTAAAATTAATGGTGCATTGAATCAATTTATGGAGATCTTGCACTTGAGGTATTTGATTTACTAAGAAAGAATGCAGCTGTTGCTTTGCCCACTATATCGACTTTTCTCAAGCAAAACAAAGAAGAATGATCAAGGTACTACTGAATAAAAGAAAAAAGGCTGGGGTGAAGTTTACTCAAAAAACTACTCGAACAATTTTATGAGAGTAACCAGGCAATATGCCTAGTGTGAACGGGATAATCGGAAAGAACAAGTTGCTTATGTTTTATTCAGTATCAAGCTCTTCCAAATCCTCTCAAGGTTAAAATTCTTTCACCAGACAGCTGGATCCACTTGAATAGCTCTTCGTAATTAATTCAAATCGGATAGATGATCTACAAAAAGGATTTGAAGCATATGTTGCCAAAGGCTAAAAAGGGACCCACAGACCGCTGGCCAGGCCAAAGGAAGACCTGTCATCGGACCCTGGGAGTAGGTGGATACTGGGAGTGTAGGTGGATTGGCATGGTTCGGTTTATTCCTGGATATGGTCAAGAGATTGAAATTGAGAGGTAAAGATTTAAGCAATATTTAAGATAAATGGAAAGATATGAGAGGGTCTCTTACGAGAATTGTCATCTAGCTTGGCAGTGATATTAAACGAAAACTAACTTTTATATTCATGTACGCATGTGATGTGATTTTCTTCCAGAGTATATCAATATAACCTGTGATTTTTTTCTGTGGATAGAGGAGAGCTCTTTTTTCAGAGGTTTAAATTTCAATTTACAGGGAGCTTGCCTACCAGATTTTGAAACCTACTCCTTCCCTAGGGTAATCATTCCACATTACCGCTTAACCAAGCCCACTAATTTTGCATCTTATTTTTTACTTGTAGAAAATAAAATTAAGAACTAATTTACTTGTTTTTCTAAAGCTATGTGTATTTCTTACCTGTCCGCCTCATCCAGAATTATAATTTTGTGCCTTCCTGGAGGAAGCGTCACTTTCTTCTGGGCAAACATTTTAATTTTGTTTCTCACGACATCAATACCTCTGGAAAAATCATCAACACAGACAAACATATTCTTCAAACTCGGTATATAGAATATAAATAAATAAAACTATTAAAAAGCAATAAAATTATAATTGATAAACTATATTGACATAAGCACCTGTCATCAGAAGCATTGAGTTCGATAACTCCCTCTTTGTAACTGCTTCCCAGCAGTTCATGCGCCAAAGCCAGTATACTCGTCGTTTTGCCTGTTCCAGGAGGACCCTGCTCAACATACAAAAACCTAACTGCTCTTTAATTTATTGATTTTAAACTTTCAAAGCAAAAAAAACCCAATATTTCACTGCTGCTGAGACCCATTTCTCTTGCTCAGATCGGAAAAGGAAGCATCAAAAGGTGTGCGAAGAAGAAAATAGCTTACAGCTAAGATAAGATTAGGCATATTGCCTTCCCTGGCAATAACTTGAAGCCTGGAAATAGCATCTCCATTGCCCACAACTTCTTCAACCTTTGTAGGCCTATATTTTTCTACCCATGGCAGATCATAGTTCCCTGCCAAAGATGATGACGATCCCGCCATTTTCACTAAGCAAAAGAACGAATTAATACGTTCAATTTGGGTGTTGGTATGGCAGTATAATAAATCTGTCGACGGCCAAATCCTTCTCTCAATTCTCTACAGGGAAAAAAATGGAGGGAAACAATACAATAAAGTGTGATAGTGTATTCTAAATCAAACTTTATTTAAATGAAATAGCTTTATATAAATCATTAAAATCATGCCATAGTTTGCTTTCTTAGCTTGTGTAAAATCTCCCTTTTCTTAAAATTAGAATTTCAATGAATAAGACAGCACAACAAGATTGCGTTGTTGTGAAGTTTTTTTTAAAAGTTGGCAATAAGCTAAGAGTAGCACTCGTTCAATCAAATTGGGTCAGGCATAAAACTATTGACCATTTTATTAAATTGTTATCTATGTTATTATTTTTGTCACCAATGCCTCGACTAGTGGCTATAAACCTCGAGGGGACGTTGTATTAAGTTATCGAACAAGAAGGTATGTCGGACAAGGTTTTGCCCTTGCCCCCTTTGCAACTGTGTTGCTTACTCTGCTATTGGAAATGACTCTCCATCTTGATTTGTTACTAAGGTTGGTGAATCAATTGGTTCCAGAAAGTACTTGCATTTCAAATATGTGTGGTCTTAAAAAAGAAGAACAAAGTACTTGCATTTCAAATATGTATCTAGTCTTTAACAAGAAGAACAAAGTAGTTGCATTATCAATATCATATTGTGGTGACAACCATTTCTTATAGCAAATACAAAAGTGCATTATGAAAAATGCATTCTCTATTGTAGTAGATGGTATGATCTTCATTAGAAATGAATGGGAAGCATGCAATTAAAGTCCATGACTACACCCTACCTCTTTTGCAAATTAGGCATACTCTCCTATGACCATTTCATAAGTTTCATGGTAGAGTGTAATGTGAAGAATAATATCCAACTCAAACTATTTTCAAGTGTTAGAATTGCTTGCAAAACCTTCAAAATTGTATACCAAAATGGTTAAGACATTGCAATTTATTGTTCTCTACATATTTCTCTCTTATGTTTTATATTAGCCAGTTGGTCCATCGAAGATGTCAAAGTGATTCCACTAGAAAAAGAACTATTATAAATATTTGATGAGGGATCACTTACACTTTCATAATTTATATATTTGAATTAAATAAATACATAAATTAAACAAGATAAATAAATTTACATCTTAGACGTATTAAAGTAAATCTTTTATTTATATTATTTTTAATTGAAAACACCATGAATAAGGAATGTGTAGGAACTTTTTGTGCATGGGTAGATAGATATTATTATACCATTGGATCTAGAGTTTAAGGTAGAATTTAATGAAGACTATAGCGCTAAGTGGAGACCTATAAATGATGTATTTAATCTAGTAATTTCTAATTGATTGACTACTAAGATAATTTCTAGAAGATTGGTTAGAATTATTATATTATGTTAAATTGACTTAAATTAATACAAAATTATATTAAAAATAAAATCCTTCTCGCCATTAAAAATGAGATCACTATCATATCCTAGTGTTGTACCCCAAAATTAAAAATTTTGTTACAATTAGGTATCTTGAAGAAATGAGTTAAAGTCTTGTTAAATCTATCAAAATGGTCAAAATTTGGGTTTGCATGTCTTGCATGAGGGGTAAAAACGTGAAATTTCCAAAATTTGACAATCTGGGTCTGTTCAGAGCGACTTAACCAACAAAACCCAGATTTCAATTTTTCATCCCTACTTTTTAGGAAAACTGCTAGTTTTAGAAATTTTCTAAAAATAGTAACTTTTTGGGGGTTTTTCTAAGTTTCTTTCAAAATGGATACTGGCAAAACTTTCTAAAAATAAAAAATTGGTATGTTAGGGTTCAAACTAATTTTGGTTGGCTCAAAATATTTCCTCATCAGGTTGGTACAGTCAAAATTAAGAAACGATCAGTTTTACCCTAATGGGTCTATTCTACTTTTTCAATTTCAGAAAGCATTTTGGGAGCTTCAAAAGTCATCAATGGAGGTCAATCAGTTGCCAAACATCAGATTCAACATGCAAGCACTGAACAGAAGATGGGATGGTGAACATGCACAAAGAAGGAAGGAAGGTGAAATTTGCAAAATGTTGACTAAGTTTGCCAGCCATGGATGCCTAAGAAGGAGATAGGCGCCCATCTTTTCAGGAAATCAGATGATGGAATTAGGATTTGTGCTTCCAAACAAAGTTGTTCAGAATCTTCCCAACTCCGCAGTGAATCCAATAGTATAATCATCATATCATTCAGTCACCCGGAATTCGAGGTCAAACAAAGAGGTTTCAACCAGAATATAGAATGCAAATCATGAAAATGTCAGAACAATTTCAAGTCTGGGAACTTTCAGTGCCCCAAGTGCCTAGGGGCGCCCAGCTTTTTGGAGGGGCAAATTCAACATTTAGGGTTTGCAAATGTGCTCATTCTCTTTAGGATTCAATCAGCTTCGCAACGGATGTCTTCGTCAGAGCATCTGACTAGTCAATCTCTAACAAATCCAAATCGAACTGAAGGTATAGAATGAAGGTTCAAATTTGAAGATGAAAATCAAATGAAAATATTCTAAGTCTGGAGCAAATGGGTGCCCCTCGAAGAGAAAGGAAATGATGATTTTGAAGGCCCAAATAGATGATATTTCCAGTGAATCCTCCAAGATGACTTCCTTAGAATTGATCAAGCTTTCCAACGAGATCATTAGCACGTTAATCAGAGTTGGCAGTCGCCATATGCAGTAGGCGGAATAGAGAATCTGACAAGATCCAAAGTCAAAGGCAAAGAAGAAAATGCTAAAAAATGACTAACTCTGGTGAAGTTGGGCACCCCAGCTTGCCAGGGGCACCCAAGGTTTTGAAGCTAAATGATAGAATTTGTCAACACAGCCTCCAAGATCACCTCGTCAAATTCAATTGAGCTATCCAACGAAGCTGACGGTCAGTCAATCGGATCAGTGTAGCTCCCGGAAACGATATTTCATCAAAAGATCAAAGGGAAATGAAGAAATTGAAAATTATGCAAAAATGGCTAACACTATGAAGGTTCAGAGCCCCAGAAGGAAACGTGCACTAATGATTTTGAAGGATCAGACGAAGTTTTTAGCTAGAAGTCCTCCAGCGTGATCTTCTCAAAATCAGTCAAGTTTTGCGATGAATCATCCAACTCGTCCATCAAATCAACCTGGAAGCCAAAGATCGGGGTGAAAGTAGGGGTTCAAAATTGAGAAATGTTGAAAAACTCACAAAAATGACTAAGTTTGAGAGAAGTTGGCGCCCTTATCCAAGAAGGGCGCCCAACTTGCCATGCCTTAGCTAATTTTCTCAAAATTTCAAAATTACAAGTTGATGAGAATGTACAAGTTCAATGTATCAGAGGATTTTAGGGTTTGCATACATGAAAGCAAAAGAAAGCAGGGTTTTCTCAAGCCTAAGGCTTATTTAAGAAGGCTTTCATCATTCATTTTTTCTCATTCTTGCACGTGGCGTCCAAGGGAGAAGAAGAGCACCAGATTTGAAGCTTTAATTCAAGATTCAAGAGCTCAAGGTTGTTGATTCTTCATCAAATTTTTCAAACCAACAACATAAGACCTTGCTTCTTCATGCTTTTTTCATCCAAAAGATCAAATTTTTGATGGAGAAGGTCAAAGATTTCAATTTTCAACCATCTAGGTTTCTTCATCTCATTCTTCTGAAGAATTTTTGAGGAAATTTATCAAGTTGCAACAACTGCTTTTTCCTTGCATGTCAGTGAAATCTTCAAGGTTTTCAAATTTTGATCATCTGGGTCCTCTCAAAACATTCTTCTAAAGAAAACCCATATCACAACTTTTTTCAATAAAATTTCAAATTCTAGGGTTGGCTGCTTTTTCGATCAGCCCTTAGTGTTTTTCAAATCTAATCAACTGGGTTCATTTCTAATTGTATTCTGAACAAAACCCAGGTGCCAGCTTTTTCGATGAAAAATTGAAGAAATTAGGGTTTGCTACTTTTTCAATCTAAATTCAAAATTTTCAAAAACAGATAATCTGGATTGTCTTGCAACGAAATTCTGAGCAAAACCCATATCTCAAAAAAAAATCCAAAAAAATTTGTTTGTTTGAGGAAGAAAAACCAGCATTCTAAAAATAGTAAGTTGCTCGAAACTTGTCTGAACCTAGGCGAGTTTACAGTCATTCCTCAAGGTTTTCAAAATGGAACACACTCCCAATGATTTCAAGACCAAATCAGCTCTTTACCATGACTTCATCAAAACACCTGAGACTGACTTGCATCGCATCAAGCTAGTGTTTGATCTACGTGCTTTGGAGAGTGCAGGCAACACTATAATCAAAAACTTGGGACACTTTGGACTCCTTGCAATAGCATCCATTCCTATTGCAGTTTAGAGCCTCGAGTTTGTAATTGCTTGCATCAAGCATTACAATCCAACGACATGGTAGATTCGATCAGTAGATGGCAGATTGATTTGCAGTTTGAAACCTGACATGATCAAGAAATGCTTCTCAATTCCCCCTTGGCCTGAAAGTGTGACAATCTCTAAGGGCGAATGTGAAAGGATGTGGAAAATGCACAAGGACAAGTATAGTAAGAAGAGTGCTCAAAGATGGAGAAGACAAAGCAGCCCTTGAGGCTGAAATACGACAACTCAGGCTCTTCATTTCAAATCTTATCCAGGGTACTTCACAAGCCACTCAATTGTCACCCTAGGTATTAGAGACACCAACTGATCACCAACAGTTAAGGTAGTTGGTGATATTCAAAAAACAAACTCAAGAATGGGTAGAAGGTTTCATTGTCAAAGGGAAAGAAATCATTGCACAAATGTTTCAGTTGAGGAATAACGCTCATGACTTACGTCAAATCCTTCAAGGGTTTGAGCAGTCAATGGTAGAGGTAAAGCCTAGGCATGAAATCATAATTGTTGATTTGAATACAGCCTATGGTGCTATAGCCTCAAGAGAACACAAGAGGCAGATTCTTGCATGGAAAGAGCGTCATGTCTTCAAGGTGAAGACTTATGAGAGGATAGTTGAGGAGTTCATTGCATATAGGCAAAGGGTAGTTGAGACTTTCTTGTTCGTAAATGAGTTTATTACAGAGATTCCAGCTCAATGTCATCATGATGATGGCTCCTATATCAGACTTGATGAAGTGCAAAATTAGTTTCAGAGTGTTGTTCGCAACAGTGATGGTGGCATGAGTCACATTTCCATGATGTCAACAAAGTTCAAGAAAGCAGCCAATGAGATCAAAGATTTCTTGAGATCGATTTCAAATGGAGAGGATATCTTGGAAAAGCACAACCTTGCTATCGATGGTATAGATGCATTGAATTGGGACACAATTTCCAGCTTTCTAGTAGATGTAATTGAAATCTAAAGCTGCTTTCTTCTAGAAGCTTTCTTTCTATTCTCAAAACAATTCTTATCCATTATTTGAAGAAGAGAAATAAGATAAATTGTAATAGTTGGCATTTCCAGCTTTTCCTACTTTCTTAGCTGTTAGATGTTATCTTCTTTTAGTTTTAGAAATAAAGCTTGCTTGTTGAGCAAGCCCTAGTTGTAAAAGCAAGGAGATTTTAGGGTTCCCTACTCCTCTACTTGCCTATAAATAAGAGCAGCCTTGCTGATTTATTTTCAACCATGCTAGTGATAACAAAACGTTGAGCCTAAGTGCCTTCTATTTGTTATTCAGTGTTGTTCAATTGTGTTATGATAGCAAATTGTTGAGTCTCCTTTAGCCAACAAGTAGTTGTTGTAATTGTTGTTCTATTTGTGTAAGAAGAAGATTGCAAGCCTCTTTAGCTGCAATTTCTTGTTACGTGCATGTGTTTAGTGTAATCTTTGTTTCAGAAGTTTGAGAAATAAAGTCCCAAGCCTCTTTTGCCTTGATATAATGTCTCAAGTTTCCGTCTATTGTGTTATACTTATATGATCTTAAATTTCAGCTTGCATTGAAAGTAAGTATATGTATGTTGAGAGGAAAGTTTGTCTAAGTACGTTTATTGTGTTATGCTTATGTGATCTTAATTTCAACCTACATTGAAATTAAGTAGATGTATATTGGGAAAGAGTTTATTTAGGCACTTCATCAAAGAATCAAACTTTGTTCATTTATAATTCTCTTGCTCTGTGTATTACTTGAGAAATTAGAAACGTCTTTAGCGTAGGTTAGTCATAGTTGGAATTCTTAATCAGAAAATCTCAGCTACGACACTTTGAGTTTTATAAACCTTGTGCTCTTAGCTAATCAAAAAGATAGGAAACTTAGTTTTAGTTTACTTTCTTGAACACCATCGGCAAGAGGGAGCTTCACCTCCTAATTTGAAGAGCATTTTATCTGTGCATAGCTGTCCTTTTCAAATCTGCATTCTAGAGGTGCGAATTTAAACACCAACACTAGAGAAATATGAAAATAACACATTAAATACAAAAATTAAATATATTATAGAATATACCAATAAATTTATTAATTATAATCATAGAAGATGTGCTAAAATACGAATTTCAACTTTTTTTTTTTGGATACTACATGGGTGTCCCCCGACCTTGAGGCGAGCTAGGGCCAGACTAGCCCCCTGTGGGTGAGATCCCCCACCCGCAAGAAGTCTCACCTCTTAATCTTAGGAGCAAAGTTGAATCCGAGACCAATGGGGAGAAAACCCACTGCCCAAGCCAACTCTACTACCCATTTTGACTATATGAATTTCAACTTTTAAAATACATATAACTTTTACTTTCTCTTAATATAATTGTTTTTGGCAAATGTAAACTCATGTAACCAAGAACTATTTTATCCTTGGATTCCTCAAGTAATTTCCATATAAAAACACTTTTGCTTAGTTGGAAAGCATGCATAGCCAAATTGGCCTCCATATTAAAATTGATAGCTATTTTAGAGGAGGCAATGTGATGTAGGGCCAATGCCATAAGCTACGACATACAAAGGAAGAAGAGGTGGCAGTAGATATAAGAGTTTGAATTTTGGGAGTGCTCAAGTATTGCTAATCAGTGAACCTTAAAACAATAATTAGAAGTGGCGAAAAAATTATCTTAAAAAACGTAAAAAAAAAAAATGTAAAAAGTGGTCTATGTCCACCATTTCGACAAATTCGCCCATCAATGATATTCATGATAAATAATTTTGAATTTTTTTTAGTTAAAATTTTTGCATTTCTACTTTACAAAAGATAAGTATATAAAAAAAAATAACGATTTGTAAATGAATTTACAAACAAAATTCCAAAATTGATTGGTTGCAAAACAAAACTAGTAACCACTGTTGCTATAGTTCTATGTCATAACAAAAATTAACAAGGTAAGTAGGATAGATATCTTGAAGACGTCTATCTTAAAAATTGGAAATATATCAATTTATTATTTATTATATATAGAGACATAAATTTTATTATATCTATATTGTTTTTATAATATGTTTGTTTTAATTTTATTTTTAACATAAAGACAAAAAATATATTAAAATAGAAACAAATTACAAAGTGGATATGTCAGTCTTAAAAGGACTCTTTATACACCAATTCCAAAAAATCATCTAAATGGATTGAAAACAAAACAAAATAAAATAAAAATCATTTATTTGCATCTATTTTTTTATATTTATATTTTAAACATTTTATTATTATTTAAAATTTCATTAAAGATTATTAAACGATAAAATAATGTTTTAAAACAATAAGTTTTTCTTTGTCTATTACTTTTTTTAAATATTTGTTGATAAATTTTAATTATGAAGTAGAAGATTAAGTTTTTAAATTATTTTTTGATTAATTATTTAATTTTTAAATAAAATTTTATATGTGTTTGTTCTTTTGTATTTTCATTTGATTAGTTATTTAATTATTTAAGATCTATATCTTTATTCGATCTTGTCAAATTTTCAACTATAATTAACAAATACAAATATTTATCTCAAGTTAAAAAATCATTATTACACTACTATACTTAAATTTATTTTGGTTTATTATTCCAAATAATTGAAATGTAAAATATTTCTAATATGGCTCAAATAAAATGCACAACTTACATTTCATTTAATATAATAAAAATAATGTTAGATTTTCAAACATTTTTCTTGAGTTTTATTTCTAAACTTTCTTGGTACACTTTGAAAAGGAAAATAATAATGATTTTAATGTTTGTGTCACTAAGACAATAGTCTATACAAAATGGTAGAAAATGTTCTCAAAAGTTCAGTCAAATATTGATAGAGAAGCAGATGGCATGGATGAGGGTAGAGTTTTAATGTGTTGTTTATTTTAGAAATATTACGTTATTTTTTTGATATGTAAGTGTTACACCCCGTGTGTTATTACCTATTTACTATTACCTTGTTTGGTTAAAATGCTTTAATATATGTGTGAATGTGCTTTGTAAATGAATCTTGATGGAAACAAGATGAATGAATGTTTAATTCAATTTAATGTTTTATAATGATTTTGAAGATGAAATATATGATGCATATAAATGTATTGTTATTAGCTAACTATTGTTATGATGTAGTAAGTTGAATGCAGGAACAGGTTCAAACCTCTAGAAGAGAGGGGAAGTATCACTCAAGAGAGAAACTTGGTCTGGTAACCCTTAATGAGCCTAACTGAGCATACACACACTCACACCCTAGTTGGTCTAAGATGAGTCGAGTCAATTTGGGTAAATGGTAAGTGATCTTCAGTTTTGGTCGTGAATGTTTATATTGGTTGAAGATCTTGTTCTATGAATGTTTTATTTGGGAAATGTGATAAAGTCTTTATGTCAAGTGAAAGTCCTTCCTTGTGTGTTCATATTTATATCGATGAGGTATATACATAATATATATATATATGTGTGTGTGTGTGTGTGTGTGTGTGTGTATGATAAAATCATACATATGAGTAAATATGTGTGCGCATGAGTATACGTAGGTAGACATATCTACGCATGCTCATGAACGGATTACCCATATGCATGGGAATATCGATTGGACGAAGGTGACATATATATATATATATATATATATATATATATATATATATATATATATATATATATATATATATATATATATATATATATGTCAATCAATGGAAATGAGAGTATATGTGTTTATATAAAGATATTAAAATAATATTATATATACATAACACACACACACATATATATATATATATATATATTAATACATATGTATATAATTACATATATACATATATATTAATATATGTATATATTTGTGTATATATATAATCATTATTTTTAATATATGTTTATATACTTATTAAATTGGCAAGTAAAGCATTTGGTAATCTTGAGATATATATATATATAATGTTATATTTTGAAATATATATAGCGCATAAGTTGATAAGTTTAAAGCACTTTAAGTAATGCCTAGCGCATTATAGCGCTGTCATATATGTAAATGTTGTGGCTAAGTTTATAATCTGCACATAAAGCAAACTTTGAATAAGTCAGTAAAGACTTATAAAACTACACATGGAAATAGGAATACAGTGTTTACATTGCAAGAGGAATAAAGGCAACTTTAACAATGTTGAAATGGTCTTTGACTGCGCTATATAAAGGGGTGCTAATATATGAATATGTGGCACCAAACTTTGGGGAAAAATAAATCAGTAGAAGTTTAAACCCGTGCCATGTACAAGTACAACATTATGATAAATGTAAAATTCAGTCAACGTAAACTTGGTAGAAATATAAAAAGGTAGTCAACTTGCAAACCAAGTAGGAAACCTGCTAAAAGGCATCGTTGTCCTTTGACTCAGTAAGAGAGTCATGTTGTCTCATGAACTAAGTCAACTTAGCCATTCGAAATGTGAGGACTGTCATGTGTTGCAATCTGAGAGTTTAATTAGCTGAGTCGTTGCATGGGAGTAGAAAGGTGAAAAAATTATTAGATTGTTTGTAGCCTTTGGATGCTCAAATTTTAGTATATATAGAGGTGCTCTCTTTACCATTTGTTACACTTTTCATTTTGAATACTCTTTTTTTATTCTACTATATTTTTTATGCAAGTGAGTTGAGAGCTTGAGAGTTAGTGAGTTGCTTTGTTATTTTACATTTGAAATTTTTGAGAGAATTGGTAAGAGGCTAGAAGTAGAAGCTAGGTTGAACTTAGAGGAAGTAGCAAGCAGGCTCGAGGAATTGATCTAGGAAGGAAGATTTATCAGTTGGAGCTTTTATACGGGCATGTGGATTTCTATTCCTTTGTTATTTATGTTGGAAAAGTTATTTATTCATGGTTGTGATGTTTGGAGAGGAATGATTTAAATATGTGTTATGATGCTTGAATATGCTTGCATGTTTCTTGGTTGATTCTTGTATTTATGAAACCTTTCAATTTGGTTTATACTTATATAGATATATATATCCTATATTGGAATTTATATGATTGTGTTCTATTTATATTATACATAGTTTGTCAATACTATATGTAGGTTGTCAATACTATTTGTATGTAGCATGAAATAAGATGTTGCTTGATTTACTTTAGTAGCAATGTCATTTTAAATACGAGTTATTAGTTGGTTATTCCAAGGGTTAGAATAATACATGGGAAAGGGGATAATCTATGTATAGAGTATGAGTGTTCAAAATCAAATCAAGTTAGGAAGGTGGGTGAATGTGTGACCTCCACTCTAAATTATGGGTGATGAATACTTTGGCCAAAGTAGTGTAAGTAGCCACTGTGTATATTGTTAGTTCATTGTGATCCGAGTTTATATACTAGGTACGGATTGTCATGCATGTAGGTTGTAGCCACTGTATGGTAGCTCTAGATATGTAGGACACACCACCATGCTCAGGAAAGGCTAGGATTACGAGGTTACCAAACCAATCTCTTTATAGAAGGGTAAGGCCATCTTACTAGTTTGGTAAATGTGAGAGGGACCACAACAAGTCCATAGTTGACAGAAAAGCGCTTGAGTGACGCTTCTCCTCATATAGTTGGTGGCCAGGATTTGAGGAGGATATTCTAGACCATTTGTATTTATATTTCAGTAAGGTCGTTGAAACTATGTATGTAATCTTGTATCCATCTCTATGGAAAATTGTAAATGTGAAATGCCATCTTGAAATTATGCAATGTGAAACCATTACTTGTATTAATGAAATGATTCTTTGATTATGCAATGAGAAAGTTTGGAATGGTTTGTTTCAAATATATATTAGTTATTCAAAAGAAAGTAAAATTTTTATTGCTCGTTATGTTAGTAACATAAACTGTTTACTTGTGGGTAAAACATAGTAAAATTTAGTGGGTAGAACAATGGACATGTTACAATAAGATAAAATTTTATTGATGTGAAAAGAGAGTTACATGTATAGGGTCGTCTTGGCTCCTATCAAAGATAGAATATGTTTACAACATCAATACTCGGGGAGATTCTAAACCCGCGTAGGGGCCATTTTTAGCAATTTTCCTTTACCCAAGCACCCGACCAAAACCCCAACACAAAATAGAGGCTTTGACAATACCAAGTTGACTACCCATTTCGTCATTAATCAGACATGTTTACCCTACTCTTGGGTATAGAAAATCAAACAAAACACCACGACTATGCAAATTACGGAGGAATTGAAACCCACTAGCCTTTGGGTAAACATATACTGTTGATTCAAAAAGCGCCATACCTACATTTTAGTGCCCATGAACCTACTTGGTGCATACACCCGAGCTTAGTATGCAAAAATTGCCATGACACTGCAGCCACTGACCTCAAAATTTTAAACCGTCGAGCACCCCATTAGTTCCTTATGCTTCTAGAGTTTGAATGTAATTATAGAATTCCTCAATCGAAGACTATTCATTCACGTCTTCCAATAGTAATTTTTTTTTTCAAAAACCGGAACCCATGCATTGCCCGACCTTTGATAATCATTTGTGGCCTCTATTTGAATATGGCATCAAGGAAAGTTATCTAGCATCTCATATATGTGAGCCTTATCAAAAAATCCATGTCTATGAAGGTAATCGGCTCCACACCACCAAGCAATTAAAAACCATGTTGGAATAGCACCGTGCCACACAAATTTAAATGCAAAGGCATGGTTTCCCACACCACAAACCCACTAGCCTACCTAGAAATTAAATGCTACAGCCCCAACATAGTCCTTTCAAATGTGTGAGCTCGTCCTTTGAGCTCCCATCTTAAATTTTGTATTAAATTTATTTCAACTTGCTATCCGCCCCATCAGCACCTGATTTTTCCAATTTGCCAGCTTCACTATTCGCCTCTTGAAATGTGTGGTTGATTGAAAAATTGGAGAATCCCCTCAAGGCCTAGAGTTTCTAATTCATCGTGTTGCCTAATCTCACTGCATTGACCACTAACATGGAATCTCCTTCTAAGACAAAATTTTCCAATTTTGATTCCCTACATAATCTTGAACCATAGATGAATGCTTTAAACTTTGCTTCATTGTTTGTCCCTTTCAAAAGAGGCGCTAAGAGGCTACCTATCAATGAACCTTCCCAATCTCTTATTATACAACCTACTCCTGACGGGCCTAGATTTCCCCTTGAGGCCCCATCAAAATTCAACTTAAACCACCCAATTATTTAATTACAAAGAGTCATGTCTCATGTAAGAGATGCACCTGTCCATATATGTATTTAAGGATCTTTGGATCCATATTTTTCATTGTAGAAAATATAATATCATGTTTAAGATCTTCATTTTCTACATGGTATCAAAGCCATACAAACTTATGTGCTTGAGTATTTAAACTAATCATCATCATTTGTAAGTTGTTTAAATCTACCTATCGAAAATATTAAATTTCAAGCGTGATGAAAACATGAGGTGAAGATATAAACATTTGGCTGCTAGGCATTTCATTTTCTAGTGGCTTAATCTCTTGTTGAGCTTGAGAAAGAACCTTACAACACTGCTATTCTTTTAGCATGGCATAGATCAACGATTTCATTGCCTTCACATCTTCACATTCCCACCTAAAATTTCATCTAAAATCATTTCTTGCATAGATTATGAGTTGTAAGATTAACAAATCACCAAATTCACGTATGTTTAAAAGGCATTCAATGGCAAAAATGGAAAAACATTGAGAAAATAAAGAATTCCACTGAGCGAATGATAGAATAGAGAATTCCAACATATGAAATGTGAAAGAGGAGGTCTCACAAGGAGAAAACAAGTCAAGCAGGAGTGAATTCTTCTATAAACATCTAAAAAGTGTGAAGCAATAAAAGACAATTTTTAATTTGAGCATCAACAAGAATAATAACACAAAACAAAGAACCATAAAAAAGGCCATTCATATTGAAATTGGTTATGAATACACTGACATAAGGTGTGAATATTTTTGTGTAAGGATTCCATATTGTTTGGATTTTATAAGTAAAAGGGGAACAAAATCATATATTTTTTCTAATTAAAGAATTATTTTGAAGCTGTGCAAGGATCTTGAGAATAGTTTGTGGAGAATCAAAGTTTTTTTAACGAGATGTGAATATCTCTAAAATCTAGTCATTAGAGATTTGTATGGGTTGTTTATGAGAGGGAAGGAAAAAAAAGACATTGAGCTACAAAATAAGTAGCAAATCATTTCAAATCATGGAAGAGTGAAGGTGATAAATCCACCAAAATTAATCGCCATCGGGTATTACATTAGTAATTTACACAGTTAAATTTTAACTATATAAGGAAATCATTTTCTAATGGGAAAGGTTGGTAAAACATAAAGGAAGGAAAATAAAAAACTTAATATGTATGAATAATAATTTGGAAGAACTTGAGAAAATTAGAAGTAAAAATGAAGAATTAGAAGTGGAAAATAGGTCACAAAAGGAATATATATCAAAATTGAGAGAAGAAAACCTTTTGTTCAGTCAATTACTTGAAGCTTACGTAAAAGAAAATTAATGTTTAAAGTCTAAACCTACACTATGTAATGTGTCATGTGATACAAGTGATTTGTTTTATTCATTAGATGAATTGATTGATAAATGTGATATAGCTAAAGCCTCTTTTGGTAAAAAGTGTAAGGAAGACAATAATATTATTGAATTTGTAAATCTTGTTAATCATGAGGATAATGAGAAAGGATGTTCTTCAAAGAATGTTGGATTTAAGATAATGAAAATAATGGGATACGAAGGAAAAGGTTTTGGAAAATATGAACAATGAATTATAGAGCCCATTGAGCCAATAGTAAGGCCAAAAAATGAAGGCCTTGGATATGTTAGTGGAAATAAAAATGATGAACTATAGGTGTTACAAGTTCAAAAAAAATATTTCAAGAAAAAAAATGCATACAATGTTCTCATTGTCATAGGCATGGACATAAAAAAGAGATGTGTTGGGATCTTCATCCTTATACTATTTGTGGATTGAAGAACCATTACGAGAAATTTTGTTGGAACAAAAAATGGAAGAAACAACCTCTAAAAGATTGTATACAAATGGATTGTGGATGGATTGGTGTATCTAATTGGAAAAAGGTCACAAATATGTTAAAAATATTGTGCAAACATAAATATTCTCATTTCAAACAAAATAACAAATCATGTAAGGTCAAATATCATCCTCAAAACCATATAATCTATTATATGAATTTTGACTACTATAAAGGCTACTTAAATTCTATCCATGAATTGGTACAAGATTTAAAGTTGGAGCATTCATATATGTAAGATTTAAATTTGGAGTACTCATATATATAAAATAAGTACAGTTGATCACAAGATCGTTGCTCAATGGTTGTAACGTTGATTGCAAAAATCATTGTTGAACCTAAAGTTGTACTATTGATTGCAAAGATCATTGTTGAACCTAAAATTTTCAAGTACTGATCACAAAGATCATTGTTGAATAGTTGTAGCATTGATCACAAGTTGCTAAATTTGTGAAAGACTTGATCATAATGATCATTGTTGAAATTGATCGTAGAGATCATCTAAAGGTTTTGGTCGCAATGATCATTGTTAAAATTGTTCATAAAGATCATTACTAAATTGTTGAAGGATTTGATCGAAAAGATCATTTATTGAATCTGATCGCAAAGATCGTTGTTAAAATTGATCATAGAGATCATTTCTAAATTTGTGAAGTTCTTGATTGTAAACATCATTGGGAATGCTTCACTTCCTTTTTTGATATAACTATGGAGAATGTCTTACTATGGATAATGATGGGCATGTTCTACCCAAAATATTTTTTTGGCATTTTGCTTAAATTGAGCTAAATCATGTAAAATGTTAGCAAAAGTCTGTTTTAGGTCAAACCAAACATAAGGTTTTTGTGGGTTTGTGTCAAGGAAGATGCTTACAAATTTATGAAAATTTGGAAATTAGGGTTTTGTACCCCTATTTTTAGGGAAACCCCCGAAAATAAGACCTTCTTAGAAATGATTGAAAATGATTTTGATAGGATTAATCGACTTCACGATCATAGTGGTCAAGTCAGAATCATCAAAAAGTATGTTTTACTCTGGTGGGTCTATTTCTATTTTTCCAAAAGAAAGTTAGGAGCTCTGCAACCATTAATGGCAAATTGGCCAGTACTAGGTGTTGAAAGCTAAGCCTCAAAAGCTTCAACGAGGAATCCATGGCAAAAATGTTGAAAAAGATGATATCTCATGAAGGGGATTTTCAAAACTGAAAAAAGCCTAAAATTGGCTAACTTTGGAAAACCCATGCCTTACTACCTGGGAGGAAATGCAGCTAAAAGGTAAAAGTGAGCTGAAAGGTAAAAGTGCCCTTGCTAGCTAGGGGCGCCCTTCTTTTTGAGACACCTGATGAAAGAATCAACAATTGCTTTGTGTAAGGAATTTTTTTAACTCCCTATCTGCCTCTCGATCAATCCAACATCACGTTCATCGGACCTGTTAGGCAGTTAGAGGCAGTAATCAAGTAGAAAATTCCAATGATGGAAACTGAATGAAGAACATTGGAAAATCTGCTAAGTGTCATGAAAAAGTGCCCCTACTGAAGAAAGGCATCTAGTCTTTTGGGCATGCAAATGCAATCTTTTTGTTGAATAACCTCCAAGATGACCTCCATTTTGATCAATCTCGACAATGAAACCTGTTATGCACCAAATTTGCACCCTACTGAGATTTTCAAGCTCAACAATCTGGCATAACATGGGACTCAAATTCTACATGTGGGATATGCAATACTGAAAATGAGACCTCCGGATTCTAGGCCGGTTTCTGTTGAATAAAAATCTATTTTTATTGCTCTTCAAACCTAAAGATTTTAGGGGGAAAAGGGGAAGAAAAGGGATAAAAATAACTTGCAGATTTAAACTAATTAATGGGTGATACACCAAAATCACTTTCCTTAGCACAAAATGAACCTACAGACATTTATATGATGATACAATAACTGGTAAAATCCTCAACACATAAATATTTCAAAGGAAGATCTGAAATTAGAATGATATTTAAAGGATGTTAATCACAATAAATATATCTAAAAATTGATACAACCCTTAACCTGTGAAGAGAATTCCTAGTCACAAAGATGCCAAAATGAGACAAACTTAAAAGGTTTCAGATAAGAAACACAGAAAAGAAAGATCAATCACCAATCTGCATACAAACATGACACCATAAATAGATCCAAAATGTTGTATAAAGGCCCTCAAAGGCTTTGAAAATACATACTCCAAAGTCTGATACAAAGCTTGGAACAAAATAGCACCATGTCCTCCAGAAAGTACAAAGTCTCTTCCACTCCAGAATTTTTTTGCATTGGTAAAATGGAATGAAGAAGAGAATAAATAAGCTCAAACTCTCCACCCTAACCCTAGAAAAAGGGCCCCACCTTGGATAAGGGGTCGGATTTGGTAAAAAAGCCCTAAAAGAAGGCTCTCAAACTTTTCAACAACTTACCCAAAATAGGAAAATATCTCCCAGACCCGGATAGGAACAAAAATCCTCATAAATAGGACTCAAAAGACTCCAAAAAAGGTGTCACATCAGTCAAAAACTCCCCCCCTGAATCCAGCAACCCAAAACCTCCACTTGACATAAACAGATTGTCATATCTCCAAGATTTAATGCTCCACTTAAAGGCTCCTCTTGTCATATCTCAAATATCTTCAACTTGCATTAATAACATTTATTTTTCAGAAGTGATTTATAATTGATCACTTTTAAAAATAAAGTTTTACAATTTTTAAAAAACTGCAAGTTGGAATACCACCTAGTAAGATCAAAATTTTAATTCTGCATTTAAATATCATTTATTAAAAATGATTAACAAATCATTTTAATAAAGATTTACATTTGCTTTTAAAATGCAAAAAATAAAAATAAGTCTCCAAGCACTAACTTTGCATTTTTTAAATAAAATCATTTATTAAAAATGATTTATTAACCATTTTAATAAAGATTTTACATTTTAATTTAAAATGCAAAATTAAATTACCAAACTCTAAGCATTATATTTTAATTTTAAAAGCCTTAGAGCTTAAATGGCTTAAGGAATAAAAGAAGCTAAGAGGAAAAGCAAGAGGTCAAAATTTTTTAGGGTTCGAACCCTAAAAAGAAAGGAAAGACTTTTCATTTTGTATTTTCACAAGAATCCTCTTTGCTGGGCGCCGCCATGCTGAAACCCTAGCCACAAATTGCTTTGTTCTGGTATTTTCCACCATGAAGAACTTCGAATCTATTGTTTTATTGGCAGAATCAAGAGCAAAAGACATTTTTGTAAAAACGTGGGAGCATATAGGCGCCATTTTTTCTGTTTTTATATGATCTTCTTTCATTTCTGAGAGACTTTGTTGAATCTTGGCATGAATCTACACTTTCTTTGGCCGCTATGAAGATCTGAAGTTGTGAACTTGCTGTATTCTTCTTCAAATGCGAAAAATGAAGATTTCATGAGGTATTTTAGATAAAAGTTTGGTTTCTTGCTTTCTTTCTGCGAATTTTTTGGAAGTTCTCTTTATTTCTTACGCTGCCATGAACACTCTTTGAAAGTATTTTCTGAACAAGCTTTGTTTATGAACTTCAAATCTGTGTCTTTATTCTTTAGATCTGCAATATTTTACTCTGCAAGCTGTGAACTTGAAGATCTTGAAGTGATTTTTTTTTAAAACAAAGAACAAACTTGCTTTAAAAAAATCGGATCTGGTCTTTTGCTTTCTGAATCTACAATATTTCACATTTGTAAGCTACACCATGACATTTTCTTCTGATTTTCTGCAAAAGCATAGTATTTGAGCTCATAGGAGATGAAATACTCTGATTTTTTTGTGAAATATAGCCACGCTTTTCAAATCTGGGCATTTTTCTCTCTTTGAATCTGCAAAAGACTTCACTTACAAGCTGCCATAATGATCTCCTTTTCTGATTTTCTGCAAAAACATTCCATTTGAGCTCATAACAGATAAAATACTTTGATTTTTTGAAAATACAGCCACATTATGTTGTTCTTTTCTTTTGATTTTCTGCAAAAAATGTTTCACTTGTGAACTCATAATAGATAAATACTTCATTTTCCTGTGTATTACAGCCACGTTTTTCCTTTTTATGGGCATTAGATTTCTGTTCTCTACAAAAACATAGCATTTTGAAGCTACGACAAATAAAATACTTCATTTTCTGTAGACATACAGCCATGTTTTTGCTAAATCTGGGCATTTTGTAACTGATAGAAATCTGATTTCTATTTTAAAAACAAGCTTTCACATGGCATACTTAGATTCTTTTTACCAAAGAGCATTGATGCATCGTCTTGTACAGAAATTTCTTTTTTCCTTCCTTCCCTGCAAATTTGTTTTTTTGTGCATGATGGATTCAAATTTAAACCATTTATCCATGACAACAAAAACTAGTTTTAATGCACTTCATCACTTTCATGAATATGCATACATGATAAGCTTATCACTTTTACTGTCTTTGACAAAAGAAACTTATAACATTGTATGCCTGCTTGATGAAAGATAACGCATATCTGTATCTCCCATGACTCTTAAATGCTGATTTAAAACAGATTTGCTGCTTACTGTTGAAGAATTCGTAGAAAAATGAATTGTTGCAAAATCTGTCCTGTGCTTGAATACTCAGTCAATGTGATTTTTATCTGATGGGGCAGTGTCATTGTTATGAAATTGTTCAAAACTTGGCTTAAACATATGAATTGAACATTGCTGCTATGAATTGCTTTTATGACAGCTTCTTATTTAAGACTCTAGTTGATATCAATGACTGTCATGTATGATGTGAATGAGAGGTATTTACCTGATATGCCGAGCTCTACCCTTGTGGGAGCCCGTTTTACTCCACATATCTGATAAATGATCATGATGAACCTGTTCTTGCACACTGAAACAAACATGTCAGCAAAATAAAAGAAGCTGAAAGCTTCCATTGAATTACATTCTTTCTTTTCTGATTTTTTGCAATTATCTAATGCATGCCTAATCGACTGCATGTTATATTTATGTTGGTAGCGTAGATGTATGATAGGATTGATTTGTTATTGCTTAGAGATTAACTCTAACGTCCTCTTTCATATTCCTTGCAGACGTTTTTGGAGCTGGAATGGGAGCTAAAATTGAAAATGGAGCGAAAGCTGGCATCTTCAACTGTCAACTGATTCGTCATTCCAGGCAATGACGAATCACCTCCTACCCTATGTTTCCGTTATTTTTAGTTGTATAGCATACAGTTATTGTTTATGCATTCTTCCTTTGATTGTAAAATATCAAAAAAAGTTACTTCCATGGCTTGTGTGGAATTCAACATTTTTACATAATGAATAAAAGCATTATTATGCAAATCTTTTCAATTTTTTGTTTCAGACGTTTGCACAATAAACTATGATTCACATGCAAAATGGTCTCAATGATGATTACTGAACATTCAATCAACAAAACATGAAAATTTTTGTACCTTAAAACGATGAACTTCATCCAGTTTTACTTGTTTTAACTCAGAGTGAAAAATTAATAGGTAATGAAAGGCTTTTCAGCAATTAAAACCAATAAATCTGACTTGACCTGAGCTGTAAGTAAAAAGTGGGTAACAAAACCGTCAGCAAAGGCATCTGACAAAGCAATTATCTAATGATAGAGATCAAATCAAGGCAATTTACAACATCAAAATAATTGGTTGAAAAGTCAAAAGCACCCCTATTGAAGAAAGGCACCCTTTCTTTTGAAGACCTAAAACTGACTTTTCGAAGTTGTGAAACTAGTCATCCTTTCCAGGAGTAGGTTATCCGATGAATCTTCAAATGAGATCATCAGACTCGTCAGTTAACGACAATATTAGATCGAAGCATGAATGGTCTAAATGGAGAAACTAAAAGACAGTCATAAAAATTGACTAAGTCGGGTGAAAAAGCGCCCCTGTTGAAGAAAGGCACCCAGTCTTTTGGAGCCTTAGATTTAGTTTTTAGGCTTAACATCTCCTAGGCATATCTCTTCAGCATGGTTCCAGCTCAACAACGAATCTATCAACAACTGCTCAAGATCAACTGAACGACCAAGAGCAAGGATCGAACAGAGGATCTTCACCACGAAAAAATAATGAAAAAGTGTTCAAATTCAAAAAGGATGCCTAAATTGGTCAAAGCAAGATTTGTTGACTAAGTTAGAGATTTTGAAGGCAAAATTGGTTCAAACATCCCACAATCAGTGGAAATCAGTTTTTAGAACTCCAGATCAAGCCAACTCACTCCAAAATCATGAGTTGGCACCCAAATTTGAAGGATTCAAACTTGAATCAATATGTACCAACTCTAGGTGTCCCATTTCATTATTTATTTTACAGGTTGAAGAATCAAAACAACCATTTTTTCTCCAAGGCATATTTTCAAGATCTGACAGAGGTTTTGGATCGTTCTTCATTATTTTTGAAGATCAGTGGCACAAAGGGATTTCTTCTCAGAGGTTGCATCCAGAAGCATATTTTTCCAGAAAGGCAAAGAATGACTTCCAATCTTCATCTTGTCTTATTCCTCTCTTCTTTCTTAAAACTTATTGCATGTCCAAGAAAACAACAGATAATCACAGATCTGACCAATTAGGTATGATCAACATAGCATTTTCAACAAAACCCTCGTGCCAAATTTTACCAGAAAAAGTTGCCCTATTGCCCTTATTTTTTAGGGTTTCTAGAAAAAGAAACAATTTCAAAAATCAGACAAACTCAGCTTTGAAGCGCCAACAATACCCATGTGTCAAATTTTTCTGGGAAAAATAAGCCTCTACTGCCTTTGAAACCTCTGCCCCGAAGGGCTCTTGTATGTACAAGGAAAAGTGATTTTTTTGGATTTCTAACGTTCTAGGTCCATTTAGAAAATTATTCTAAGTAAAACCCATGTCTCAGATTTTTTTTTCATAAAATTACCCCTCGGAAGGCTATTTTTAGCAGTTGCAGAAAAAGTTGTCTGAACATATCCATGTTTGCAGTCAACAGTCGAGTTTTTCAAAATACAATACTCTCAAGTTGAAATCAAGACCAAAATGGTCCTACTTCACGAATTTCTGAAAACATTCGACACAAACATGCATCAAGTGAAGCCCGTAGTCAAGATGGACGCATTGGAAGGTGTAAATGACGTCACCATGCAATGGATAGCCAAATACGAAAGGTAGTCATTCCAAACATAGAGCCACCACCAACCACTAACACACTAGCTTCCACATTCCATGTCAATAAAGTTGGATGATGCAGCTGCAAAGAAGATCGAATATCAAAAGCAGTTTGCAAGAGGCAGAAGAAGTCAACGCCTGGTTAGAAGAATTGTTGACTAGTGGAGAAGAGGTGTAAAGAACCCACAAAGGTCATCCTACCCTCCAAAATGGCATTAATGACAATTGGAGTTAACTTGATCCCCCTTTCCAAATTAACTCTAAGTCCCACATATCATGCATGTTAGATCCCATTAATTGTGGATGTCTATTTTGACTTCCATGATTTGTGGATCTCAAATCTCCACTAAATGTGGATGTCTATTTTGGAGACACATTTTGTAATTAAATTTCACCTTTAGTTTAGTTTAAGTCAACTGAAGTAGTTTTCCAGTTGACTCTTCGTTTAGTTTCAGTTAACTAAAGTAGTTTTCCAATTAATTGCTTGCTCACCTACTTTTAGACATAGGAATAAATCTTGTTGATTGGAAATAATTGTTTGTTAACTCATGGAGATTTTAGGGTTTCCTACTTCTTTGGGTTCTATAAATAAGAGCCTTGGGTTCATTATTTTGTAACTTTACTTCACGGTAGCAAAATGCTGAGCAATTTTTCCTTCATATTGTTTGCTTAGTATATGTTCTTGGATTGTATTTGTTGTAGTTAAGCACCAAGTACAACTTGTGCTCTCTCTACTCAAATATGTGTGTCCAATATTTGTTCATGTGTTCTTGGTTTGATCACCTCATGTGTCATAATTTCTTGACACAAGTTGTTGTCCCAACATGTAATCTTTGGTGGAATATTGAGAAAATAAATCAGGAGAGTTACCATGCCTTTGATCTAAAGTCTCAAAGTTTTATCACTATTTGTTGTATCCAATAATTTGTTTTCAATCTACACCTCGGAAAGGCCTTGGTGCCTCCTTGGGAATTTAGGAGATAACATTATCGTCCCTTTTTTGTTTCTCGTGATTTACTTTTCAGCCTGCACCTCAGAAAGGTCTTGGTACCTCCTTGGGAATCCTGAGATATAAATTATCGTAAGGATTATTTGTGTGGATTTTATTTCAGTATGGATCCGGGAGTTCAAAGCCTTCAAATGCATCTTGGGAGACTAATTCGGCCAAGTGATCGAACCATCCATTCTCACTCCTATGTCCTCATGCTCTATTAATCTTGAGGAGGTAGGATAGATTAAAAGCTAGTTTAGTTGTAGTTAAGATTTGCCAAAACTAGAGAAAAGCTTAGCTACAACGCATTGTGTTTATGCACCCTTGTGTCCTACCACTAAGTAAAAAGATAGGATAGTATTTTACTTTATTCCTTTCATTTACGCAAAAATCAGCAACAAGAGGGATCTTCCCCTCCCAATTTGAAGAAGCAAACACTAATAACTTGCAATAGCCGACTATTTACAATAAGCACTCTAGAGGTGCTAATTGAAATACCAACAATGTAAAACTAATCAAGGATTTTCAAAAGAAGGATAAGTTTTTGCACTTTCAAGAAGGTATTGGTGTTAAATATTCTTCATTTGTACATGGATAGCTAATAAATGTATTTGTTAAAGGTGGCCCCCATCATCTAGTTAAGTTGTGTGATAAAATAAATTTTATGGGGGGATGTGTTGGATGTTGTGGATGTGTTGCTGATATGTGGTTGTCATTGATGTCAACACTATTAGCATTTGGTGTATTGAAGGTTGTATATGTCGAGGATATTGAGAAAATTGTAAAAGAAAGTGTTCCAGGTTCCCAGTGGAACTGTGTAGATCATGAAGGCATCTTGTTTTGTACGTTGAAGATCAGCTGGTGTGGACTAAAGGGTTTATGTTTGAGAGTATCTAGATCATCTACTAGAAGTTTTAAGGTCTCCGTAAAGATTTGATTGTGTTGTGGTCTGACAGTATTTTGTGGTCTTTGTTAGTGTTCCTGAGTGAATTTTGTGTGATTCTAGTAATTCTAGTTGCGGGGGATGTTTCTCTGTTGTTTCTTGGTGTTCTTGGATGTTTCTAGATCGTGCTCTATCTTTGTGGTATGTCCACATTGATCGGTGTGCTCGTGGTTGAAGATTTTTTTTTTGTGTATGTTCAGTTTCTCATGTTCTTGGCCGACATGATGGGTGTAACGTGTGGTGGATCTTCTAGGTGAAATTAATTGAAGTATTTTCATGTTGGAGTTACTAATTTGGGTGTCCACTATGTTGTGGCTGACCTTGGTGGATTCACATTAAAAATTTAATTATAAATTTGGGCCGACATTGTAAATATGTTTTATTTTTCTAGCTGACTAAGTTGTTGATGTAATCTCTTGTTGCGGATATATAAGAGCGATTGTTTCATCAGTGTAAAGTATGCTTGGTGTGCTCCCATATGTGTATGTGCGAATATAATTCGATTGCAGAGTAGAGTGTGAAGAAGAATGAGAGAAGTGTGAAGAAGCTTGAGCGAAGAGTGAAGAAGGTTTTTATGTGCTTAACTGGAACTGTAATCAGGCTTGTGCAGAAGCTATTTTCTCAGTTCACAATTTGGATGGTTTTAATCCAAACCTTTCTTTGGACAATGAGTACTCTTTTGCATTTGAGTAGTGAGCTCTAGGTAGTGTGCTTGAATGCATGTGCATTCCCATTATTTCTCATTATACTTTTAACGGGGTATAATATTGTGGACTGACCTCCACCGTGGTTTTTCCCCTAATAGGGTTTCCACGTAAAAAAATCTTGGTGTTCTCTGTCTCTCTGATGTGTTAATTATTTTTGGTTAATTTCTTATTGATCAAATCTGAGACTAAGTTAAGTAAAGTTTGAAAAGTTTAAATTTCTGTGACAACTGATTCACCCCCTCTCTCAGTTGTTTGTCCTTGTTTTTCTAATAATTGGTATCAGAGTAGGTTCCTCTGAAGAAGTCTAAAAGCTTGAGGTGATCTGTGATGGCAACATACAACAAGGACAATCCTAGATTTGACAGAACTAACTACTCACTGTGGAAATTTAGGATGGAATGTCACCTAAGGTGTATTGGTGAAGCTTTTTTGAAGATTACAAAAGATCCATATGTTATTCCTCAGAATGGTCCCTCCACTACTGATGAGATCAAAGAAACTAAAAATAATATCAGGGCTATTGAAGCTTTGGTGAGTTCTCTGAAATATTCGGAGATGGAAAATGTGATAGGTCTGTAGATAGCTCATGAGATTTGGATGAAGCTGGAAACTTTGTATGAAGGAGATGCATAGGTGAAGATGGCTAAGCTACAGAGTTTGAAAGGAAAGTATGAGAATTTGAAGATGGGTGAAAAAGAAAATATCACTTCTTTTATGCAAAGAGTAAATGAAATAGTGATGGGTATTAGATGTGCCGGTGGTTCTCTGGATGAGGATGAAATTGTGGCTAAGATACTCAGATCCTTGCCTCCCTCCTACAAAGTGAAGGCTCATGGTATTGAAGAGCTCAGATCAGTAACAAAGATGACAAGAGACACGCTGGTTGGTAAGCTTGTTGCTTTTGAATTAAGTGAATTTGGTGAATCTGTTCTGAAGACTGAATCTGCATTCAAGGCTACTGTATCCGGAAGTAACAAGCAAAGATATAGTCCAGGAGAATGTTCCAGGAAGATATCCAAGTATGATGAAGAACTGAAATAGCTTGAAGATAAGGAAAGAGAGGTAGAAGAATTGGAAGCATTGATTGTAAAGAAAGAAGGCAGAGGAAAAGGTAAGTATGAAGGAGTGTTTCCTATTAAATGCTTTTCTTGTAGTAAAATAGGTCATTTTGCATCAAGATGTCCTGAAGAGTTCCTATATCTAAGCCTAACAAGTCTAGATTCCAAAATAAATGTTACTTTGCTGAAGAAGGAGTGACTGATGATGAGTTTGATAAAGATAATGGAAATGAAGATGAATGGGTTTTCATTGCTACCATTGAAAATAGTCATGTGGCTACTAAATCTGCTAAAGATGAGAAATCTCTTGCAGCCCGAGTTGAAGAAAAGGATGAGTGGGTTATTGACAGTGGATGCTCACATCATATGACTAGTGATAAAAACAAATTTGTAAGTCTAGAGAAGTATGATGGTGGTGTTGTAAGATTTGGAGACAACAATGCTGGTGTAATTTGTGGCAGAGGTTCTATTTGTCTTGGTGGTAAGCACAACACTGATGATGTTCTCTATGTTGAAGGCTTGAAGCATAATATTTTGAGTGTTGGACAAATGGTGGACAAAGGCTATGATCTACAATTCAAAGATGGAAGATTCAGGATACGTGGAATTTCTGGCAATATGATTGCTACAGGTAGAAAGACAGAAGGTAATATTTTCACCTAAATACTGCTAGTGAGAGTTGTTTAATTGCTCAAGTAGATGAAAGTTGGTTGTGGCATAGGAGGTTGTGTCATGTAAATTTTGATAACATTGTCAAGGTAAGTTCCACTCAAGCAGTAAGAGATCTACCTAAGTTAGTGAAGCCTGCTAACACAATTTGTAAGGAGTGTCAGATGGGTAAACAAACTAGAGTCTCCTTCCTAAGCAAACAGTTTCATTCAAATGATCTGCTAGAGCTACTACATACTGATCTCTGTGGTCCCTCCAGAGTCAGAAGTATTCATGGAGAAAGGTACTTTATGTTGATTATTGATGATTACTCTAGAATGATATGGGTTTCTTTCTTAAGAGAAAAATGTGAAGCATTGGAAAAGTTCAAAAGTTTCAAGGCTATGGTAGAGAATGAGAAAGGTCTAAAAATTGAATGTCTGAGATCTGATAGAGGTGGTGAGTTCACCTCTAGGGAGTTCAACTCTTTTTGTGAAGAACATGGAATCAGAAGACAATTATCTACTCCCCGAACCCTCAACAAAATGGAGTTGTAGAGAAAAATAATAGAACAATTTTGGATGCTGCTAGAACAATGATGATAGAAGGAAATGTGCCCCAGATCTATTGGAGTGAAGTTGTAAGCATTGTTGTGTATACTCTAAACCGGGTAAACGTTAATGGTAATTCTGGTAAGACCCCTTTTGAGCTATGGTTTGGTTATAATCCTACTGTTAAATATTTCAAGATCATTGGAAGCAAATGTTATATCAAGAGAGATGATGATATAAGAAAGTTTGATGCAAGAAGCGATGAAGGAATATTTTTAGGTTACTCTACTAAAAGCAAGGCTTACTGGTGCTATGATAGAAGACTGAGAAAGATGGTTGAGAGTGAAAATGTTAGAGTTAATGAGGACTTTTCCAAATCATCCAGATATTATGGTTATGATTCAGATGAAGACAGTACAAGCCAAGGGAAGAATTCTTAGACACAGAACCAACTTCAGATTATTCCATATGCTCCGGTAAAGCAATCTCAATTCATTCTAGTAAATCAATTAAGTCAGGAAGCACAGACAACTGCAAGTGCGGAAGAAAGATCAGAATAACTAGAAGCTCATGAAAGTCCCAAAACTCCAAGGTATGTAAAGCTAAATCATTCTGAAAGTCAAATTATAGGAGATAAGAGTAAAGGTGTGCAAACTAGAAGAAATATTGCAAAAGAGTATTGCCTAATTTCTAAGATTAAACCTAAAGATGTCACTGAAGCCTGCCAAGATGAACACTGGATGGAAGCTATGAAGGAAGAGCTGACACAGATTGAAAAGAATGACACGTGGACACTGGTTCCCAGACCTAAAGACAAAAATGTGATTGGTACTAAATGGGTGTTTCAGAACAAGCTGAATGAACAAGGTAAAGTGGTCCGAAATAAAGCAAGATTGGTATGTAAAGGGTATTCTCAAATGGAAGGTGTTGATTTTGAAGAAAATTTTGCCCCTGTTGCTAGAATTGAAGCTGTTAGATTATTTCTTGCTTATGCTGCATATAAGAACTATAAAGTTTATCAGATGGATGTGAAGTCAACATTTTTGAATGGAGAAATAGAAGAAGAAGTATGCATTGAAAAACCAGATGGATTTCAGTTGACTGACAAGGAAGATATGGCTTTCCACTTGAAGAAAGCTCTATATGGACTTAAGCAAGCCCCCAGAGCCTGGTATGTCAGATTGGACAAATACTTACTGAAGCTTGGATTCACTAAAGGTACTGCTGATAGCAAATTATATTTCAAATTGGATCATGATAAAGAGTTAATTATAGAAGTTTTTGTTGATGACATCATTTTTGGAGGAGATGACAATCTATGTATGAAGTTTGCTAATAAGATGAAGGGTGAATTTGAGATGAGTATGATTGGAGAGATGAAGTTCTTTCTGGGATTGCAAGTTACCCAGTTAGACAAGGGAATTTTCATATCTCAGTCCAAATATGTGAGAGAGCTACTGAAGAAATTTGGGATGGATGAATCAAAACCTGTTGGTACTCCCATGGTGACCAGATGCAAGTTAACACAGAATGATGATTCTCCTAAGGCGAATCAAACTAGATACAGGTCAATGATCGGTGGATTGCTCTATTAAACCCATACTAGAACATATATTATGAATGATGTATGTATGGTTGCTAGATTTTAGGTTGATCCAAAAGAATCACATGTGACTGTTGTTAAGAGAATCTTCAAATATCTGAAAGGAACAGTTGACTTTGGACTTTGGTATCCAAAGGATGATGATCTCACTTTGAGTGCATATACTGATGCAGATTGGGTTGGAGATGTAGATGATAGGAAAAGTACTAGTGGTGGTGCTTTCTTCCTAGGGAAGAAGCTGGTGTCCTGGTTTAGCAAAGAGTAGAATTCCATTTCTCTATCTACTACCTAAGCAAAATATATTGCTGCTACAAATAACTGTACTCAAGTGATATGGATGAAACAAATGTTGAAAGATATCAGGGTGATATATGAAGAGCCTATTGCCATATACTGTGACAATTCAAGTGCAATAAATATTTCAAGGAATCCGGTGCTACACTCTAATACTAAACATATATCAATCAAGTTTCACTTCTTGACAGAGAAAGTGAATGAGAAAGAAGTCAAATTGGAGTATGTGCCTACCAAAGAACAAATTGCAGACATCTTTACTAAGTCGTTGCCGAAGGATACTTTTGAATATCTCAAAGGAATGCTAGGGTCGATTACCCCTCCCGATAAGAACTAAAAGATGCATTTACTTGCATCAATATGTGAGCTTCATTGTTATATTCTGATCCAGATTGATGTTTCCATGGCTACTACTCAGGGGGAGTAGTCAAATGTGCAAATATGTGGTTCAGAGCGTGTTTATGGAAAGGTCATGGTTACCTTTTCCATTTATGTCAAAGGGAGAGAAGTGCAATGTGAAAAATCTTCTGAGGAAAAGATCCTTGTGGGAGAAGAGCAGTTGAGAAGAAGAGTCAGAATCTAAGGAGAAGCAAGTATGTTGGGTTAATGGTATTTTTCACATCATGTGTTTCCATCAATGCCAAAGGGGGAGATTGTTGGATGTTGTGGATGTGTTGCTGATATGTGGTTCTCATTGATGTCAACACTATTAGCATTTGGTGTATTGAAGGTTGTATATGTCGAGGATATTGAGAAAATTGTAAAAGAAAGTGTTCCAGGTTCCTAGTGGAATTGTGTAGGTCACGAAGGTGTCTTGTTATGTACGTTGAAGATCAGCTGGTGTGGACTAAAGGGTGTATGTTTGTGAGTATCTAGATCATCTACCGGAAGTTTCAGAGGTTTGCGTAAAGATTTGATTGTGTTGTGGTCTGACAACATTTATGTGGTCTCTGTTAGTGTTCCTGATTGAAGTTTGTGTGATTCTGGTAATTCTAGTTACTGCGGGTGTTTCTTTTTTGTTTCTTGGTCTTCTTGGATGTTTCTAGATCATGCTCTATCTTTGTGGTACATCCACATTGATCGATGTGCTCATGGTCAAAGATTTTTTTTTTGTGTATGTTCGGTTTCTCATGTTCTTGGACGACATGATGGGTGTAACGTGTGGTGGATCTTCGAGGTGAAATTAATTGAAGTCTTTTCATGTTAGAGTTGCTAATTTGGGTCTCCACTATGTTTTGGCCGACCTTGGTGGATTTGCATTAAAAATTTAATTGTAAATTTGGGCCGACATTGTAAATATGTTTTATTTTTCTGGTTGACTAAGTTGTTGATGTAATCTCTTGTTGTGGATATATAAGAGCGATTGTTTGATTGGTGTAAAGTGTGCTCGATGTGCGCCCATGTGTGTATGTGTGAATATCATTCGATTGCAGAGTAGAGTGTGAAGAAGACTGAGCGAAGTGTGAAGAAGCTTGAGCGAAGAGTGAAGAAGGTTTTTATGTGCTTAACTGGAACTGTAATCAGGCTTGTGTAGAAGCTATTTTCTCAGTTCACAATTTGGATGGTTTTAATCCAAACCTTTCTTTGGACAGTGAGTCCTCTTTTGTATTTGAGCAGTGAGCTCTAGGTAGTGTGCCTGAATGCATGTGCATTCCCATTATTTATCATTATACTTTTAATAGGGTATAATATTGTGGACTAACCTCCACCGTGGTTTTTCCCTTAACAACGTTTCCACGTAAAAAAATCTTGGTGTTATTTGTCTCTCTTATGTGCTAATTGTTTTTGGTTAATTGCTTATTGATTAGATCTGAGACTAAGTTAAGTAAAGTTTGAAAAGTTTAAATTTTTGTTACAACTGATTCACCCCCCCTCTCAGTTGTCTGTCCTTGTTTTTCCAACAGGATGTTACAATATAAACTCTATTTAATTACAAATATTCATGTCTCATACAAGAGACACACCTGTCCATATGTGTATTTAAGGATATTTAGATCCATATTTTAATTCATTGTAGAAAATATAATATCATGTTTATGCTCTCCATTTTCTATAGTTGATTTTGTAATTGTGCTCTAAAACCATGAATTCTCTACCCAAGATTAGCTTAATCGCCTCTAGCACTAAACTACTTTGCACCTTGATAATTAGCTACGACCTCTGTTTAGATAAGGTATCAAGGAAATCTATCTAGCGTCTCATACATGTGAGCCTTATCAACAAATCCATATTGATGGAGGTTTTTGGGATTCACACCACCAAGTGATTAAAAACCATGTTAGAATAACACCACCACATGAATTTAAATGCAAATGCATGGTTTCCCACACCAAAAACCAACTAGCTTGGCTGGAAATTAAATGCTACAACCCCAACATAGTCCTTTCAAATATGTGAGCCCATCCTTTTAGCTACCATCTTAAATTCTACATTAAATTGATTTTAACTTGCCTTGCACCCCATCAATACCCAAGTTTTCCAATTTGTTGTCTTCATTATTTGCCTCTTGAAATGTGTCATTGATTGAAAAATTGGAGAATCCCCTTAAGACCTCAAAAACTATCTCCAACAAGGCTTGGAGTTTTTAATTCATCGCACTTCCTAATCTCACCGCATTGACCACCAACATGGAATCTCCTTCCAAGACAACATTTGCCAGTTTTAATTCCCTACAAAATCTTAAGCCATAGATCAATGCTTTGAACTTTGCTTCATTGCTTGTCCCCTTCAAAAGAGGCAATAAGAGGCTACGTATCAATGAACCTTCCCAATCTCTGATTATACAACCCACTCCTGATGAGCCTGGATTTCCCCTTAAGGCCCCATGAAAATTCAACTTAAACCACCCAATGGGGGATGGGAACCAAATAGCCTCATGCCTCATGGATTGTGATGCATTGCCACCCGACTTAGTTATGGATGGAATTTTGAGACCAAACCAAGACTTCCTTACATTGTTGTCCCATTTAGTGAAATTATCATTGGATAAGGCATGCTCGACCACTCTAGCATTGGCTACTTCAACTATCACAACCTCCAGCTTGTTCAAGAAAGATGAAAAACTCATCTCTTTGCCTTGGAATATTCTCCTATTTCTTTCTTTCTATATTTCTCATACAAGAATTGAGGGGCTTATTACCCACAAACTTGAAAAAAGAGTTGAATTCTTCAGGATAGGCCAAGCCTTGAAATAGTTGATTATATCATTCGGTCAAGCCCCTACCCAACCCAATTTGGTACATAGCCACCACCAACATCCTCGAGTGAAAGGACATTCTAGAAACAAATTAGTTGCACTCTCTTCATTTTCCCTACACAACTCACATTTGGTTGAACCTTGAATTCCTAGCTTAGTGAATTTGTCACCAGTGAATACCTCATTTTGCAAGGCCAGTAAGGAAAAAACACTTGTCTTTGTTAAACGTGATTTATGCTAGCATAGATGAATGGGGAGAGAGGTTGGATTTGCATTCTTTTGAAACACTTTATAACCATGCCTTGCATTGTAAGCACCTGAGTGAGAACCAATCCATATTTTTGTATTCCCCTATATGAACAAAATTTATCCTATGATTTAGTTGTTCTTCTAATTGCTCAATGTCTTTCTTAGGTAAACCCAAGTTGTGTAAGCTTTTCCAACTCTAAGACTGCCAACCATTGTTAACATTTTCCTGTAGATAATCACAAACATGTTGCCCCCAAACTTTTGGTAGAGTTTCTTTTGTTTGTACAAGGTTCATTAGGCTATCTAGGCTTGGATACCCCCGATGAATCTTCCTAGAATAAAGTGACCTTATCCTCATGAATATCCCAAATGAGGTAGTTAGTGATGAGAGGCCTACAACTCTTTTTGAAATTACAAATCCTAGAACCTTTAGGAAGATTTCTAGAAGACAAGATGGTTTTTCTCTCGTTATTTCCCAAATACTTATGCTAGAATATATTGACCCACATTTGATTAGGTTCCACATATATGTTCCAGACCAATTTAGCACCTAGAGCCATGTTTTGTTTAAGCATGTCTTTCACGCCCACACCCTCAGCTTCTTTTGGCTACCTAAACTTATCCCAAGCAATCAAAGGAATTTTATTTTTCTCTAAGGAACCTTGCCAAACAAACCTTCTCATATTTTGGATAAGATTTTGGTTTACCCCATTTGGTAACGAGAGACAAGATAAAAGATATACGGTGATTGCAGAGATAACTGATTTTAACGTGATTATTCGCCTTGCCCAAGACAATCGCCTTCCTTTACATGATGATAATTTGTTGCTAATATTTTCCCCCCAATGGATCCCAAATTATACTATTTCTTTGCCCCTTGGTTAATGGGAGACCCAAGCATTTGCAAGGGAGCTATCCCTTTTTGAACTCGAGTATTCTGATTATTTCTTGTTCAATCTAGGGACATGTGTTGAAGAAAAATAATTTTGATTTTATTGTGTTTACTTTTTGTCTTTAAGTGTGTGAATATTTGTCCAATATCTCCTTAAAGTGCTTGATTCACTTCTTTTGGCTACCCCAAACAACATGGTATCATCAAAAAATTGCTTGTTATGTGACTTTTTCCCCGAGAGAAGAGAAAGTTATGAAATAACCCTTTAGAATTAAAAGGGAGGTATAAAAAATAAAGGATATTATAATCTTTTGGTTAAAAGATAAATTAATAAAGAAGATGCATAAAAAATATTTTAAAAAGGGAGAAATAATTATATTTATTAAATAATAATTAAAGCATATTTTGTGAAAGGGTGTGATAGTTTTTAAACCACCCCTTAAGACTTATATAAAGCATGTGTGTGAGACATGGAACATATTCAAGCATGGAGAACATTCAAGGAGAGAAGAGAAAAAGGAAAGGAATTACAAAGGCACAAAAGAGTGAAGGTTAAGGTCATGGGTGAGCATTGAAACATTTGGAGAAGGGGCACATAGGGGTGTGTCCAACTTGGGGTACAACATACACTCTGGGGTGTCTTTGGCCAGGGCTACATTTATGTTGTGAAAGAAGGTTGGTTCTATGTAAGAATCTGGTTCCTCTGGGAGTGTTTGTGTTGGGAAAAGCCTAGACCTATAACCATTCCTCTAAGTGTCAGATAACAACCTCTCTATGATTTATAGATAATGAAATACAAAGGCACACAAGAGTGAAGGTTAAGGTCATAGGTGGGCATTGAAACACTTGGAGAAGGGACACTTAGGGGTGTGTCCAACTTGGGGTACAACATACACCCGAGAGTGTCCTAGCCAAGGAAACATTTATGCCATGAAAGAAGGTTGGTTATATGTGAGAACTTGGTTCCTCCGGGAGTGTTTGTGTTGGGAAAATCCTAGACCTGTAACCATTCCTCTAAGTTTCAAATAGCAACCTATCTATGATTTATAGATAATGAAATGTTGGGAAAGGAGGTAGGCACAAAAGATTCAAGGTTAAGGTCATGGGTGAGCATTGAAAAATTTGGAGAAGGGCACACAGGGGTGTGTCCAACATACACCCAGGAGTGTCCTGGCCAGGGATACATTTATGTCGTGAAAGAAGGTTGGTTCCATGTTTGAGCCCGATTCCTCTAGGAGTGTTTGTGTTGGGAAAATCCTAGACTTGTAACCATTCCTCTAAGTGTCAAATAACGACCTCTCTATGATTTATAGATAAAAAAATGTTGGTAAAGGAGGTCCTTAAATAATAAGTGGGGTATTTTCTCTATTTTTTACCTTTTCCTAAGGTATTTCATTAGGAAAGAGGATCACAAGGTGTAAAGATTGACTTTCAACCTCAATGGTGAGTCAATCAGACCTATATCTCAGTCCTTAAGACAATAGGATAGATATAAAACCAAATTAAAATGATATGCAATGCTCAAACTAAATGAATAATAAGACCTAGAACATGAAATACAAATTCTCAAAATTACAGAAATTGAAACCATAGTTTGCAGGCAGATCTGAGAAGGGTAAGGACACATGCACCTATCACCAAAAGTAGGTTTTGAGCTTTGCTGAAGGACAGGTTCGCCATAGGGTGAATGGGTCCTAGTTAGGGCTTCTAAAAATACTTTTATACAATCCTCTCATGATGGATCTTAGCTTTTGTTTTGCATAGGTCCCACTATCAAAAAGTTGGAAATAAATTTTGAATCTGAGTTTTCATGGCTTGACAACAATGATGACAACTTATGCAACAATGCAAAATTTCTCTTCAAGATCTTCAATCCTTCTTCAACCTAAAATATGCAATATACAAAGAGGGAAAAATTATTTTGTCTAAATGGGGGCTTGCCTTAGTCAAACCCCATGTTTGGTAATTAAACCTTGATAGAAATATGTGTAAGACACATGCATCATGACAAGATACACAAGCATACAATGTCAAAGACAATGCAAAAAGGAAAAAGGATGTACTATCAAGTTTTGTTATGCCATGTCCATAAAATTACGCTCATAAGGGCTAGTGCAGTTTGGTATACACTAGGTGAGCCCCAAGGTAAAAATGAGAATCACACACTAGGTCTATAAGGTGTGTACTCATAAAAAAGGGGTGGCAGATGGGAAGGTTGCACCATGTCTACAAGTCTCCCATACATCAACCATACAAAAAGTTATACTCCATGATAACATTGATATGGTGCCACAAAATGATCAATGTGATATGCCAACACTACACTAAATCCAACCTTTGTGAACAAAAGTGAAGTCAAAAATTCCAAAATTCCAATGCCAAAATGAAATTATAATAATGTACTAATTTCAATGATAATTCCAATGTATGCCCCCACTTTAAATGAATTTCTAAACACCATGTTTTGATAAATTACTTTAAAGTAGAAAATGATAAATGCCAATTATTAAAAAAGGGAAATGAGAGCTTATTTGGAAATCCCTATGTCAATGATATGTTTCCAAATAAAGTTGTGTCATGAAAAAGGAGGTTTCCGCCACATGCAATCCAAAAAGATAACACATAAGGGATCCATGGATTTGGGGTCAGCGTATGAATTTGCTACAGTGATACAATAGAGCTCAGAACCGTCATCATTCCCCAAATACTTCGTGGAACAACAAACACAAAGGAGGAATACACATAGAGAGTGAAAACAAATAAAAAGATTTTGGGTCAACATGGAAGAGACTTGGATGTCTCAACACCTTGCATCGTCCCCAAAAGGAAAACACAAGACAAAATAAAAGACAATGTTTATGATAGATAGAAAAATGGAGATACAAATAGAAGAATGTCACGACAGGTTTGATTCCTTTGTATCCTTGCACCAACAGAGTAACAAGGGTCATTCAAATGAAACTCACAAAACATAGACACACCAAACAACACAATACGGGGGATCACATTACATACATGTAATCACAAAGAACATAGAAATAAAAAAAAAGATGGTATGTCACATGTGATCCAACCTATAGTAGGTCATTTGCATCCCAATCTTGTTCATCATATAGGAAGGCAGATAACCATCCAAAGGAGCAACGATAAGTGGCATACTAGAATAAGGAAATCAAGCCCCTTGCCCCCAAAATGTAGGACAAGGATGAGCCAAGATAAGTGGTGATATGGTGCTCCTTGCAATATGAAAAAATGATTTACACAAAGTGCAATGCATGCAATAGTGAGTATGCTATGATTCTACAAATATCACATGGAAAAGAGCAAAGTGTGTGCATGCTAGCCAATTATATCGATAATATAATTTTCATGTATCACCTTCTTTAAAGTATGAAACTCATTAGTAAGATGTTCAAGAGTTCTACGACATGCACAATAAGACATGTTCGTACTTTTCCCTTTTTTGTTTTCTTGGATAGGTGGTAATGTTATCAATCCTAGATGGATAATTTTATCCATGGTTTGTTTAGTCTCGATTATATTATGTAAAAATGGTAGCTTATTAATTTTATAGGGCTTGGGTTTCTTACTTGATTGGACAATTGGTTGATGTGGAGGGGAAGTATTTTGATATCCTAATCCCTTGGTATCTTTTGATGGTTTTTTTTCTAACAATTTATGAATCTCATGCTCAGTTGTTATGTCACATCCTTGTTTACTTAAGATTCTAAAGCCTTGACCATAACTCTCTTCTAAGTTGATAGGTGTATCGGTAACTTTATAGGCATAGGATAGAAGAGTATCAATGTTGTCATTGTGAATGAGTTCGTTCATGTTTGATGGTTGAGGCTTGCGCTGCGATTCAATTTTGGGATGTAAAAGGTTGAACATGTCAAGTGGTGGGATGATAAGAGGTGTTGGTTGTTGCATGGAGGGATGGAAGGATGCATTATTGTCAAGGTTATACAAGGAATTTTGTGTGAATTCTTGCATGCTATCTTCATCTTGGCCTAAGATGTCTATCTCACGAGGATATTCATTAGGAGGTGAATATTTATGAGTGTTTTGAATTGCATTAGGATCATCACCAAACAAACAACTTGAAACATCAACCAAATATTTTAAAGACATCCACATTTGACCAAAACACATATCCACGATGAGAGTCAAATGAAAGTATAAATAAATATTTGTAATAATTTTTTAATGTAATTTTTGGATATGAAATATGATAATTGATTGATTTTAGTTGCAAAAACCTAAAAAATTATTACTTTTCAATGCCAATTTTGATTTTAAACAATGCATTATTTTTCACTAATTGAACTAGATGCAAACAACTACAAAAATATACAATTTTTGAAACTAAAAAAGAGATCTACAAGCTAGAACAAATTGATAATACAAAGACAAAATAGTGTGTAGAAATTTGGAAAATCACTTGTGCCAGGATAGGTTCACCCTAGGGCGAATGAGTCCTAGGATAGGGGTATGAAAAATTTAAATATGAGTGTTTAACTTGATGTTTAAGCTCATCGTTCCTAACATAAAACAAATTCTTTAGTGACAGTTTTCCAAAAATATGATTAAATGCAAATGCAATTTAAATGACAATGTATGAACAAAATGACAACCTTTTTAAATGCAAATTTGAATGAAATGTTGATCTAAATGACTTAAACACATCTCAATGCAAGCTATTATGCAAAATGTATTCAATATTTTTGGATTTTTATGAGTTTAAATGATGCAAACATGCAATATGTAACCCTAAATGAAATGCAAAACACGATGATGTAAAACCTAGGTCTAGGGTTTCAAAGATATCCAAATCAAAAATATGATGTATAATGACAGATTCACAAAAAAAAAATGTGGAGGAAGGAGATCCTTAAATAATAAGTGGGGTATTTTCTCTATTTGTACCTTTCCCCAAGGCATTTCATTAGGAAAGAGATCATAAGGTGTAAAGATTGACTTTCAACCTTAATGGAGAGTCAATTAGACTTGGATCTCATTCCTTAAGACAATAGGAAAAATCTAAAACCAAATTAAAATGATATGCAATGCTCAAACTAAATGAACAATAAGACCTAGAACATGAAATGCAAATTCCTGAAAATACAAAAATTGAAACCATAGTTTGTAGGAAAATGTGAGAATGGTAAGTATACATGCACCTGTCACTAAAAGTAGGCTTTGAGCTTTGCTGAAGGTAGGTTTTCCCTAAGGCGAATGTGTCCTGGTTAGGACTTCTGAAAATATTTTTTACAATCCTTTGATGATGGATCTTAGCTTTTTTTTTACATAGGTCCCACTGTTGGAAATTCAAAAATAAATTTTGAATCTGAGTTTTTGTGGCTTAACAACAATGATGACAACTTATGCAACAATGTAAAATTTCTCTTCAAGATCTTCAATCCTTCTTCAACCTGAAATCTACGCATACAAAGAGGGAAAAATTGTTTTGTTTGAATGGGGGTTTTCCTTAGTCAAACTCCATGTTTGGTAATTAAACCTTGATAGAAAGATAATGTCAATGGAGAAGGAAATGATGAATGAACACTTGCTTGTTACAACTCACCAAACCTTTAATGGCTTCCCTTAGAGGATTGGATATAAACACATCTCTCCAAGGAACTTGATCTTGCTTTTCTTGATGGATTTGGACACTTGAAAATGCTTGGATGCTTTAGGATCAACAATGCATATTAGCCTTCACAAGATGACATGAACACACATAAGCTTGAATATGATGATAGGATCTTGAATGCTACAACAAATGACTGATAAAACTACTCTTGAATGCTCTTGACAATAATATTTTCTCTTAGGCTTGCTAGATCACGTCGCTTAGATTTGAATTGATAAAAAGACTAGGTATTTATAGGTGTTTATCTAATTTCTCAAAAATTAGATTCCAAAATCTGACAATTGCATATTGAATTTAAATCATTAAAATACCGCCAAAAACATATTTAAAAATGGGTCCTAGGACTTAAAGGGGGCCCATTCGCCCTTGGGAAAATGGGTCCTAGCCTAAAAGTCCAAGACACTCATGATCCAAGGTGATTAAAATATTAATTGCATTAATTAAATGTTGGTTTCCCTTTTGGAAAACATGAATAATAAGGCTTTGGAATGCATAATTTGGACAATTAGAAGCTTAATTAAGTCTAATAAATTAAGGGACCCAAAAAAAGTGTGAAATTGTAAAGGGTATACAATTTCCTACACTACAAATAATTATTAAAAACTATTCGTGCTACTACATGTATTGGTGTTGGAGTTAAATGACACTGAGAGGGGGGGGGGGTGAATCGGTGACTTAATAGATTTGACCAATTTTCAAAAATTCAAAAACATAGCTCAGATTTGATCTCAATATTACTCTGATTAATACATTCATGAGTTGAATGTAATCATTCATAAACAGGATTGAGAAAAGTAATAATCCCAACAGTGATCTGAAACAACAACACAGTAAAGCAGTGAGAACTCAGAAGAACAAAGAGACACAAGATTTTTCCGAGTGGAAAACCCTCTTGGGGTATAAAAACCACTCCCGAAATGCCTTGCAAGCTTAACTTTTAAACAACTGTTCACAATGCCTTGTAGGCTAATTTTTTAGCACCCACTCAAGGAGCACCAACCCCTCATTTAGAGATATCTATCTCAAGGAGTACCAACCCCTCAAATTATGTTTTGAACAATAATAATAACTCAGAGGATTTCTCTTTTTTCAGTTAAGCTCATAACTCTCTATTTTCTCTTCTACAAAATACCCTAAGGATTCAATAATTGAATCCTTAAAATATTACATAGAAAAGAATATTACAATATATCTCTGCATCTTTGTTTTTTAGATTTTTAATACAGAGTATTTCAATACATTTTTGATACAGCCAAAGAACAATCTTCCAGAATTACATACCAGAGAGTCTACATTGTTTTCAACACTGGTTTTTATATACGTTTCAAGTATGTCTATCATGAAGAAGTCTTCAAAATGCGTTTTTCACACGAAACTGAAACTCACTTGCCAATTTTAGAAATATGAAGCTGAATAATGACAATCTGTAGATGATGGTAAAAATCAAGAGTAATGCTTGTCCATAGAACTTTAATTTCTGTGCTGAATCAAGAGATTTCAAATTGTAACTGATAGATTTTCATCAAAACCACGACTGCCCACCAGCTGAGAACTATAACCTCCCAATTCTCAGAGAATATTTTGCCATGTAACCGTTCTGAGATTCAATGCCAACCAATGATGTCGGCCTGCAACTATACTTAGAAATTCCCATGTCGGCTACAGTGTTTGAGTCTTTGTTAATCATTCGCTGAGACAACCCTGTAAGTATGCCAAAGGCAATTATAACGCTGTCAGTCACCCCGGGTTCTTTGCGTTTCGCTAAGACCTTAGTGATGTCGGGAAGACCTCTCGCATACCACATTATGTTTCATCGAAAGCCCTTTTATCTCTTATGAGTTGCTGTGACATTCTACTGTCGGGGAGACGTTTTGTAGATAATGCTTTGTTTTACCGAAAGTCATCCTTTCATCGGTGTCGCTGAGACAATTTATAATCGGGGTGAGGTCCCATCGAATTCATTGAGTCATACTGAAACACCCCGCGATACATACTTGATCGCTGAGACATTACCAACCTCTCATTGAAAGCCATTCATTAGACTTTGTCGGCAAGACTTGACGGGTTTGCTGAGACTCTACATCGAAACTCATGAGTCTTACTGAAAAGTATTTCATCATTAGTGGTCGACAAGACACAACAGTTCTCTCACCGAAATGTAACCTTCATTCTCATGTGGGTCGCCGTGACAAATTGTTATCAGGGAGACCTTATGTAGATTTTATTAAGTTTCACTAAAAGACTTTATCCATTCTGAGTCGCTGAAACAAAAATACACTCTTGCCGAGATGTATCCTTCATCTTCCTTCACTAAGACAATGAATAGTCGGGGTGACTTCTCGTAGAGCATCCTGTGTCTTATCGAAAGCCCACATGATCATTCCTGTTCGCCGAGACAAATCAATGCCTATGCCGACAAGGTCCATATGTATTCCATCGGTGAGACCCACAGGGTTCGCTAGGACATTATATCAATGCCACAACTCTTGCCGATTTGTTCCCATTCAACCTCCGATCGATGAGACATAACAATCTCGCTGTGACTTCATACCGACGATATAACTCCTACAGATAGGGATCACCCTCTGTTGCCGAAACAAAGGAGAAGTCCTGCCGAAAGCTTCCTGTGAAAATCCATGTGTAATGTTGGCGAGACCGAAGGTCACTCGCCAAGACCTCACTTCGATAACCCTAACTCTTACCAATGTATCTTCCCGCCACCGGTCGGTGTGACAATGTACAATCGCTATGACTTCACACTGAAAGCAATATGTCTGGCCGAAGTGAATCTTTAATGTGCCAGTCAGTCGATGTAAAAAGTCAAACTCGCCAAGACACAATGCCGATGAAGGATCACTTACGCCGATGAACCACCTCATGTATAAGTCGGTGAGACCCGACTCATTCGGAAAGACCTCTCTCGGTGAAAAATACTCATGCCAATAGACCTTTCCACTGTCGCCAAGACCACGTGAATGTCATGTCGATAGATACCCAAAGGTGAATTTTGTCATCAAGGACAAACCAATCAGAACACAACCGAGAACCAACAATTGGGAATATTGTCTATATGATTTTGATGTTAATCTATGTGAATTATATGGATGTGTTATTCAATTTAGTATGCTCATTATTTACTTTAGAATCTTTGTCTAAATATTGCATATTACAGTTTACACATCATTTTAATGACAAGACATCTTGTAAATGTATCTTAACTCTAATATGTAATCTATTAAAATCCACTACTAATACTTAAACAATCTTAGGAGGATAAGTGAGATCACATTTGGTATCATAGCCTAATGATTAGGCCTTCCTATCTTTGAAATTTTCTTTATGTTTTTCCATATTAACCAATCTTTAAAATGCTCCTTGTATGTGTAGCATTATACACTTGTCCTAACCTTTGAGTCATTAGACTTGACTCTATGAGACTAAATTATAACCTTTGTCCATATGCTAATTTGGTTTCACTATTTGTTCATTGGAATTAAATTTTGACATTATTAAAATCATGGATCATATATATATATATGTTCATATTCATATTTAAAATCTTGCCTAGAGTTAAGATTGCTTTGAAAACTCCCTATCTATACCTAGACTTAAAATACCATATCCATAACATATCACTAAGATTTCTACATAAACATTTAAGTAAAATATTAATCTATAAAATCGTAATCTTCTTTAATTATAATAAATAAATAAAATATTCTTTTTTAAAATAAATAGTTTAAACATATCTTAATTCTAAGTTTAAACTTATCTATCACTCTCTTTTAATCTCTATTATTTTTTGTATGCATCCATCCTTTAAAACCATTCAAGCCCACTTAAGTATTCACACTATTATACATTTAATGTGATCATGTATGTCTTCTTGTAAATTAGAATGGACAATGAACCATTCATGATTATTGTGTCTTCAACTTTGAGTGGTTGTATATAGACTATGATACCTCACAAAAAGAATACATCTCTCATGGATTGAGGCCGTTGGGCTTAAAAAACACACACTAAGCTTTGACTGCTTAGGTGGCTGTGGGCCCATTAATTTCACCTCACGTCTATTCAAAAAGTAGTCATCATTAATGTTTGAATTTGAATAGTGTTCCCACATAAAATGAAGCGGATGAAAAAGGGCACTCTTTCCTACCTCGCCACTATCATGGAATACCTCGTCGCTGAGGTACTTTCATATCCTTTCTTGCTTTATGTAAATGGTTTCTGTAGCAGACAAAAGACATGGGTGTCCTCATGATGTAGTCAATACAAAAAATAGATTCCCCCCCCAATCAATTTTATTTTCTACATACTCCTCTGCCTATGCAAAAATGGGAGCTTTAGAACAGGGTATGTGCATCCATCAAAGTCTAATGGAAGGTTGATTATTGTCAAATATCACAGTTGGAAATTCTTATTAGATCTGTATGCAAAATGTGGAAGCATATGTTGGGATATGGTGTTGTACACCATTGCATAAATTGATTTATTTAGTTATTTATTTATTTTAGACTGCAGGAATCAGTCGGGTATCCATCCCCCTATAAACTGCATTATGCTTGGTAAACTTTTTTCACATGACCGGAGGCGCTGGAATGACACGCCTCTGGTAGCACAAGTTTGGGGGGAAACTAGACCTCATGACCTATTTCCTGCAACATGATGCTTTAGCCAATCGAGTTAGCCCCCCCGCCCTTGCATAAATTGATTTATTATAATGTTGTAATTAAATAATTATTTAGTTGTGATGCACCTTGGTGGTGTGGATAATCACACTAGGTAATTATTTGGGGACCACTTGATGTTGTATTGTAACATTGTATTATTATTTAATGTGTGGGAGACATGTGATAATAATTTAATATTAGAGAAATATTAAATAAAGTGAAGTTTTAGTACCCAACATTAAATAAGGGGTGAGTGGTTTTGTATTCACATGGTTTTGTGGTATGTGGTTTTACCTTACCACTAGTTGTATTTTGTGTGAGCTTGTGTCTATAAAAGTAAACACATGTGTAGTGGTTTGGGCTGGCTGAGTGGTTTGGATGTCATTATTGAGTCTTTTTGAGGAGTGCATTTATGAAGCATGGCATGGGATGTGTGGATTTATGTTTGGACACATGGAGATGCATTGAGAGACTTAATGCTTTAGAGGTATTCATTGTAACTCTTATATTTCTTTATTGTTGAATAATATGATGGAGTATGGATGCTTTTAGAGTCTGGTATTTTCCCCCCTTGAGGGTTTTCCCAAGGTATATCTTGTGTTATCTTGTGGCTTGTTTATTTGATCTATGCATTCTAGTTATTTGTATGCATGTTTATCTCTCATGGGTTATGTAGGAAATATATTAAGATCATGGGTTAAATGCAATATTTCCTAACAAGTGGTATCAGAGTTTTCATGGTTGAAGAATTTTTGTTATAACCCTAGTTTGAGAGTTTTTGCAAAGTTGAAGCCATGGAAATGCATGTAGGGTTTGAGGCATTACAAGATATGGGACACATGTTGCAGGTGTTTGTATGCATATTTGGGCTTTTGGGTTGTCAAGATTTGTTAGGTTTATTCCAAATCTAAAGTTTTCCAAATTTGGGTGAAAGAGGGTTTCTTGGTTTGAGTTTTCATATGACGGTTTTGTAGGGAAAATTTCATAGATGACCTCTTGAGACAAAATGGACCTAATGGTTGGATTAATGTTGGCAAAGAGATGAATATTGACATAAAATTTGACTTATTTTGGAAAACTTGAAAAAAAGGCAAAAAAAGTTTAGTCGTACAACCATTTAGGTCGCCCAATTTTGCCATGTGCAGGAAATTGTTGAAAAATAAATTTTTGCAGAATTCTTTTTTTTGGTATACTTGAAAAATACAAATTAAAATTATTAGAAATTACTTTTGAAAAAGTTTAAATTAATATATATATATATAATGAATGGTTCATAAGCGCAACACTTGCTAAAGGTTTTGCAAATGGGGTTGCAAGCTAAGTGGGTTTAACCTTGGGGAAAACTCCATGGTTAAGCGCGCTTGAGTTGGAGTAGTACTGGGATGGGTGACCTCCTGGGAAGGCCCAATGCTTCACCTCTATGAGCATCACCTAGATGTATGAGTGTTAAGTGGACTATTCATTATCATGAAAGATGGGTTCTTGTGAACCACTACTCATGAAACATGGGTCAATGAGTTTGAATCATAAAACTACATGGTTGAATCCCGATAGCAATATCACAATTCAACACATAGTGGAAAATACCTCCTACTTATCAATTGATGAGCTAAAGGGGCTCTACAATGAATGATTCATAAGGCAAGAAACTTGCTAAAGGTTTTTCAAATGGGGTTGCAAGCTAAGTGGGTTTAACCTTTGGGAAAACTCCATGGTTAAGCATGCTTGAGTTGGAGTAGTACTGGGATGGGTGACCTCTCAGGAAGGCCTAGTGCTTCACCTCTGTGGGCATCACCTAGATGTAATGACTGCTAAGTGGACCATTCATTATCAGGAGAGATGGGTTCTTTTGAACCACTACTCATGAAACATGGGTCAATGAGTTTGACTCATAAAACTACACAGTTGAATCTTGATAGCAATATCACAATTTGACAAGTCATGGAAAATATATTCTACTTATCAATTGATGAGCTAAAGGGCTCTTTAATGAATGGTTCATAAGGCACAACACTTGCTGAATGTTTTGCAAATGGGGTTGCAAGCTAAGTGGGTTTAACCTTGGGGAAAACTCCATGGTTAAGCGTGCTTGAGCTGGAGTAGTACTAGGATGGGTGACCTCCCAGGAAGGCCCAGTGCTTCACCTCTGTGAGCATCACCTAGATGCAATGAGTGTTAAGTGGACCATTCTTTATCATGAGAGATGGGTTCTTGTGAACCACTACTCATGAAACATGGGTCAATGAGTTTGACTCATAAAACTACACAGTTGAATCTTAATAGAAATATCACAATTTGAAACGCCGTGGAAAATACCTCCTACTTATCAATTGATGAGCTAAAGGGGCTCCATAATGAATGGTTCATAAGGTACAACACTTGCTGAAGGTTTTGCAAATGGGGTTGCAAGTTAAGTGGGTTTAACCTTGGGGAAAACTCCATGGTTAAGCGCACTTGAGTTGGAGTAGTACTGGGATGGGTGACCTCTCAGGAAGGCCCAATGCTTCACCTCTATGAGCATCACCTAGATGCAATGAGTGCTAAGTGGCCATTCATTATCATGAGAGATGGGTTCTTGTGAACCACTACTCATGAAACATGGGTCAATGAGTTTGAATCATAAAACTACACGGTTGAATCCTGATAGCAATATCACAATTTGACACGCCGTGGAAAATACCTCCTACTTATCAATAGATTAGCTAGAGGGGCTCTATAATGAATGGTTCATAAGGAAAAACACTTGCTGAAGGTTTTGAAAATGGGGTTGCAAGCTAAGTGGGTTTAACCTTGGGAAAAACTCCATGGTTAAGCACGCTTGAGATGGAGTAGTACTGAGATGGGTGATGGGAATGCCTAGTGCTTCACCTTTGTGAGCATCACCTAGATGCAATGAGTGCTAAGTGGACCATTCATTATCATGAGAGATGGGTTCTTGTGAACCACTACTCATGAAACATGGGTCAATGAGTTTGAAGCATAAAACTCACCAATATCACAATTTGACACGCCGTGGACAATACCTCCTACTTATCAATTAATGAGCTAAAGGGGATCTATAATGAATGGTTCATAAGGCACCACTTGCTGAAGGTTTTGCAAATGGGGTTGCAAGCTAAGTGGGTTTAACCTTGGGGAAAACTCCTTGGTTAAGCGTGCTTGAGCTGGAGTAGTACTGGGATGGGTGACCTCTCGAGAAGGCCCAATGCTTCACCTCTATGAGCATCACCTAGATGTAATGAGTGCTAAGTGGTCAATGATTTGACTCATAAAACTACATGGTTGAATCCTGATAGCAATATCACAGATTGGATATAATTTTTATCTTTCCCAAATGGATTGAGTATAATGATTCCATAAAATGTGAAATAGTCATATGCTTGGGTTTAGATCACTTTTTGTTGACTTTATAAGTCATGGAAGATCATCTAAACCCCAAATGCACCTTCATCTTTAAAATGTGTAGTTTTTAGATCAATCCTTCATAGATATTGTTCAAAATTGGGGAAGTGAGCTTCTAAAAGTAAGAAGCCCCAAGATGTATGCTCTATTAAAAACTCACAATCCTAAAATATCCATAGAGATTAGAACAATAATATATTGTTTCAAGAATATTCTATTGAGAAGGAAATGATTAAAATGAAACTAAACACTCTCAATGAATTAATCATAGTTAGAGGGATGAACTAGGATCAATTCATGGAGGAAATATATTTGATCTCAAAACTAATAAATGTACAAGCAAATAAAAATAATCTAATCTAAAGGCAAAATTTTTGAGAAATTTAGCTAGCTAAAGGTTCAAAAAGAACACAAAATATTTCCACAACTTAACTAGGGAAAGAAGAAGCTAAAAAATCACTTTCGTCAAATCTTATAGAGGAGAATATCTCATTGATCTTGTAATGGAGCGAATTTGCACCCCTAGGAAAATTCCCCATTTACATCACCCTTGCTTTAAAAATAATAATTTGATGATGCAAATTCACATCTGCCACCCTTCTCCATCCACTTGGAAGCTCATTTCCATGTCGGTGGAGGAATCTTGTCAAGGACATGTGCACACCGCGTGGATGTCCTACGCTTCCTGTTCCTGCTCCCGTCCAGGAGGTTTCCCTTCCACCAACAACAGTTGTGGAGGACACGCCTATGGTAGAATAGGAGCCTCCCATTCCTTCTCAATCAGTGACTTCTAGTTCCCAGAGTTGACGAAACCAGCTTGCATGTGAGCATAAGCACCAAAGAAAGGCTTTGGCTATTTAACAAGTTGCCTTGCAGAAGGCAGAAGGGGAGCCAACAACTCTTGTCTCAACATCTCCAGCTGTGCCTCACTCTTATGCTCCTTCCATTTCAATTCCCCTCACCTCAGTTTTGCTTTCGTCTCCCCACACAAATGCTGATGACCCTCACCCTAAAAGAGTGCAGGTGTTCATTGCTCCCTTGGTGGAGCCCCCTCTTTTGATGTCCCTTTTGGACATCCCTCCATTTTTTCTGACCTGTGGACATGTTAAACACCATGGTGATGTTTTCTACTACTCTTTCCTCTTCCTCCTCACATTTTGCTTATTCTGTGGGGATCCTGCATCCTCCGCTGAAGTGTAAGTTGGAGGATGACCTCACCCCTAGTGGAGGTTGGAAGAAGGGATCACCTTCTTTGGAGGGGAGTTCTGCTTTGGCTTGTGCTATCCTTGTGGAAGAGGCGGCCCTAGCATCTCCTGAGTTTGTCACTATCCCTCTTGACAAGGTCGACAGTGGATCTTGAGTGCCTCCTTCCTCTCCCACCCAGTTAACACATGGCACCCCTGTTAAGTGCATGTTTAACTTGGTGGATGATGTCTCGGCTCTATCATCAATCTTTGTGAGGTTGATGACTTTTACCTCACAAGAGTTGAGTGAAGGAGACCTTGAGGGGAATTCTTCCTTCGATCTTGTCATAGGAGAGTCAGAGGGTGCTCCCCTCACTATCCCACCCTTGCAAGCTCATCCACCCTCCCCATATGATGATCTAGATTGGGAGAATGACGACCTCCTAGTTGATGAGGACTAGAGGAGTACCTCTTCTTTATTTGTAGATTAGATTTGTGTGTGTGTTGTGTCCCCCCCATGCTTGTTTTTATGTGTTCCTAGAGGACCCTTGTCACCCTTGTAGGTGCTTGGATACAAGATTAAAATTGTGCCGTAAAATTTCTCTATATGTTTCAACATTCTTCTATATGTTGTAACTTGATTTTTGACAATTGGGGACGATACAAAGTGTTGGGGGCATTTAGGCCTCCCTTCCATGTTGACCCAATTTTTTAATTTTGTTTTCATGTTCTCTTCTTTAGATCTGGGAACTTTGGGGACTGATGATCTTTTGTTCACGCATATATTATGGGTTACCTATAAGAACTGATCTGACCCTAGACTCCCAAATCCCCTTGTCTCTTGATTTCATTGTCTTTGCTTGTTCCTTGTTTTCTTTGTTTTTTCTTGCTTCTCTTTCTGCTTGCTTTGTGATGTTGTGGTGCTTACGTGTTGTCCAGGCTCTCATGTGCAACAACATTTCCATGCTTACATCTCGCTATGTCTCGTGGGCCACAACATCACTTTCTTTTCTTCCTTTCCTTAGGATGCCGCGTGCTTCGTCAATTCGCACACACCATCCTAAGGGGGAGCTACTACTTCTCTTATTTTCAATAAGGTGAATTTGGTGGCCAACGAATCTCTTACTGAAAATTTTGCATTTTTCAACAATCGCATCCTTCAACAAGGATCCCCTTGATCATTTTTTTTCAAAAATGGATTCGTAGCAAAAAGAATCGAAAAAACTTGCCTTCGAGAAGGCCATTCTTTTTATTGGATTCCTTGACAAAAGAGATCTTTCAAAAGGATTCCTTGATGATAGAATCATTTGTGAAAAGTGTTATGCTTTTTAATCGTAGTGTCCCTTTGAATGGGCCCCTTGCTATCTTGAAGGGTTCCCAAGGGACCCCTTTGAAAGCTTCTCTTTCAATTATTTTCTTTGGGATATGATTGTCTTTCTGCATGAATTTTGCTTGCCTAACATGTTTTGTCTACAACTTAACGTGTTGTTTTGTAGGATCGACCACTTGTAAAGTCGCTTTCATAATGAAGCTTGGAGGACCGAGCACCTTGTCAAGCTTGCCTTGTAGGACCGAGCACCTGTAAGGACAAATCAGACTCTACGAAGCCTTTTTTTTCCGGCCCCCCAAGACTAAGAACCTGTGGTGCCCCCTTTGTAGGACCGAGTACCTATAAAGTGCTTTCTTTCTGCAAGATCGAGCAGCTGTAGAACCTTTGTTAAGCTTTTGTAGGATCAAGCACCCATGGATCCAACTCTATAGTACCGAGCACCTGCAGAAATTTTTTTCACCTTCCGCATGATGAGTACCTATGGAGCCACCTCTCTCTCCTACACATCTGAGCATGTCAGATTGCGGTCTGATTCCTCGATGGTTCAAGTATATGCTTTCAACTTTTTTCTGCTTTACCTTGCATTTGCTGACACATATGCTCACTAAAGTGGGGGCAAAATGTAATGGAGTAAATTTGCACCCCTAGAAAAATTCCCCATTTATATCACCCCTACTTTAGAAAATAAAAATTTAATGATGCAAATCCATATCCGCCACCCTTCTCCATCCACTTGGAAGCTCGTTTCCGAGTTGGTGGAGGAATCCTTTCGGGGACGCACACATGCTGCATGGACATTCACGTGTTGTGTTTCCGTCATGATAGGATTCCTACCTCTAGAATCTACAAAGGTGTTACGTTTCTCCATTGATGATGAACTATAATGTCTCTACCTCCCTTGACCATTGAGAAATGAGTCTTTTGACTCCTTTTGGTCATTCAAATGCTCTATCCTTTTCATTCCTTCACTCTCTCTTGATTCTACTTCATTCTACTACACACTTTCAACTTCATTCTCTCACACTTCCAAGCTCTCAATTTAGTCCATTGTAGCTACAAGCTGCTACTTTCTTGGCTCCTCCACTTCGTTCATTGCAACAACGTTGTTATTGGAGAATTTGCAGGCTCACCCCTTCCTCTACTTGGCTTGAGAGCACATAGCTGCGAAGGTGATATCTTCCATTGTCACTTGCTTTTGCATCATTGTATTTACATAGTAGCATATTGTTGTTTGTGTTCTTGTTTGGAACCACTATTTCCATACATCTCTTTATCATTTTCTATACTCGTTGCTATTTGCTTCTCCATGGAGGTGGAAACACCAAAGCATGGGACTAACTGAGGCAGTCCTCTAAAAACAACCCCAAGATTTTCCTTGGTCTTATGTGTAGAGGTGTTCTTGCGTGGAGCTCATCGACTATTCGATTCTCATGTAGAAAGGTTTGTTTTCCTTACCTTCTCTTTGTAAAATTTAGATTAGTTTAGAGGTAATATTCTTCTTGTGGTACTTCATTTCCACGCCTTTTCAAATATTCTGTCATAGTATAAAACATTAGCAGTTAGGTAGTTAGTTGGATTTCTAGCGTTTTAATCTATTTTCAGGACTCTTTGTCCGTACAAACACCAACACCCATCAGAGATGCCAACATGCTGCACTAGAGTCCATAATCCACGCTATCATCCTTAGACAGTGAGATGTATGGGTAGCGAATTGAACTCTCAAAATCAGCTCTCTTGACCCCGTGAAACATTCAGTTTAGCAGAAGGACAGTAGCACTCATATTTTTTGAAAATGAAGGTGAAATTGTAGCTTAAAACTTGTAAACCTACGAGATTGTAGATTTAATTAAGTGTTCTTTGTTACAATTCTTTGTGTATGATTAATCTGTCTAGATCAATTTTACCAATTGTAGAAAGAGATAGAAGATTGTAGAAGAATGATACTGTGGATTTAATTAAGTGTTCTTTTTCACAATTATTTGTGTATGACTAATCTGTTTAGATCAATTTTACCAATTATAGAAAGAGACAAAAGATTGTAGAAGAATGAGAAAAGAAGATAGAAGTGAAACATCATATACGTAGAGAAACCCTTTTGGGAAAAAACTCCACCACCAAAATCAATAGTGCTTGTATTATTTAGCCTTCGAACAAGATTACAATAATACTGTATCAATCCTTGATTGATATGCTTCTTTGCCTTCAACAATCCTTCTTCACAACCTGCACAAAACTCTCATACACTTTCTACAACACAAGCTATCAATGCATTCCATGTGACCAAGCATGAATCCACACATCTCATGCCATGCTTCAAACCCTCACACATGCACAAGCTCAACCTACTAACCTGCAATAAACTTTGATGCAATTGCTGCAATAAATAGACAATTAATGAGCATGTAAACTCAACAAGAGTTGAACAAAATAAGAGCTTGAAGCTCTTCTTAAAAAACCATGCCTATATTGTGCAAGTAGAGTTCCACGCTGTAACATGAAGTCAAAACCAAAGTCTCCTCAATTTAGGCGCCCCAAACTAAACACTTAATTGATCGTTGGTCAAGAAAATATCTTGCAAGCATCACCTCAAAGTTGGCACCCAAGAATGGGCCCACTTAATTGAGCCTTGTAAATATCTTCTCATGCAAAATGTGTTAACTCAAAGATGCCAACTTGGGTGCCCAAGGTGGTCCCAGATCAATCTTAGTTAATGGAAACATATCTCTCCACCAATTCATGCAAACATTATGCATGATTGATCATCCCCACTTAACCGAATGTATCCACCTGCTATCTATCATGCAACTAAAGTCATTAGTCAAGCAACTCAAGTCAACTAAAGTCAACTAGCATTCAACTCAAACTAACTACATGCAACTGAGGATAACTGAATTGAACTAAATTGATACTGAACTGAATTGAACTCCACTCATGTAAATATCAATCCCTAACTTGTAGGATCTAAACGTACATTATTGAAGTGTTATCAATCCTCCAAACAATTAAATTAAGCAAGGTGGGTTCCACCTTCCATGTGGGCACCCCATGTGCTCCTATTTTGTAGGAGCTCTTCTTGGGCATCTCCACATGTTCCTATCATTTAGGAATAATTACAAATTTCAATTTACATGTTCATTTCATTTGAATTTAATCTCTTTTTAATCCTAGTGTTGGGGAACACTTTCCAAGGACTTAGGAGATACATGAAATATGTTTAGCATTACAATTAAATGGCATCCTATTCCCAACATTATTGCTCTTCCTTTTCAACCTTAAGAACTTAACCTTTTCAATTAATTTAGCAAAGCTGAGGTAGATCAGGGCAGCCTATTGCTTAGGACTCTCCCATGACCTGGAGTCCCGGAATAGCTGGTCCCCCTCCTCTACAAATCATAAACTCATTACGGTTGAATCAATCTTCTTTTTTAGTGAACTACTTGGAAATGAGGAGAATTCAAACTTGTAGGAGCAAAATTCAAACTTGTAGGAGCAAATAGAATTTTCATAGTTCATTCTATTCACTATCATAAGTGAAGATATTCAAATCTTAATGGAATCTTTCACTAAGGAAGAGATCAATTTGGATTCCTTGTAAGCGAACTCAAACACTAGACATGAAAGCAATCAATCAATCCTCGAAAGATCCATCGTTGAAGGTATCGACACTAGACATATTGAAAGCAATCACCCAATTTACAATACAAATAAAAAGGCATGATAATCAAGCTTAATAAATAATCAAATCATATGATGAAGTAATTGGAGGTTCCTCATGAAAATCCTAGAAAAAATTGACTTCTATGTGATAATTTGAGGGAATTGATCTCAGAATGAAGTAGAAGTTGAAGACTATTTGCTTGGTTTCTTATTGTTTAAATCATGCAACATTGACATGATAATAATTAAGGGAAATTTCATAGTGATCATTCTATGCATATATAAAATATGCTCTATTAATTGGAGACTAAACATCACTTTGAATGAAGTATGTGTTATACTAGGTAGTTTAACATCTTTAATTGTCACACATTGCTATCAGTGGTTGGCCTAGCCTTACCAATATATGGGACCACTAAAACATTTAATCTTGATGTTGGTACAATTATTCCACCTTCTATGAGCATTCCTTGGTGTCATGTACCAATCAATTCCTATGTTGGAGTGATACTTCCCACAAATTTGGTTTAGTTCAAGAGGGTTTTGACCTCATTAGTTTTTTCCAGATGCTTCTCACTCCTTAGCTACATGATAATCATTTATTTCTATCTCTCTCTCCTTTCTAGGCTCTTTGTTCTACCTAAAAATTCACAATGGAGTTGCTCATTCACTTTGGTTGTGAATTATAGTAGATGACCATCATTGTGGAGATCAATGAAGCTAGATTTAGAAATTTCTTCTTCTTCCAAGGTGGTGATATCATAGTTGTCATTTTAGAAATGTTTGGTATGGATCTCATCAAAGGATTTATTTGACACAATGTCAACATTGACATCTCTTCCATGTTTTTGTGTAATATCTATACCCTCATTAGTGACAAGGATCATACCAAGGCCATGGGACAATATTACATTTGGAATAAGAGCATGATAGGCATGGAAGTAATTGTTGATAGCATTGCTCTTGTAAGTGTGAGTACTCTTCCTCTCAATGGATTTAAATGCTATGGGTTGTCTTCAATTGATATTATTCTTGACATTAAGACTAGATTCATAGTGTTGGATAAAAAAATTACAGATAGTTAAGATTCTCAGAGATTTGGTGAGTTTTTACAACCCATCATTAGATGTTTTCACACTTTGTGAACCTAAGAAGAGATCCTCAATCCATTTTGTTAATATCCTACAATCAAGGCGTTCCATGAGAACATATTTCTTTGAGGCATTATGTCAAATAGTTTGTGTGCCTTGTCTATGCTTCCACATTTTGCATATCTTGCAATCATGACATTTGGTCAAACAATTCTTGGAGCCATCTTGTCATAAAGTTCACGTGCCTTGTCTAAGCTTACACATTTTGCATACATGTCTACCAGAGGCAGTTTTAGCTACAACATCTGATAAAACTCCTCGATCGTGATGGATGTCCATACCCTGTTCCAAAGCTCCCATTTTCGCACAAGTTGGGAGGACACCGAAAAAGGTGACAGAGTGTGGCTTTACACCAGCCAATCCTTTTCAACAAACAAAATTTGTGCATGTCCTGCAATCATAACATTCCATGAGACCATATTTACTTGAGGCATCCGGTTAAATAGTTCATGTTCCCTACCTATGCTTCCACATTTTGCATAGATGTCTAATAGAGCATTTCCAACTGTGATATCTGACGATAATCGACCTTCCATTAGACTTTGATAGATGTCCATACCCTGTTCCAAAGCTCCCATTTTTGCACAGGCAGGGAATATGTGGCAAATAAAACTGATTGGGAGGGAAATCTGTTTGTTGAATCAACTACATCGTGAGGACACCCATGTCTTCTATTTGCTGCAGAACCATTTGCGTAAAGCAAGAAAGGCCATGAAAATACCTCAATGGCGAGGTATTCCTTGACAGTGGTGAGGTAGGAGGGAGTGCCCTTTTCCATCCGCTTTGTTTTATGCAGGAACACTGTTCAAATTCAAATGTTAACGGTGACTATTTTCTGAACGAAAATGGATAGGAATGGACGTGAGGTGAAAGTAATGGTCTCAAAGCCACCTAAGCAGTCAAAGCTTAATGTGTGCTATTTAAGCCAACCCAATTTTATTATCAGAGTGTCTCGCTATATGTATTGTCAAGCATTGTAATGCTTATGAAATATCCATAAAATGGATCTAGATGGCTCCCTCTTGATATACATATATGAAAACAAAGGATCCATAGTTCCCAACCTATATGGAGTTGACAGTCGGTACCCTATGGTGAGACCTTGATTCCAGCTATAAACTATACACTATATACCAGAAAATTGACGGATGATGCATCACATGAATACGGTCGCCCATCACCCATATAGTGATTGGATTGGGAGTTACTAAAGTTGGATGTTTTACTTATTTCGGTTCAATCAATTGTGTCGGTTGAAAGCAAGTTGTTCTTGAACAGTTTTTGAATGACAAGGTGACTACTGATTATGCACAAAATGGTTTCCATGATTGAGATGATTAAATTTCCTCTCAGAGGTCTTGAGTCTCCTAGTATACTATAGAAGCATCACCCATAGATTATGGCTATTCGTTAAACCATTTTGAGGAATGATTCTTTGTATTTCCAAAGAGATTTTAATTCACCGGTATTTCCTTAGAGAAAGTAATGCATTGTGGGATGTATAAAATGTCATTGCCTAGGGGTCGATAAAAGCCTCTTGTGTGGAAGGTGCTTGACACAATAACCATGACAACAAAAGCATGTTTTCTTCTTCCATTGTTCACTTTTTGTTGAGGAATACATTTTCCTATCTTAATATCGATTAGATAATATCAATTCACTAAGTTAGACCTATTAGAATGGAACACAGGTCCAATAAGATGATATAAATAATACAATTTTGAATATATTTTTTTTATCACATTTTCATCCATTTCTTATTTCCTACTGGAGGATTTATAATTGCACACACATGATACTCTATCACACGCCTTTGCCCACATTTTGTGTTATATAACTCCATTTGGAATGGTCTACATATACAATAGTTGGGTACCATGCATATGCTTCAAAAGGTTTGCACAGGGATGCATTCTCTACACATTTCTAATGCTACTTGAGTGGTTTGTAAGTAGACCCAAACACTTGTTCATAATAAAAAATAACTTTTTCATGAACTTCAACCAAGAGGTGTGGCAATGCATATTGTTTGGTTGTGAGAGAATGATCTCAAAGTGGTATGAAATTCATGTTAGCACAATAGAGTGTATTTTTTCTATAGAGTTTGGAGCTATGAAAGACAATAGTCCAAACTGTTGATAAATTTGCACAAAACAAATGAAAGAAATTACAAAATTTAAACAATTTGGCAAACAAAAAACAAAGACAAGAAGAACACACAAATTTTTATAGTGGTTCACAAAATTGGCTACATCCACTTTCCACGCAGGATAATATCTTATTAATTTCAGTTCAATACAATAGCATATGCTACAACATTTTATCTTTTATTTAGCAACTCTTTTCACAATACCAAGTTCGAAATAAACCGCCTTCAAGAAAGGGAGGCAAAGAGATGGTAAAAAGAAAGGAACAACCAAGAAAGGACCGTTGGGCTTCATATACACCCAAAAATCTCCCACTTGAAGTCCAATGATCGATGCAACATACTAGACATTCCTTGCTTGGTCCTTTATTGTCACTTCTTCAGAATGCTGAGAGAAGCTCTACAAAATTCGAACTTCTCCCTTGGAACTACCTTTGTCAATGCATCCGCCAAATTGACTTTCATGCCAATTTTCTCCACCTGCAACTTACCCTCATCAAGAACATGTCTAATAAAATGATATCTCAGTTCTATATGCTTGGTCCTATTGTGAAAGGAGAAATTATTGGCCAAGTGAATAGCACTATTGCTATCACAAAACAAAGTGAAAACTGATTGCTTACACCACAATTCACCCAATAATCGTTGTAACCATATCATCTCCTTTGCTCCTTCAATTAGAGAAATGTATTCTACCTCAGTAGATGAGAGTGCAACCACTTGTTGCAACCATGAAACCCAACTGATTGCTGCCCCAACAAAGGTAAACACATAACCTATCGTAGATCTCCTTTTATCCAAATCTCCAGCCATATCTGAATCAACATATCCTCACAGCTGAGTGTCCTTGCCACCAAAACATAAAACATGATCCGAGGTACCTTTAAAGTACCAAAAAATCCATTGTACTGCTTTCCAATGAGATTTACCTGGATTACTCATAAATCTGCTCACAACTCCCACTACATGAGCAATATCCGAACAAGTACAAACCATGGCATACATGAGACTGCCAATTGTTGATGAATATGGAACACACTTCATGTGTTGTGGATCTTCTTGAGTTTGAGGACACATAGCTGAAGATAGGCAAAAATGATCAGCCAATGGAGTACTAACGGATTTGACATGCGTCATATTGAATCTATCCACAATTTTGGCAATATATTTTTCTTGATATAATTTAATTTCTCTTATTTTTGTCCCTAATTATTGTCATCCCCAGAATCCTCTTCGTTGCCCCTAAATATTCATAGCAAAGTGTTGAGCTAAATGTTGCTTTAATTCACGAACAATCCTCACACTAGTGCCAACAACCAACATATCATCAACATAAAGTAAAGGAATAACAAACTCACCATTAGCAAGCTTCTTATAATAAACGCAGGGGTCTGATTCACAACGAGTGAAATGTTGCTGAGTCATGAAGCTATCAAATTTAAGATACCACTGCCTCAGGGCTTGCTTGAGCCCATACAAACTCCGCTTCAATGTACAATATAAATGCTCCTAACCCTGTTTAGAAAAACCTTCAGGCTGCTCCATTTACAACTCCTCTTCAATACCCCCATGAAGAAACATTGTTTTGACGTCAAGTTGCTCAAGCTCAAGGTCCCAAATAGTTGTCATACCCAAGACTACTCGAATGGTGGTCATTTTCACAACTGGTAAAAAAAGCTCATTAAAATCAATCCCATTTTTCTAATCAAAATCCTTCACAACCAATTTGGCCCTATATCATTTATTACCTCCATATTCTTCTTTCAGTTGATACACCCATTTATTCTTTAGAGGTTTTTGATTTGGTGGAAGAGTAACCAAATCCCATGTATCATTAGCTCTCAAAGACTCCATTTCGTCTTGCATTGCCTCCATCCATTGCACTGAATTTGCATCTTTGCAAGCTTGTTTGAAGGTTGTAGACTCTGATTGATCAGAAAGCAGTAGTTCATAATCATCATATTTTGATGGACGCCTTCTCTCCTTGGTAGACCTCCTTAATCAAGGAGCTTGTTCTTGCAAACTGGAGTCTTCCAAATTCATTCTTTGTAACTATCTTTGGACATCTTCTATATCAAATTGGAAATCTCCCTGTTGTGGCACACTCCCCTGTTCCAAAACATGTACTCTAATATGCTTCCTGTTTATACCTCCAATATGGTCTCCTAAATCCTACATGTGACCACTCTGCTTATGGTCTTGTATTACCAATTGTTGAGGCTGAGTATTGACAGAGGAAGCCGCACCAAAACATTTAGAGGATTTTCTAAAATTTGTTGTTCATGAGGTGCTAATTGAAACAACGAATTTCCACCTAGGGCAAGCTGCATATTGACATGGGGAGGCTGTGAATTACTTAATAGAGGCCATGTAGAACTGGATAGAGGCTATGATAAAGAAAAATGATGAGGAAGTGTAAATTGCGTGCGAAGAGAACTTTGGGAAGATTGCACAATAGCTTGAGGAGGTGACACATCAACAAATAAAGGATGCATTTGAATGTTTGATGGAAGTGAATGACCAATAGAAGGCTATGAAGGAATATATGAGGGAGGTACATTAACAAATGCAGGTTGGTTACTAACAGATAGAGGTTGCGTAATAACATGTGAAGGTAGTGATTAAACAAGAGGAGAAATGGTAATAAGAGAGGGTTGTGCACAAACAATTTGAGATTGAAAACTAACACTAGGAGTAAGGCCCTTTGTTTTTTGTATACTATTGCCATTATCAAACAAATCTACCTGTATATAATCATGTAAAGATGTGTTCTGTTTTTGCAAACCTAGGAAGATTGTCTCATTAAATATAACATCCCAAGAGCAAGTAACCTTTTTGGCAACGAGATCCCAAAGCCTGAAACCAAACTGATCCTCACCATAGCCAAGAAAAATACATCTCTTCGATTTAGGATCAAGTTTTGATCGTTGCTGCTTAAGAATGTGCACAAAGGCTTCATAGCCAAACACACACAAATGATGATAAGAAATTCTTTTCTCGAGCCATTGCTCCTCTGGGATATCAAAATCCAATTGAGATGAAGGAGCTCGATTGATTAAATACACTGTAGTGTTACAAGCCTTTTCCCAAAACTCTTTTCCCAATCCAACATTCAAGAGCATACATCGAGCTCTTTCAAGAATCGTTTGATTCAACAACTCATCTGCACCATTTTCTTGAGGGGTGAAAGGAGACACTTTAATTCTTTGAATGCCATTATCTGCACAAAAAGTGTCAAATTCTGAAGAACAAAAATCTCCCCCATTATCTGTTAGTAGGCATTTAATTTTGTGCCCAATTTGATTTTCAACCATAGCCTTAGAAGTCTTAAATTTTAAAAACACCTAGGATTTTCTATTCAACATATAAATCCAAACTTTGCGAGTGCAATTATCAAGAAAAGTAATAAAATAATTAGCACCTCCAAAGGTGGTTATGTTAGTTGGATTGAAAAACATCTGAGTGCACGAGCTCCAAAGGTGTAGAATTCCTCTCATGACCAATCTTCACGAAGCTGGTCCGACTCTGTTTGCTATAAAGTCAATGCTCACATAAATCTAAATCAACTAATTTTAGGCAAGGAAGTTGATCCTTTTGAAGCATGACTTCAAGTCCTTTTTGCTCATATGTCTGAGCCTCTTATGCCAAAGCTCTGAACCACTGTCCACAATCGCCATTGCAACTTCCACTTCACCATTGCACTCTAAAACATAAAGATTACCCAATTTTTCGCCTTTTGCAAGCACCAAAACACCCTTGGTTACTTTCCAAGTATCTGAATAAAAATTCACATTGCACCCTTGAGCAATAAGCTGACTCATCGATATCATATTTCTTTTTAATGTGGGAACATGTCTTACATCTTTCAAAGTCCATTTATTTCCATTTTTTGAATGCAACATCACATCACCCTTTCCTACTATCTCACATTCTTTGTTATCACCAAGAAAAACTCTACCAAACGTACCTTCTTGGTAATTTGTGAAAGCCTCTTGACATGGAGTAGCATGGAAAGAAGCACTAGAATCGAGCACCCACGAATTGGTAATCGTGTCACTTGTTGATAAAACCAAAACACCATCATCTACAACATTTAATTCATTCTTTCTTACCTTGTCTTGTTCCTTTTTATAATTCCAACAATTCTATTTTGTGTGACCCGATTTTCCACAAAACCAACAAGCACCATTTCTGCCTCTGGACTTCGATCTTGGTGCAGATTTGGGCATTCTTCTATTATTGTTTCTGCCTCTTTCTTGACTCCTTCCCCTTTCGTTAGTGCTTACAACAATTAAAGTGTCACCAGATGAGGGCTCTTTATTCTTTTTCCTCATGTATTCACTAAGAAGTGTGGCTACAACATCACCAAAGTTTAATTTAATTTTGGCAGCCACTAAAGTGCTTACTGCCATCACCACTCCTTCCCAGCTGTTTGGTAAAGAACATAATAAAAAAATTGCTTTAATTTCATCATCTAAATTGATACCCATTGAAATCAATTGGGTGACCAAGATATTGAAGTCATTGAGGCGATTTGAAATGATCCCACCTTCTCTCATTTTCAAATTATATAGCTTTTTCATGATGAATACCTTGTTTGATGCTAATGCTATCTCATTCATGTTGGAGAGTTTATTCCAAAGCTCTTTCGTTGTCTTCTTAGCTGAAACATTGAATAGCACGTTGCTGGAAAATGAAAGAAAAATAGTTGCCCTTGCTTTCATATCCATTTTCTCCCAATCTTTGTCCGACATTGAACCTTTTCCCTTTGTTTTTCCAAGCAATGCGAGTAAGAGATCCTTCTTAATTAGCGGCGATTCCATTTGAATCTTCCACAATTCAAAGTTTTGGCCTGTGAACTTCTCAATCTTCCATTTTTCTACGTCATCCATACTTCTGGAAATTCTTCACCGATTTCCAAAACACCGTTTCAACATCGAGCTTCTTCACCAAGGTTTGATACCAATTGTTGACAAATTTGCGTAGAACAAATGAAAGAAATTACAAAATTCAAATAATTTGACAAACGAAAAACAAAGACAAAAAGAACACAGATTTTTTTAGTGGTTCACCAAATTGGCTACATCCACTTTATAGGCAGGAGAATATCTTATTAATTTCAGTTCAGTACAATATCATATGTACAACATTTTATCTTTTATCCAACAACTCTTTTCACAATACCAAGTTCGAAATAAACTGCCTTCAAGAAAGGGAGGCAAAGAGACGGTAAAAAGAAAGGAATGACCAAGAAAGGACTGTTGGGCTTCATATACACCCAACACAAACTCATTATCATTCATCCATAGAGCAACATATGGATTCATAGTTAGGAAAACAAATGCATTTGTCATCTCTGTGAATTGCTTCTCCAAGTATACAATAATCTAAAACTTTCTAACATTGTTATTATTTCTCAATTTAAAATATTTTGAATGACTTCCTCCATGGGTGAAGGGTTGCAGGAAATTGGTCATGTCCCTTGCGAAGGATATACATTATGTGGTATGTGAAGATACACGTTTTGTGTGGTCTATAAGTTAGACAACTCATAAAAATAATCATATGTACTTATTGTATAGACATGCAAAAGAGTCTATATATGAACTATAATAGTATCAATATAGCCATAGATTATTTTCAATGATTGTAAGATTATGTGATTTTTTTAAAATTATAATTATGATAGTTTTTATAAATCAAATATTTGAGAGTAAAAAAAATATTTTTGACAATTGTCTTTTCATGGAGAGAAATGAATGATTCTATCTAAAAATTAATGGATTTTTTTCAAACATACAATGTTGATCATTATTTAATGTTAGTTTTCCTTGGTGAGTTCATATTTAGAATGACATATAATGATGATTGAGGGTGATGGAAAATCTCTTAGTATATATTATAAATGAGTATCAATTTTGCCTACAAAATAAAAGATTTAGGGAAGCTTTCCATAAGGACATTTCTCAATTTTATGGAAGTAGGAATTTCTTTTAAATAATTTTTCTATGCTTCTAATTTTTTTTTTTGAAAAAAATATCAAATATTTTCTTCTTGGGGTGCAAACCGAGATATTAACATTTTATTGGGGAAGATTGTCCTTGTAATCATGTTGCTCAACTAGTACAATTATATATTTTTTAATACAATATAATCTATGTATTTATTCCTCCAAAAAAATAACATAGATTAGCAACAAAAATTATGTGGCTTACTAGGATTTTTGGCCTTGCATATATGTTGGTTGAGAATAAGGAGGTTTTCCATCAAGCTCTACATATCTTCTAGTCTAACATGTAAAAATTATTAGTATAGCCTAACTTGTTGTGCTATCATGTTAGAAATTAGGATCTTAGGAATACTAATAATTATAAATAAACATAAAATAAATAAAATGAGAATTATACAAGTATAGATTTTACATTGCACAAGATATAAAAATCCTTTCAGTTAAAAAACCTCATAAAGTGTCATTTTATTAAAACACTTATAAAAATGGTATATTCTAACATAGACCAAACATGGGGAACCACTTCTCCTTACTTGCACATGGAAAATAATACTTCATGTGCATAGTGATAAAATTCACTATCAATCTCCAAAATCATGTCCTCTTAAATGAGATGGAACCTCCTTAAATAAAGGATAAATGATGGTAAAATACTTGAAGGGATATTAGTCACACCTATTCAAAGCAACCATTCATAAATAATTACTAATATAATAGTTATTAGATTATTAATGGTTAAAGGGTATATATATGCTTTATAACATAAGGTTTTATAACCTTATATTAGAACAATATATAAATTTTATAAGAGCATAACCCTTAATAACATTATGTTCTAACAAAAACACAACAAAACTAACCTAAAAAAATTGAAATATTTTTGGGTGATGCAGGACCGCATATGGACCCAAATGCTCCTGCATCAAACACCCCAAGTAAAAGAAAATTATGATCTTGGGCTCACAAAATGGAGTTGGATCGTACTATAAACACCTAAAATAGGACCTTACCCATCCACACCTAATTTTAGCCTATCCTTAGTCATTAATTAAATAAATATCTATTATTTATTTAATTATTCCAATTCATTCCCATCTTTATCATAATCCTTTAATTAAATAAATATTTGGTATTTATTTAATTAATATCCCTTTACATGATCACATTAATTAATAAATACTTTATGTATTTAATTAATTTCCCTTTATCCTCTATCCTTGTCCATCTAATCCAAACCTTTCATCTTATTCACATGGATCATAATCTAATGTCCTCATGTGACAAATGTCCCCTTCACATGTCTAACTAACTTCTTCTCTAGATTCATTAAACAAGTAGACACCTATCCAAAAGTCAAACTAATTTTTCATCTTATCCATTCATTTCATTTAACCTCTTAATCCCAACCATTGCCATAAGGATTTTTGTTCTTATCTCAATCCTAAACCTAAATTGTATCTATCATTTGACACTTGTCATATGATTGCATCCTTGATCCAAACCCTAATTCTCCCTCAATCTTATCCATCCATCATCAATCATTTCTAACCATTTATTTTGTCTCTTCAAGACTCTATATCTAGAGGCTCTCATCCTTCATTTTCATATCTAGAATCTATTGTCATACCTACATGCTATCAAAATATCTATTGAATCAAGCTTGTTATCATCATTATCAAATCATATCAAGGTTATGCTAAAGCATTGAACAATCCACATATCAACATCAAAGAGAAAATCAAATGGAATAAGGGTGCACTCCATTTCTGCTCATCAAGGAGAGAAGCAAATATTCCAGGTGAAGGTATTATGCTTTGTATTGCTTTTATCTTCCTTTGTTTGCCTTCAATATTTTCAAACCTATTCAAGTACAACTAACCTTTTAGATTGTAAACAATCTATAGCAAACTCCATTACTACAATAGATATCTTGAAATTATTCTTCCTTCTCCTCTTCAACATTTTCCTTCTCTCCTCTTCCACTAAATTTTCCCACCATCCTCTTTTCCACTCATGGAATTTGTTAGTTCATGTACCAGCCTCCTCCAATTGTTCTTTCCTCTCTTCCATTCTTTTGTGGGATTCAACCAACCAAATTTTGACCTCCACAAAATATCCCTCCTCTATCCTTCATTCTCCTTTACACCATGCTCTATAACACTTGTATATAAATCAACATTAGCAATATCATGGGAAATAGAGATTTCCATCTGCATTGCTTTTTCACACTCTTCTACCTTCACCACCATCTTCTCATCCATCTCTTCTTCTCTTTCATCACAATCTACCATCATGTCCTTCAAAGGACAATTTTTTTCTATTCTAGTCTCCTCTTCTTCACATATTTCCTCTTTTTCAATCACCTCTCCTTACACTCATTTCCACATCCGAATACATCTCATCATTATCCTCTACTACAACCTCTCCATCTTTATTCTCAATTGCATTCTCATCTTCCTCATCTCCAAGTTGCTTTGTGTTTTGCTGCACCTTGTTCTCCAACAACTCTATATCCTCCAAAGGATGCTCAATAGCTTTTGCACCATCATTTTTCTCCTCATTCTCTACCTCTTTTGTGACCTCTTTCACCATGTCCTCTATGCCTTCCAAAATGCATACTCCTATTGCTGCAATCTATTATTTTTCTTCTTCCTCTTTCTCTACATACACAGATTCATCTACACATTATTTTGGGACTCCATCTTACCCATACTCTCCTCTAATTTCCTCTTTTACATCCCTATGTTGGTCTTCTTCAAATCCTTCAACATCCTATTCATCTCATTAATTTTGGTCTTGCATGTTCTTTCCCTCCTTACAAGAACTAAAATTTCTAACACCTTTCCCAAGGTTAGCTTCATACTCTTCCTCCTTCCCATCTTCAGTCACACATACCACTCACACAATCTACAACTTAGCAATTTTCTCTTAGAACCTACACTCTACAATTACAACTTCTCTTTCATACCTAAACAAAAACTCTCTCTCTCTCTCACACACACACACACACCTATCCTCTACCAAACATAAACCCTAGAAGATGCGCCTCTCAAACCCCCTTTAACCAACTTTCCTATGGTGGAGGAAGTTGTACACCTTCTACCTAGCTTCAATCTTTGTTAGAGGACAACCAACATGATCCCATCCCTCCAAGCTCTTTGCTATTACAAGAATCCTTCATACTTGCAACAAAAATCACATACAATCATAATGGTTTCTCATGATTTTAATGTCCCCCTTAGCCCTCACAATTGCAGGACTCCTCTTCACACAAGTGGACTCCTCTTTTTGCCTCAAATATTTTATATAAATGATCTTCTCATCATTCTTCAATCTTTGTTATTGGAAGCTTCTAAAAATTGTAATAGTTTTTTATATGATAAGCAACATTTACAGGGTGTTGTACCCTACACGGAGAGCCCCAAGGGCCAGAAAGTTCCAGAACAACAAAACATTAAACATACTTAAACACCAAAAAACATAACCAAAACAGGACGCAGACCAACAACACATTGGACCAACAACAAACCAGTAGCAGATTAGCACCCTGTAATAGTTATTTCCTAGTAGATAATAAGTTAAATGTGTTTACACCAAATGATGGCATAAGTCAAATATGTTTATGCCAACTTACAAGATCTTGACTTGAGCTGGAGATAATACACCACAAATGGAAATTAATGACAAACAAATGTTGACTTACAAAGTATCCATTTCAACAAAAGAAAAAAATAAGTCCTATATTTCTACATTCAACACAAGTGCACATGTACTTCAAACCCTAATTTCTCTTTTATTCATTGTATGTGTATACGACAATTATTTCATATGTTATCTATCTCTACATATCACTCTAATGCTCTCCTCTTCTACCTTATATTTTATTCCTTATTATCATTACATATATAATACCTAACATTTTACAAGACTTAGGAACGTGATTGTTAAACATGTCATCTTTGCATTTGTGTCCTTTGTTTATACCATAACTTGCTATAAGATGTACTACTCTATTCAATTTATTTATCAATCTTGAATTTTTGTGAAATGAGGAAATGTGGTGTTAGTACCATGCCCAATGAAAATTGAATGTATGAGTACTACACTATCACATATAATCAACCATGTGTCCCTAGATGCTCTCTAGCTACTTGACATCCCATTAATATGCAAATGAATAGATACTCGTGAATTGACAATGCATGCAACAAGCATTACTTTGGCCAAAGTTTTTAATATAATTACATTCTTAAATGGATATGTGTCCTCCCACCCACCCCCTAAGGTGTATCCGGTATGCATCAGTGATGGTAGAGGACTGCGGCATTTCGAGTGGAAACACCCTATGAGTAAACAACTCTCTATCGCGCTGTTTCTCCCCTCCGATATTAACCATCTACGTGACAAAGGATTTTAAGAACGTCTATCGTCCGACGGAGGTCCAAACCCCCCCCATATAGTTTTCTAAGGGGCCTTAGGTGAGGTCCTAGGCCCGCCCTGATGTGCAGTTTGGGTACGCCCAATGCTGGAGGGACTTGAGTCGACCAAACACTTTTAACCAACGGCAGTAATGCTACGCTTACCCCAATGTTGTAGAGTATGGTACGCCAAGAGGAATAATAGAAGGAGGAATAGAATGTACCTGGATTGTCACCACGGGACGAATGGATAGAGAATACTCTTTATCAAAACTGTTTGAAGGTAGGTACAGTGGCACAATGCTTCTCACATAAAGTAGAATTGAAAGAAGTAGAAATCTTTCATTAGCAGTGTCCCATCATGTCGTGGGTCGGGTTCTAATTCTGTATTCCATTCCAAGGGATAAGTGATTCGTAGAAATGTCACTTCGAATCCTCGTCTCCAACCCCCCAAACACCATATACCATATACCTTCTCCTGCTATCAAATCACAACCCCACCTTCTCCTGCCCTTCCCCATCTCCTGCATTCAAATCACAACCCAACCTATTTTATAATTTCAAATCGATGGTAGGGTGGTGGGTAGTGAAGGTAGTTCGGTGGGTGGGTAGGGATGGTTGTTTGGTTGGTAGTGAAGGTAGGGATGGTTGTCCTTCCATCCGGTAGTGAAGGTAGGGAGGGAGGGAGGGAGGGAGGGCAATCAAGACTGGCCATTGGTATCCGGCCCTTGCCATCGGCCCATCCATCCATCCATCCAACCTTGGCAGGCTCGCCCCGAAGATAGGGACCCGGGTCCCGGGGCGCCCTTCCACCGATCAATCCCTCCGACCATCCAACCAACCATAAAATCACCACCCCACCATCTCCTGCCATCAAAAATTCCCTTGGTACCGACCATACCCGTTTTTATAATGGTGGGGTCTTGGCATACCGGTATCGTTTCTTCATGCCCTCTGATATACTCTAGCCATAAAGGGAATTTTTGATGGCAGGAGATGGTGGGGTGGTGATTTTATGGTTGGTTGGATGGTCGGAGGGATTGATCGGTGGAAGGGCGCCCCGGGACCCGGGTCCCTATCTTCGGGGCGAGCCTGCCAAGGTTGGATGGATGGATGGATGGGCCGATGGCAAGGGCCGGATACCAATGGCTAGTCTTGATTGCCCTCCCTCCCTCCCTCCCTCCCTACCTTCACTATCGGATGGAAGGACAACCATCCCTTCAAATAAACCGGAAGGACAACCATCCCTACCTTCACTACCGGATGGAAGGGCAACCGTCCCTACCTTCACTACCAACCAAACAACCATCCCTACCCACCCACCGAACTACCTTCACTACCCACCACCCTACCATTGATTTGAAATTATAAAATAGGTTGGGTTGTGATTTGAATGCAGGAGATGGGGAAGGGCAGGAGAAGATGGGATTGTGATTCGATAGCAGGAGAAGGTATATGTTTCATATGTTTAGACATTATTATCTCTTGCTTGACTTGAAATACATAATAATGATAGAATATTACCAATTTAAATACATTAAATATATTTCAATTTGTCACACTAAGTCACATCTCTTAGTTTATTTTATCTAGATTAATTTCAATTAAACAAATTATGTGACCTCATAGTTTCGACTATAAAACATTTCATAAGAGATCCTACATCAACTTACTTATTTGAATATGTTGATGTAGAACCTATTGGACTAATCACCAATGTCTCCCTTAATATTTGTGACATGGACTAATCGCCTCCTATGGATTTATTTATTTTTGGTGTTTGTATCTGGTGTTAACAGGTCGATCTTTTGGTGCAACAACAAATGTGTTCCAACAAGTGGTATTAGAGTCGTGGTCGCGGGTTCAAATCCCCTCTGGTGACGCTGAGGGGGGATTGTTGGACTAATTGCCAGCGTCTCCCTTCAGATTCGTGACATGGACTAACTGCCTCTCATGGATTCGTTTATCTCTGGCATTTGTATCGAGCGTTAATAGGTCGATCTTTTGGCGCAACGACAAACGCATTCCAAAAAAACCATTTGCTTAAAAAAAATAGTCAAATCATATGGTAAATAACTCAAACTATGGAGTAGGCAATTATATCACTTTAGAACTTTCATGACTTTTCAATAAAATTCATACAATAATGGCTTTGACCATTCAAAATCTCAATTTATTGTCAATATTCTATCAAATCATGATGTTCACAACTTTCAACAACTTAATAAACCATTTAATATGCTCATTTAATGAGGTATGCATCCATGAGAAACAAGTAATAGATCATATGATAGATATCTAGAACCATAATCAACCACATAACATGTGTGACCAATGACATAGTATAGGTTAACTACACTTGATCCATACGGATTCGAAGCATATTCAATCCACTAAGCATCAATCCCAATAAGATATTCAATGTAAATAAAAACAAAGAAGCCATTAAAACTAACATTCTAAAACATGAAAGCTTGACAAACATCTATTCTAAGTCATTTAATCTTATCCTATTGGGGGAGTGGTGTCGCATTGATGTGGAATGGCGACCCTTTCCCAATCCCTTGGATAATGAGTTTGTTTCAATCAATTTTATTGAGGAAAATTAATGAAACCGATTAGAGATATATGTGAAACATGATGAAAGCTAGTTTAACATGATTTATGCTAAGATGTATGTTGTAAATATGTGCAAATCTATTCTAAATGTATGGAAGATTTAAAGATGCAAGTCCTAAAATATTCTAAATGGATACAACTAAGTTACCATGGAAGCCATTAATGGATGCTTTAAGCTACTATGATCAAGATTTAAACTAAAAATGCTAAATATGGATGCAAATGAGAGTGATTTTAACATCATAAGATTACTATTAAAAGATGGATCCCTCTTCAATAGATGCAAGGTCTATTTATAGAATAGGTGAAAAAAAACCGATGGTCAAGATTGAAAGAATCAATCAATGGTTAGGATGGAAGGAAGATGGAGGCATGGATTATGGATTCCCATCAAGGGTTGAGAATGCAAGTTGATATTTAATCAAGGGCTCACAATCATGCAAAGAAGCACACTTTTGAAACTTGCTCAAGAAGTTTGTTGAAAGTTTGTTTCAAGGAAGAATATTCCTTTTTTCAAATGAGTGAAGAGGGAAAGAATATTCCATGAGAATATTCCCCTTTTGGAGAAATGTGCAAAGGAGGAATATTCTCAAGGAATATCCCTTGCAAGTGGGAGAGTTAGAATTAATTAGCAATTTGATAATTAAAACAAAGTTTCAATTATGCAAATTAGAGGAATTTAGGATACCCATTAAATAATTAACTTATTTAATAAAAAAAGGATCAAAATGACATTTAATTAAATAATTATGTTCATTTAATTTAAATGAGAGGACTTAGGGTGTTAAAATTAAATATTTTGATTTATCCAATTTAATAGGATGAAAGGTTAGCATGAAAGGGGTAAGAATTAACCTAATTAGATTAATCAAATTAATAGATGAAAATGATGCGATTAATAAATAGCTAGGCTAATTTAATCAATTAAGTGAAAAGAGGATAGGTTTTTAGGACGAAATGATGTCCGTATATTAAATTTGAGTGTTTAGTATCATTCAGGACATTTTTAAGTGTTTACAACATGATTTAATACAACAAATACTCTATTTTGAAGAATAAGATATGATTTATGATAACTTATGATAGGTCGAAAAAAAATACTATTTATGGTGGATTTGATCCTCCATGTTTTGTGTTCATATTTGTGACCCAATTTTGGAACTATATTTGTGAGTTCTTTTTTTTGTGGTTTTAGGTTTGCATTTAGTGTTTTCTTTTTATGAATCTTTTATAAATTGATAATCATGAGTTGTAATTTCTTATATAGTGATTGATGTGATCTATGAGTTTTAATGTTGCTACAAATCTCTCCAAAGTTGACTATTGACTATGGTCCTCTAAAATTATCTACAAGTTTCTTCAAACATGTTCTTGTTCCTAAATAATATAAGTTGGTCCATAACTTCATAGCAAGTCATAATCATTAATTAACCATAATATGTACATCATGTTTATTAATACAGTAATAATGCATCATGTCATCCAAGAGGATTTAAACAATCTTTTAAGGACCAAAGCACACAATCAAGATGACAATCAACTTCAAGAAGTACAAAAAAGACATAATCAAGAAAAATTCACAATGATATCATTGATTATTCTAACAAAGGAAAAGCTTCTATATTGTGCATCTAATCAATAAATTTAGATACTTCAAATTTTATCTAATTTTGTAAAGCCAAAATGGGCTATGACATGGCTAACAAAATGTGGTTTTGGCTACCTTGGAGATGGGCATTCATTGACTAAGTTATGATGATTAGTCATGGTGTGTAAGGAAATCCAGGGAGCGCATCTAGTGAAAACTCCAAACAGTAGTGCCTTCAGTAACTTTCATTTCGATTAGGTTGCCTCAAAGACACGTACAACTATGTCATAAAGCGGAAAGATACACAATTTATTTCCCACATTGATCCTTATGAGAGAAACACATGTAAATTCAACTGCAAGCAACAACACAAAAGAAAGATACTACGGAAAATATAACACAGAATTTACGTGGGGAAAACCCTTTCGGGTAAAAAACCCCTCTCCAAAGTTCGAGCCATTGTATTATTTAGCAACAAAAAGTTACAATATAGTTTCAGGCTCTTAGCCTTTCAAAGATTACATCTTGTTCATTATGGATACAACAGGTAGCAAACTATCCCTGAGAGATCAACCAAAGCAATTATGATCATGAGAGATTCCAGCAGCTTAACTCTGCCTCTCAATCCTCTGCTTTGACCTCATGGCTTCGGCCTTTCGGCCAGCCACTCGGTCCTCTCTCTATCGTTCTCTCTGGCTCTCGGCTCTTACTGTACTCTTACCAGCACGCTACTTCAGAACGTCCAATGCATACTTATATACATTCGTTCTCTGCAGGCTCTATGAAATCATTCTTTTCCAATTTTCGGATCACAACCTCCAGCTCAACATCATTATCGAAATGTAGATGTTTCCACTTCCTCGTGTAGAGCTTTCCCTTCCACACATAAACGGTTGCAACGGTCTCACAGCAAACGGTTCACATCTTGCTTTCTCTGATTGGTCCAAAACGCACCACGTCGGACAATTTTCACTCGGTCAAAAAACGTTCAACCTGTGTCGCATGTCGGTGAGACACTAACCGTGTCTCCTCGATGCCACAGAGTCCATATCGTCTTTATTGCCAAGAGTCTTCACTATCGGCAAGACGTTACACTGAGTCCAGAAAGCAATCGCTCAGACTTCGCCATGTTGCCAAGACATCACTCCGATGTTCACAAGTTACATCGACATCAGTATTCTCATCGGCGAGACAATCGCCATTCGATGAGACATCATACCGATGTTCCAAAGTCATATCGATGTGAGCAACACTCGGCAAGACTACCATCTTTCGTTGAGAGGTCATACCGACATCAAGATCCCATCGGCAAGATAATCGCTCTTTCCCAAGACTTCATAACGAGCTCTTCATGTTATGCCGAAACATCCTAGTCAGCAAGACATATTGCTTTCGCTGAGACGTTACTCCGAAGTCTTCAAGTCATACCGAGTCGACAAGACTTTCCACATTCGGTAAAACAACATACCGAAACACATGTGTTACACCGAAGTCTCATGTCGGCCAGACTTACCACTGTCACCAAGAGGTTACACCGAGCCTCTTATGTTACACTGAAGTCACATAGCCATTGGCGAGACCAACACCTGTTGCCAAGACTTCACGCCGAAGTCTCTAGGTTATCCCGAGCCCACCTTTCGCCAGGAGTCATGCCGAACACATCCCACACCGTCGGTGAGACAAACACCCGTCGCCAAGAGTTCTTACCGAACTCTTTCGTTATTCTGATGACTCCATGTGTATGAATATCGATGAGACATCCATATTGGTAAGACGTCATACCGAAACATAACCCTTTCGGCCAAGTCTCCCCAATATCCGATAGACACCAACTGTCGGCCAGGCATCTCCCAGTTGCCAAGACTTCCAACCGATAGGAGCAAGTCATACCGATTATCACATCGGCCAGACAGACCAAAGGTCATGCCGATATCAGAAAGACTTCCTATCGTCACCAAGACATCATTCTGACACATATGAGTTACCCCGATGATCCAGTCGCCATGAGTCTCCCCGACATCCACTAGACCAAACCATCGGCCAGAGGTCTCCACTCGGCAGAAGGTTACAACGAAGGCCACAAGTCATAGCGACATCATCAGTCGACAAGACAAAAGCAAAGTCTTAGCGACATGAGCAAAACACAAAATTACTAAACTGCCAGTCGGCCAGACAACATGAATGTCACAGCAACCATGCTTTCTCAGAGGTTTCAGCCTGTGAGATTAAGGCACATTTTCCAACAATCTCCCACTTGATGAAGATCACACAGGCACCTCCAAAGCAACTAGGAACTAAGATCACACTAGCTCCACCAGTTCAAACCCCGCAATACTCAAGACACCCAATCAACATGATTCAACAGATAACAGTCCACCAGACAATCTGCAACAAAGACCAGGCATCCAATAGCAACTCAATGACCAATAAAGCAAACCGATCACAACCTTCCAAGAAACCACATAGATCTCGAACATGCTCTCATGCTCCATCAAGAATTCTGCTCCAACATCCAAGATGTTCACCTTCAGGCAACAATCCTGTCATCTTCCAACATGCCACTTGTGGAAGAAGAATACAAAGCTAAGGTGTATAAGTGCTACCATTCCCACAAGCACAAGCAAAAGATCCCATTGATATCATCAACAAGATACTGCTACCACTTCACTATGCTCAATTGCTATACATAAGCAATTTCAACTTCAAAGCTTCAAACAGAACACATAGTGAAGTCATTATCCAAAAACAAGATACTAAACATCAGTTAGAACAACAATCAGACTGACTGCTTCCATCCAACTGATAAACCCACACGACTGAAAATAGCACCCACAGCTCGTGCTATACCATCCAATCTCATATACCTCAACAGGTATCAACATTAGTAAACTTATGCCAAACCAGAACCAACTCATCAACAACAAATACAAGCTCCAAATGTCAACCAGTCGAAGACGACAAGACACATACAGGAACTCCCACTACCTGAGTAATCCAGATCTGAAAGATCAAAAGGCATCACAAGTCTACCACTAACGACACATAGAAAATGTAATCATGTAGTACCAAGGAAATATCCACAATGATATGCACAACCTGCAACAACCCGCTACAAGAAACATTTCTCTCATCACAAACCTTCACGACCACAGAGAGAAACTCTGAACATCATCTTCCTGTAGAACATCCTCCTACATACCCTTCTAACAACCACCTGTGCCAAGAATGATCTTCTTCACATCCCAAAAGAAAACCTTAACAACATCCATCTGTTCAATCACCAAGATCAAACCATCTTTAAAAAACCATGGATGTAAGCTTCTTAAAGAAGATCAAACTACTTCATTCCCCATTTCAGGAAATCAGCCCATACAACATCTCCTACCAATTCTCATTAGCAACAAGGAGATAAAACAAAACTGTACAACTTCCACTATGAATCCTCTAGAACCATTAGACAACAATTCAAGATCCATATCATGAAAGTGAACTTAATAAAACACATTTGAAAAAAATAAAATGGGCCAAATACCTTTCAGATAAACTGCCGAGTAGACCAAGAGTGGGAACGAGAATACTCCTTCAAGATACAAGTCATCATGACTAATCCAAGAGCAATCTCCTCATAGGTCTCTTATTGAACTCACGTTCAACCAAGGTGTAGGCTTCTCGGACTTTCTGCTGAAAAACTTTAACAAGAGTAACAAGTAGCAATACTTCTCTCATAAGAGAAAAACAACCTCACCTTATTCTTCATGTATCAATGAGTACTAGCAACCGATCATCTCATGCTAAACTTCAACTGCATTACTGCACTATCACGAAGTATCAAGCAAATAATCAAAACACCCAATACACAAAGAATTACCAGACCATTGTCAAAGCTCCAATCATCTGAATCATGAACTTATCATGACATCATGATCTACACATCCCCATAGGAGATCCCATGCTTCAAGTGACTTTTCCATTGTCTCAAGTACAATGCACAATGCCAAAACTCCAGTGCACAAGCAAGAGTATACCATGACATAAAGCAAATAGACTCAAAATCAACATCCCCTGTTAAGCACCACCAACACCTTAGCCAAAGATTCCAAGCGTCTTCCATGGATCCAAGATGTTGCACATCTTCAAGTAATGTCCATACAAATGCGAAAGAAACCCTTCTGCAACAACAAGATCAAAGAGCTCTCCCAAAAAAAAAAACATCTGCAACACTAAAGAAGACCATTCGCCACCATGTGATGAATCCACAGTCACTGCTAGAGCTCCCACTGAAACGTGACACCCGAGCTCTCCAAGCATCATGACTACCTGCTACAGGTTCCCATAACCGACTATACAGGTACTCAATAGTATCCATCCTCTCATCTCAAAGCACCACACCAATGCACAAGTGACCACAGACAAGGCCAACTAACAAGTTTGCAACAACAATGAATCAACCTCGTGGATATAGACAGTCCACTTCCGAGTTGTCCCACAACAACCATGTAGGTAAAGACAACCCACAACATTGCACAACCCGTAGATCCATTCAACATAAACGTGCAAACCCATCATCACATTGGAAATGCAAAGCTGAGATCTCAAAGAGAATAACCATGTAGACAACATGACTCAAACACCAGATCACACCAGATTTGACTTGCCAAACATGTCCACAACGAGCACCATAATCAAGGAACCCCCAAGCACCACCACAAGAATGCTGAGTGACAAATCACGTACCAACACTCCCATGTAGAGAAGAAAACACACCTCCTCAAACCATGCACAAAGCATGCATGCAGAACTGCAACTATCTCATCCAGCAACACCCCAAAAGCCAGGCTCTAGAAAATAGCTTAACAACAACTCCACATAATCACAAGTTTTGCTTAACCTTGTAAAACCTGCAAAACCACAGAGCCATGCAAATACAAAACATCCTTAAAAAAGGAAACATCAATTCAAGAAATCCAGGCCCCTTTCAGGCCAAATCTAAACCACCAACATGTACATGCATCCGAGAAAGAGAGAAAGGCTATTTCAGAAGCTTGCAAATCATCTAATGATTAACTCCATAGCCTTCGAGCATTCGAGGTTAACAGGAAACAATGCCTTCCAACACTAGGAATCACCACCTAGCACAAGCACTCTCTTCCATGACTGAAACAACCTAGGATTCTCCATATCACCCAGGAGCCTGACACACAGACGCCTAATATGAAAGCTTTACTGCTACACAACCACAGAGTAAAGAAATCCACCTCATACTCCAAGGTTATACCGCTACCAGCCAGGAGACAGATCACAACATGACCAACTCCCTTTTCCATCTTGACCATCCTTCAAGCTGCATGTTGTCTTAGAATACCACAAGGCTTCCACTCATCAAAGGATCAATACATCAGTCCATTCCTCCAGATTTCTTCCAGCCCATCAAGCTAAGAAATCTTCACAGGAGAAATATCCAGAACCAACAACCAGAAGAAGGTTTTGATACCACTTGTAAGGAAATCCAGGGAGCGCATCTAGTGAAAACTCCAAACAGTAGTGCCTTCGGTAACTTTCATTTCGATTAGGTTGCCTCAAAGACACGTACAACTATGTCCTAAAGCAGAAACATACACAATTTATTTCCCACATTGATCCTTCTGAGAGAAACACATGTAAATTCAACAGCAAGCAACAACATAGAAGAAAGATACTACGAAAATAGAACACAAAGATTTTACATGGGGAAAACCCTTTCGAGTAAAAAACCCCACTCTCCAAAGTTCGAGCCATTGTATTATTCAGCAACAAAAAGTTACAATACAGTTTCAGGCTCTTGGCCTTTCAGAGATTACATCTTGTTCATTCTAGATACAATAGGTAGCAAACTATCCCTGAGAGATCAACAAAGCAATTATGATCACAAGAGATTCCAGCAGCTTAACTCTGCCTCTCAATCCTCTGCTTTGACCTCATGGCTTCGGCCTTTCGGCCAGCCACTCGGTCCTCTCTCTATCGTTCTCTCTCTGGCTCTCGGCTCTTACTGTACTCTTACTAGCACGCTACTTCAAAACGTCCAATGCATACGTATATACATTCGTTCTCTGTAGGCTCTATGAAATCATTCTTTTCCAACTGTCGGATCACAACCTCTAGCTCAGCATCATTATCGAAATGTAGATGTTTCCACTTCCTCGTGTAGAGCTTTCCCTTCCACACAAAAACGGTCGCAACGGTCTCACAGCAAACAGTTCACATCTTGCTTTCTCTAATTGGTCCAAAACGCACCACGTCGGACAGTCTTCACTCGGTCAAAAAACGTTCAACCTGTGTTGCATGTCGATGAGACACTAACCGTGTCTCCCCAATGCCACAGAGCCCATATCGTCTTTATCGCCAAGAGTCTTCACTATCGGCAAGACGTTACACCGAGTCCAAAAAGCAATCGCTCAGACTTCGCCGTGTCGCCAAGACATCACTCCGATGTTCACAAGTTACATCGACATCAATATTCTCATCAGCGAGACAATCGCCATTTGATGAGACATCATACCGATGTTCCAAAGTCATATCGATGTGAGCAACACTCGTCAAGACTACCATCTTTCGCTGAGAGGTCATACCGACATCAGGATCCCATCGGCAAGACAATTGCTCTTCGCCAAGACTTCATAACAAGCTCTTCATGTTATACTGAAACATCCCAGTCGGCAAGACATATTGCTTTCGCTGAGACGTTACTCCGAAGTCTTCAAATCATACCGAGTCGGCAAGACTTTCCACATTCGGTAAGACAACATACCGAAACAGATGTTTTACACCGAAGTCTCCTTTCGGCCAGACTTACCACTGTCGCCAAGAGGTTACACCAAGCCTCTTATGTTACACCGAAGTCACACAGCCATCGGCGAGACCAACACTTGTCTCCAAGACTTCACGCCGAAGTCTCCAGGTTATCCCGAGCCCACCTTTCGCCAGGAGTCATGCTGAACACATCCCACACTGTCGGTGAGACAAACGCCCGTCGCCAAGAGTTCTTACCGAACTCTTTTGTTAATCCGATGACTCCATGTGTATGACTATCGGCGAGACATCCATATCGGTAAGACCTCATACTGAAACATAACCCTTTCGGCCAAGTCTCCCCGATATCCGATAGACACCAACTGTTGGCCAAACATCTCCCAGTCGCCAAGACTTCCAACCGATAGGAGCAAGTCATACTGATTATCACATCGGCCAGACAAACCAAAGGTCACGCCGATATCGGCAAGACTTCCTATTGTCGCCGAGACATCATTCCGACACATGTGAGTTACCCCGATGATCCAATCGCCATGAGTCTCCCCGACATCCGCTAGACCAAACCGTCGGCCATAGGTCTCCACTCGGCAGAAGGTTACAACGAAGGCCACAAGTCACAGCGACATCATCAGTCGGCAAGACAAAAGCAAAGTCTCAGCGACATGAGCAAAACACAAAGTTACTAAACTGCCAGTCATCCAAACAACATGAATGTCACAGCGACCATGCTTTCTCAGAGGTTTTAGCTTGTGAGATTGAGGCACATTTTCCAACATGGTGATGTGAGAAATTGATGTGGCATGAGGGTCAAGGTTGAATGGGAGAAGCAAGACATGTTTTATCGATTGCTAGAGAGACCCCATTGTCCATTTATATTCTAGTTGTCTACAACCATAACAAAATTAATTTTAAACCTTATTTATTAATTTTTATTTGTACTTATTGAAGCATGGCTTATAATTATGATGAATTTGTATGCTCTCATATGTTTCATTTTTTTTTCAATTGTTATTTGCTCATACCTATTGTGTCCATTCAACATCGCATAGAGATAGTATGTAATTCATTTTTAATGTTTGGCAGAAGTCTAATCAAATTTATTAATTCACCTATAAAAAGAATATTATTATACATATACTCTAATAATTATGGTGGCTTATATATTGCCCTCTCTTCATAATTTAAATTACTTTGATTGCAATTATTCCATTTTTAAAAATCCATTTAAGAGAAAAATTACATCTGACCTTAGCTTTTGTTTAGATATTTTATTTTGTGACTTTTTCAACTACATGTTTGTATTCTTTTGAAACCATCACCATAACAATAATATCAGAACATAAATAGCCTCAATAAAGTCCCTTACAAAGACAATAAATAAACAATTTATAATAGTGAGATCATAAAAGGATATGTAAGTTATTTTCATGGCATTTATCCTTCTCATTTAGAGTCTAGAATGAGCTTACCAGCCTTAGAGCCAATATGTTTGTTAACATGATGTTACAGAATTACCATAGCATATTACATTATGATTAATATATTACTTTAATATATATAAGCGGGTCCTCTTGCATTCTAATTATTATCAACGTAAACGAGGAAATAGCATTCTATTAGTGTAAAGGACTATTCGTGGAGGTCATCTTGTGATGACTTAATGCGTAAGGTCAGATCTACAAAAAACAATATTCAAATTTATTTCTTATTGATAGTATTGTCAAAAATTAATACTCAAATATATTTCTTGTTGGTTGTATTATGTCAAAAATTAATACTCTGATTGTATAAAATATCATTGGGATCTTAAAAAAGGTTAGAAAAGGGATAAATCTAAGTTTTCGCTAAACTTTTGTTAATTAACAATTCCATTAAGCTAAGCTTATAATCATTATCTCTATTCAAAATTTCTAGGCCATTTCTCAATATCTATAACATCTCTAATTCTTCTATATTTTTAGTGAACCATCAAAGCCAAAATCTTCGTATCATCAATGCAAATAAGATCAAGAGAATTCTATTAAGAGGAAAGAAAAGGATTACATAATATTCAAATCTCAATTGTATACAAAGAGACATGAAAAAAATTGCTACAATATCAAATGATTATCTATGGATCAGAGCGTCTCCAAACAGAGCTTAATAAAGAGTGACAATCATTTAACAGATAAATGAAGTCAAAAAATGTTAAACCTGAACTTATGACCTTCAAATAACATTTATATTTTTGATACATAACAGAGGTGTATATAACCTCTGATACTTAGTAGGTATTCGCTTTTGTTGCAGGATATTTGATGCGATTATTAATGATCATCGTTAACATTACCACTGACATTTTCATTAAAATGCTTATAGGGTGAGCGCCAAATAGTTTGAGCAGTTTCCTCCAAAATCTGGAGTCTCCTCAAATTGAGGCCATGTGTTGGTAGTGATTTTTTTGCAATACTACTTGGCAAAAAATAAGACTAGACCTTAGGTGATTGTTCGTATCATCAAACCAGAATTTGTTGTTAGTTAGGCTTGTAATTTTGCCTATGGAATTAAGCCACTTAGTTGGATAATGCACCTAGAGTCTGATGCAATCCCCTCCTATTGAATCGGTACTTGATAAGTTCCAATAGATGGATCTAGCATCCAAGATTATGGGCCCCTGGCCACTTATGGACTAGAGGATCAAGTAGAATAGCATGCCTTGGGATTTTGGTGTGTTCGGTGATTGGTGGCTGGAGGACTGAAAACATTACGAATCAAATTACTATTGTCTCCCAGAGATTGAACATGAATTACAATATTGTAACATATTCTTCGATGGCATTTTCTATCTTTTGTAATTAGAGTTTTCCTGCCAATATTTATTTGGGAGTAATCTAACCTGAGTTGGGGCCATACTCTTAAAATCCAATGCAAGTTCAAACACTAAATTCCATATCTTCATTTAGTTTCAACTTGGAAAGCTTGATCCTTTTCCTGCTTGGACTAAAAGTTGGCCATGAAATTGCCTTTTTGACGTTATCATAATGTCAATAAAGTTTAATGGCTTCCAGTTCTCTTAACTCATGCTCTGTGCTTTTGGACTAAGAACTCAAACGAATAGGTGCAATTTAATTTTACGAGGCTTTCCATGCCATACAGCCTCTTTTTTCTTTTTTGTAAAATTGGACCTTGAAAAAGATTTACGAGCATGATAATTAGAAAACCTAATCCAATCATCCCACAAAACCCAGGGGGATTCATGCGAAATTGTATATTTGACTGTTCGAGAGTGAAAACCCATCAATTCAGAATCACTGCAGCAGGATTTGCTGCTTCTAAAGTGTCTAGGACCAAGAAAATGAGAGTAGGGGAGTTATTGAAGAGAAAATGGAGAATCATGTGGTCCATTTATGGCCCCTACAAATATAGTAATTTCAATAAAAAATTAAAATTGCTTTTCTCTATGCTGCATATGAAACATGAAATTGAGTATCAAAGGTGTATATGAAAAAAATCTCATATAAATGTATGAGCCTACTCAATGGTTCATTATTGTGGGTAAAGAGCCAATTATAGTATAGCAAAAAGAAGCTGTCAAATGTTCTCCTTCAAAGACATTGAATTTAGCATTACAATGGTTATTTATGAGACTGACGAATTACATAATATCATGTCATGGTGTTAGATGGTGTTTAGAAACCAATCTCATGTTTAGGGAAATAACCTATGAGTGATGTGCAAAGGTACACTTCATGTGTCTTCATCAAGAATGTTTGTTTGAATCATGTATCATCTAACTTCAATATTCAAATTAAACAGTGTATATGATTATAAGTATGAAGTAGCAGGAAGTAATCACAATAATGAAGCAATTAGGTAAACAGCCTTTCAAAATTAGCAAAGTTGAAGCAATACATTCCTTTTCACGCAAGCAGTGACAGCTTAAACAAGTTTATAGATAAAAATACACTGGCTAAGAAGCCAGGAAGCTGAAATTGCAGCCCCTTTCTATAGCTTCCCAGTTGAGCATTCTGTCCCATAAAAAATATCCTTTTTGGGAAGCACATACCAAAGTTGCTTGAACATATACTTGCTTCCTACCCAGCTTGAATAGCTATTTCTAAAAATAATGAATCAAAGTGTTTTTTAGAATATTCAATTGTAGCTTCACCAAATTTGTGAATCCAAAGTGTCCACCAAATGTTGAGCCTGAAATTGTAATGAGGGTTGTTTCTTCTCTGAGTCAAATGACCCCAGTTGACCCACTGCCCATAAAAGAGATGCAATTTCTTCTCCAAGAACTTCCAAAATATCATCTTGCAGACTCTCCATTTGCAAGCCCTCCTCTCTTTCCTCTCCGTATTCTAAACTGTTTGTAAACTTAGTTGAAGGAAGCAAATTTCCTACAAGTAATAGCAAGAACTCAGCAGATTTAATCCTGCTTGCAAAAACAAAAAATTACAAATGTCAAACATCCCACCAAGACTTTTCACTTACAATTTCTAGATATTTATTTGCATTAAGCATTTTTCACACACATAATGTATCTAAGATCCATATGTACATTCAGCTCCAACAACACAAAAAATCAAAGGGAAAACTACATAGCTGTTATGGAAATGGCTCTTAAAAATACCATATGCATTAAGTAGAACAAATTTAAAGGGCTTTGCCTAGAAAATCGAGCTCGCTTTTTGTTCTAGCAATGAAATTTAAGGTCAAGAAAATATATGGTGGACAGTTTGAAAATTGACACATAAAACTGATCTTTATTGATTAACTTTGAAATTTGGGCATAAAAAATCAGTAACTCTCTGTACGCCCAAAAAGAAGCTTGCAAAATAAAATTTGAAGTTCATCGGAATTTGTGATCACCATACAAATGCTTAGCACAAGCCAAAGTTTCAGAGGCAACTTTGTGGCAGCATCAGATTTAGAAACCTTTGAATTTGGCATTATTTAAATGGCACAGGAGATGAAACATCTCTACTGTCAGATTATGAAATTGATTTCTAGCAAAATAATTGAAATAAATAAACATGTTTGAAACATGTACTCCGCTATGAAAAATGTTTCTGCAAATGAGATCCCATAACATTGTTGCAAGGAAAACAATATCTAGGGATTGTCATTCAGCGAATTTCTCAATGCTCTTGACCAGACCAGTAATATAACGCATGCCCACAGAACAAGACAAACAAAGCACCTTGTATCAGATGGATCCTTGAAAGCTTACAGATAGTCTTCTACAAGCATTTATGACTTCTGACATGCACCAAAAAGGAGTACTGATTTTTTTTACCAATGTTGTTAAAGAAATACTATTATCTATAACTCATTAGCTTTCAATTTATTACATTACAAATTTTTTATGCACCTAAGATGCTCCAATTTGCAGTGTAGATCTCAAGCTAGGTTAATAAAAATGCCTTCAAAAGTTGACAGCAAAGCGAGATTGAATTACCTAGACAAATTTTATCATTATCTATGACTGGTTCTGTTTGAGAAATACATTGAAAAAGACAGGTAAATTAAATTTACAAATTGCATTGAATGTCGATAGCCCCTAATACAACTGAATACAGAAGGAAAGCCCGAGCTAGGAGAACACCTCAAAATTTCAAGCTACAAATTTCCTTGGTAACATTCAGTTCTATTCTGAATATTTATTTCCTAACAAAAGAACGAAATCAAATTAGACAACTGACACCAGTTCATGTAACTTTACCATAAGTACCAGGAGCAAGAAATCCATCCAGAATCATTAACAACGAGACTTCAAAAATAAATTTATAAAATTATAAATAGCTTAAAAGCTTTACAATATACCTGGTTAAAACAACTTGATACTTGTACAGAATACATACATGCAATGTTTTACAAGACTACAACCTATGTTACCGGGTTCTTCTATTTTGCCTAGAGAACCCGCTCCGGGAGTGTTTGGGTACGGGAGCGGCCTAGGAGCGCCCAAGCAGCCACGGGTTCTCTGTGGGTCCTTCTTGGGGGCTCCCAGGGACTCCCAGGGTGCTACCAGGCAGAAAATGTTAAATTGAATCATCCTTTTTTGTTGCAGTAGTTTGTGATCTGTTTTAGCTTGGGTTTCAAATTAATTTCAAAGGTATTATTTCATTATCAGCTTCTTAAATGTTGCTTGTCAATTTAGTGGATTTATAAAATATTTATTTCAGTATAAACATTGACATTAATCCAATATTGTAATAACTAGATGGTTTATTGTTAGATCCCTATTATCATTGTAAGTTTGTAATTGTAATGATCTTCATTTGAATCGTGACTTTAGACATATATGATATATGACATAATATTGAAATTTTGAACTATCTATTGGCATTTATCTTTATCACTACCATTGATCAATGATTCAATGATGAATTGATGACTGATGATTGATGAAGTATACTATATCATACTATCAAATGTATTTACAATTTTGTATATTTTTAATTTTTGCACACACACACACACATATATATATACAGCTGTACCCAAACATACCGTATTTCAGGAAAAAAAAAATTGTCGTACCGGCGTACCCATATCCCGTACCTGTGCCCGATCCCGTACCAAAACCGGTAACTTACACTACAACTAATATTAAGCGGGAAGGAGAAGTGAGGAATTGTAATGTCCCCTTTTTCGTAGCTATCTCAGTGTGATTTCTTAGCCTTTATTCTCCGAAGGCTAGTGGAGAAATAAGGAGAAATTAATTAAGTTAATTATTTATTAAGTCATCAAATAAATTAAAAACTAAAAGGGTGACTGTATATTTAATTAATTTAATTAAAGTGACTAAATAAATTATTATTTCATAAAGTCACTAAAATAAAAAAAAATTGAAGCGTATTGTGGAAGCTTCTGCATGGCTGCCCTAGACTTGGAAAGAAAAGTATAAGTAGAGGGGGGTTGCCATTATTCTCTTCATGCTGAATATTAGATTTTTGATTTTGGTATGCTTGGTGGAGAAGCCTTGTGTTTCTGCAGTCAACATTGAAGCTCTTTGGGAACGAATTATCCCATTGATTTGCATAACTGAGGTAGTGAAACTATCTACTTAAGGGTTGCAGCTGTTGGAGGTGATATTTCAGTCATCTAACCATTTGCAAAATTGTGGCCAAAGGCCAATTTTTGAAGAGTTCGATCTAGAGCTCATCATTTCTTCTACTCTTGGGACGATTTGCATATTCAATTCTGTTATATTACAGTCACTATTTTCAGTCATTTTTCTCAGTCAGCTTGAAGCCACGATTTGCTCATAAGTGGCCTCTTTTAGCATCGATCACACTTGGACTTGGGAGCACTTGCTTCTAGAGGGTTAGACGTTTTCTTTAAATGCTGTTTGGAGGTATCTTGAAGCAGCAAAAAAAATTATTTCATCAGCATTCAAGCAAAACAGGGGCGGCTGCTTCTTGGTTTCGATTTGGGCTTAAGAGGAGTTCATTTCATTTGATGTTTGTTGCAACTTCACCACCATCATGAGGCGTTGCTGTTAATCAGGTTCCTCTTATGTTTTGAAGTAATATTGCATTATCAAATCAGTTTTAGAAGTTGCTGTAGTTGTGCATTCTATATAAGTTTGGCATTGTATTTGATGTCATTTTGTATGCCAAGAGTCTTGACCATTTACATTAGCATTGTACTTGAGAAGCATTCAATAAAGAGGGGATAAGTTGCATGCCAACTGTTTGTTGTAATGCTTATGTTGATTAGCTCTAGATTATCATATGAGTATATATGCCAAGTGTTTGTAAAAATGCTACTTGGCTGTAGATGCGCATTTCTTATGTAGATGTTCAAGTATTTGCATTCAAAAGACAAAAAGAATTGCATTATCATCTTAGATCATTGTCTAGACATTGGAGTGTCGATTTGCAAGCATTTAAATTCATTTGAGATCATTGGAAGACAAGCAAGCGAACTGAAAAATACAGAAACAGCAAGATAAAGGGTTGTGTGAGAAGTGTTTGACAATTTTCCTAGAGGCCTTAATAGGGAAATTAGGGCCAGAAATTGCTAGAAACATTACAGTGGTTTCCATAAGTGTGAGCATTGCTATTTTGGTCTATCCTTCTCCTTTAGGTGAAAAATCCTAAAGTGTTAAGAGGGCTCCTAGCAACCAAGACTTTATTTCACTTTTAGTGAACCTAGCATATTTCTTGAAGGCAAATTTAGTTAAGAACTTGCAAGGGATATTACAGGAATGCATGAGAAAATATTTAATATGACAACATATTATTGCATCTAAAAGAAAAATGTAGGTATTAAAATATTTAATGTAATATTAATGGTCATCTTTGTTTTTATTAAGCTTTAGTTAGTCGTTAGTCTTCTTTTAGTTAGTAATTTCTGACTTCTTGTTTTTTAGCTTTTTTGTCAGCTAACGATTGTTTCTCTTAGAAACATCGTCTTGCATTTTTCTTTATATGGAGATCTTCTCTCCATTTGTAAACACACAATCATGAATACAAATAATATTTTCATGGTATCAAAGCTCAGGCTCGAACCTGATTAGCCATTTTTTTGTGAAAATCACGTTTTGGTCATGCACTGTTTTTCGAGAGGATTTTCAGAAGTTTCTAGGGTTTCAAAGTGAAAGAAATCGTGTATTTTCGCATCCCCTTTCAGAAGCATTTTTGAGCTGAAAATCGTGTGGTTTTTTTTTCATAAAGTTTTTTGCTGCCGTTTTTTAAAATTTCGTGAGGGTTTTTCTAGTAAAATCATGCCAGTTTCTTTATTGAAGAGGATGGCATGCAAGGTTTTCTCAGTTCGCATCGTGGGTTTCTATTCGTGCCATTTTTCTGAAGCATTCATTTCGCGATTTTTTGCTAAAACGTGGGTTTATTCTACGACCTGGGCGTTTCAAAAAACACGTATTGCCTTTGCTCGTGATTTTTAGAAATCACATAAGTGTTTTTTTTGGACGTTTTTAAAATGCGGGTTTCTATATTTCTTTGTGGAATTTTTGCACGTCTTCTTTGGGCACGCAATTGTGTTTTTTAGCAATGAACTTGTGTCTTTTTGCACATGTGGGTTTTTTGTCAAGTTTTTGACAGGATTTGTTGTCTCTCTGAGTTGCGACTGGTGTGAAGCTATTTCTTGTTCGTGGGTTTTCTGCTAGAGCGACCATTCATTTCAAGGGTTTTTTGAATGTTTGGTGGTTGTTTCTTGGGCATTTTTCAAAATCGTGCCCTGATTTTGGTGTTTTTCTAATATTTCATGGTAGTTTGAGAAAAAAAAAATGTTTTTGAGCCAGTTTTGACAAATTTTCTGGGAAAAATAAAAAAAAATTGCAAAGGGTTTATGAAATTTTTTCATAAAAAATTTACATAGAGTTTTATGAAAATTTTCTATAAAATTTTTGCTGTCTTTAAGAAGTTTTTGGAGGATTTTTTTTAATTTTTTTTCCCTGAAAAAAATCTTACTTCCAAAGTTTTTGAGGGATTTTCTACAAAAAATTTACAATTTCTGAGCCTATTTTTCAGACGATTTTTGAAAAATTAGGTGTTGTGCCAGCTGATCACAGAGTTACCCCGTTTTTCGTGCTCTGGAAAATAGGAGGGATGGCAACTTTGTCCAATATTATGTTGGAAAGCTCGCAAAGGTTCAATAGAAAGAATTACAACACGTGGAAGCAGAAGATGCTTACCATCTTTGAGTACCGGTGTCTGGATGCGCTTGTCCTAGGTACAAAAACTAGTCCCACTTCGGTTGGGAAGGATCAAGACAAGTATGATGGAGGTAATAGGGAGGCAGTCATGCTTCTTAAATTATCTATCGCAAATGAGATGTTACCAGAAACACCATCTGGTAAATTTGCTGTGGAGATATGGAAGCATTTGAAAGATCTTCATGAGACCTCAGACAAGGAAAGGGCTTTCTTTCTGAATAATATGCTTTTTTCTATTATGATGGATAACCAAGTGTCTTTGCAGGAGCACTTGATGAAAATAAAAAATATTCGCGATCAATTGGAGGCCATTGGTCGTAAGATGGAAGAGGAGGATATGTTGGTGATCACTTTGAAGAGTTTGCCACGTTCCTACGAGCACTTCATCGAAACGCTCAACATTACATCCACCAATGTTGACTTGAAGTTTGATGAACTGTGCAACAAACTTTTGTAGCAGGATAGGTGGAGGAAGCAGTTTGAGAGCAGCAATGAGTCTCCTAGTGTTGAACAAGCATTTACTGCCAAGGACGTTAGCAAAGGCAAGTCCACTCAACAAAAAGGACGAGGCGATTCAAAGGAGAGCTCCAAGAAGAAGTCTATTACTTGCCATTACTGTGGGAAGATTGGTCATATACAGAGGTATTGCAGAAAGCGGTTGGTTGATGAGAAGTCCAACCAGGAAGCATCTCAGCAAAGCGCTCCAGTGGCAGAGTAGATTGAGCAGAAGGAGTATGCATACTATGCATTTTGATGACCAACACAATATGGATAGACTTAGTTTTTGTTTGTACGATGACCATTAAGGAAGGGTATTAAAATATTTAATGTAATATTAATGGTCATCTTTGTTTTTATTAAGCTTTAGTTAGTCGTCAGTCTTCTTTTAGTTAGTAATTTCTGACTTCCTGTTTTTTAGCTTTTTCGTCAGCTAACGATTGTTTCTTTTAGAAACATTGTCTTGCATTTTTCTTTATATGGAGATCTTCTCTCCATTTGTAAACACGCAATCATGAATACACATAATATTTTCAGTAGGAAAACAAGCTACAAATATCTTAGAAGAAAAACCAACCAGACCATTCAACATCAAACATGGCAAGATGTCAGCATAAAGCACTTGAGGAAGAGAATTTCACCAATCCATAAATTAGAAGCCTATACCTATCTTTGTTTTCCAATTCTGCCTAGAATTGGTACATAATGTTAGATACTAGAAGCATAATGTCATCTCTAGCTGAAGAGGTAGGGATGCCTAGCTATAAAAGTCTACAACATCATGCACTATCAAGGACGCCACTTGTACAATTGAAGACCGTGTCTTCTTCAAAAGAATAGATATGGAACATGAACACTTTCATTTTATAGCCAAAGTTTTCATCTGTAAAAGACAAAAAGAAAGAAAGTATATTAGTGTCAAAGGATGACCAAAAGTAGGTCAATGGGACTCAAGAGAACTGCAATGTACAATAGAGAGTTCAAAGTCCCACCAAGGGGAAGAACAAAGATAAAAGATACAAAAAAACAAGGACCACCAAAACAAGTGGTCAAGAAATAGGTACAAATAGCTAAGAAAGGGGAACAAGAGCCCCAAAGAGCAAAGAGCAATCACAAATGAAAATTGAAGAACATCAAGTAACACTATCTAGACTATAAATGGTTGAGTCACTAATGCTATCACTAATCATTGAGAAGGGGCTGATACAAAATTTGATAATGCTCACCGGAGAGTGTCAAGGGTCAGGAGGGATGCTCCCCATAGGATCACACCTAACATCCAAGGCTGAAGTAACCCCTATAGTAGTAAAAAAGCTCGTAATATGCATCTGTCCTCGTGACAAGAGAGGTGGTTGAAGAGAATTTGTCAATGAGAGGAAGTTGGGTCACACCACTAGGAAGAAACAAGGCCATGACGTTGAGGGGAAGCACATTGAGGCAGAAGTTGTGAGAGATGCCGTCTCACAAGTCTATCTACATCTATGACAGTAGTAGTATCCAAAGTTTGTTTAGGGCTACTAGTCTCCTATATGTGTTGAAAGGAGGTGATCAACCTAGGGGCTCTACAATCCCGACAAACCACATTCAAGGATTTGTGCCGAAGGGTGATGGCCTCCCAAAGATAATGAGCCAAACACTGCTAGTCTGAATATTTAAAGTAAAGATATTGTTGCCTAAGTCCCGATAGAGGCAGTAATATCTCCCTCAGATCTCATAATAAATGGGGCATCTAAAGATGAAATGTTCTTCGATTTGGGAGCAAAGGCAACATATCCGATCAAGGTAACAAATATGGTGATTTGTTTCAACCTGTAGTTGATAGGAACACGCCCTCATTTGGCCAAGGGGAACCCTCAAGCCATGTGACCAATGAAATTGGAGATAGCGAGGCCAGCAAAGTATACCATTTTTGACCTATAGGAAATGCTCAACGTAAAAAGCAAGCTTCAGGCTGAGACACACAAGAGGGGAGGTCCAAGTGACCTAGACGTACTACTTGTAAATGTCCCTTCTAGCAGCTCTAGCGGTGGTCCCCTTTGAAGAAAGGAGACAAGGAGCATCCAAGGAATACATGAAAGGAGGGTGTATGTCAATAGAGACGTCAATAGAAAGGAGCAAGCTAGCCTCAAAATACCAACAATAATGGCACCAAATTGGACCCTATGAGACAATCTTCTCAAAAGAACAAAGAGCCAAATACAGATATCTATCATGATCAGAGGTGACATCAGCTATGGATTTAAGTCTGTACATGTAGAAAGTACACCAGAAGATAGTCTCGAGACATAATGGCTGGGCAGCAAACTCTACCTAGATAATGCTCTAAGGAACAATATGCTTGCACCTAATAAAGCATTGTAGCATGAGAGTCTGGACCTTCTCAATACAAACCTAATCAATGGATCCCAAACTAGGCCCCCAAACTCCCAAGCCATACAAAATTGGCAGCTTGATGATGGATCAAAAAGACATATCTTTGAAGATCATCTTGGAAGTGGATCTGGAAACATTGATGTTCCAAGATAGAGAGAAAGGCGTATACCTTGCAAAGACACGAATGTGAGGCAGACTTCATGCTGGAGTGACCAAAAAATTGGGCTCCCAAGTATGTGTAGGTGGATGTGATCTCCAAAGCTGCCCCCTTCTAAGAGAACTAAAATTTGGAAAGCAGACATTTGGATATGTTGAAAATCATGAACATAGTTTTACTAAGGTTGACCACAAGCTAGCGAAGTTCACAAAAGCGAACAAGGGCATCAAGTTGTTGTAAACCTTCAGCAAAATGAGAGGGGAACAACACCATCAACAAAAAGTAGAATAGCAATAACCACCTCATGTAAACTGCAACCATTATCCCTATGAGTATGCAGCAAGGGCATCAAGTTGTCATTGTAAACCTTCAGCAGAATGAGAGGGAAGCAACATCATCAGCAAAAAGTAGAATAGCAATAACCACCTCATATAAAGTGCAACCATTGCCCAGGTGAGTGTGTTGCCAAAAAAATACATCTAACTCATCAATGTAGATGCTAAAGAGGGTCGGGGAGAGAGGGCACCCTTGTTTGACAAAAGTGTTTTACAAAAAGACTGAAAATCTGTTGTAAAAAGACGAGGTTTAGACGGTAATGGCAAGTGTACCACCCACTTATGATACAGCTCACTGAAAAGCATAGCCACCAAGTTCATATTTCTAAGTTCATACAGGAAAGCTAATCTGGAAATTTGAGAAGTATTTTTTCATAAAATTGTAATGTAAAATTCAAAATGCTGGACTGAACAGAGCAGATCAGCTGGGATGTGGATTTGAAAGAGAGTAAATTTAAAAATAGAAAGGGCAATGGGTAATGTTAAGATCAGAGCATATTTATTCATTATGTCTGGAAAATCTAGGTCTGACAGGATCTGAGCCAGAACAAGCAGCATTTGGTGAAAATGTTTACAAGCAACAACAACTATTAACAGGAACAAGAATCAGCTCCACATCTTCTATTGCAATATACCTACTTAGAGTATTAAAAATGGTTTGAGATCAGGTGTAAGACCTTCACCAAATTCACAAGTTAATCCATTCATCGCTAAAAATTAAGTCCAAATCAGCATATATCAAAATGGCCTCCCATATCACATCCCTCTTTGACTGTTGGTATTAATGGCTTAAGTCATACTACATCTAGAGTTGGCCTGATCATGAAGATATGTACAAGAATCCAAAATGATAGTAATATGTTTGAAGTCCAGAGGAGGGTTGAATTATACAACTCAAAATTATATAAAGTAAATGGAAAAAATAATCCCATTGTGGAATGCTTGCATAAGGGGTGTTAACATACAACAAATTGGTGTCCCACTCGGCAGTTTTATAAAAAACTATATTTATATTTACCTTTACTAGTTAAAAAGAAATATGAAAAGCTGAAAAAATTATTACATCCAACCCAAAAACAAAAGAGGAAGAAGAGACAAAATAATGACATGAAGCATTATTTCCAAGTAGAGATCCCAAAGTATGTAGAAACTTCCTTTAATAGAAATTTGATTTAGGGTCAACTAGGGTTAGATGTTTTTATACATATGGACAATGAGAACAAGAATTTTTTTATTTTTTCACTTTGGAGGTTTGTTGTTCCTATAGCTTGAGCTTAATCAGATTTTTTTATAAATGTGTCTACCCAAGCTGAAAAATTGGGCTCTAGCATCAAAAGCTCAGATAAGCATCATAGTTCTAGTCTGTCTATAGAAAATTTACCACTGCTTAGCAAAGTGTTTAACATCCCACTAAATTCAATATTCCCTAGATCTACCTGTTGTGACCTTTTCACACATCGCCCCATTGCAAATGGGGACCCATCGTTTTTTTTTTTTTGCCTTGGCGTCGCAACTGCTTATCGCCAGTCTTTTTGCAATGAGGAGTCTTAATTTTGAAATGGTCGCCTGAGTCGAGTCAGTGAGTTTTCGCCTGGATCACTGAATAAACGTCACCATCGTGCTTAAAAGGCCTGGGAGACGAAGATCGACTGTCGTTTCGGTCGATTCTGACACTTCCAAATTTTTAGGGTTTCTCACCCCGGGCCCCTATTTTTTAGGACCTACTTTTTTGGCACTTTTGGGCAATTCTGGGATCCCTATTTTTTAGGGTCTATTTTTGGAAAGTTGCTATTTTTGGAAAATTTCTATTTTTAGAAAGTTTCTATTTTTAGAAGGGCACGAGTTTGACGCACTCAGAAGTTCGAAACGAGCAACGAAACTTTCAGAAAATCGATTCAAAGTTTTTTTGAAATTTTGGTCAAAAATCTGGAAAATCATAAAAAAGTTCAAAAATCTGGAAAATCTGTTCAAAAATGGTGAGAAATTCTAGAAAATCACAGAGAAATCTGGTAAAAGCACTAAAAATGGTTGAAGATTTGATGAAATCCGTCAAGAAATCTGGAAATTCGTAAAAAATCTGAGCATTCATGGCGATCTGATCATGGTGAAGGTAGTTTATGACTGAACAATCATGGAGGAGACTAGAAATCTGCCTTAGTATGAAGTTTACCAGCGTGAAAATGGAGTTTACCAGTCAATGAAGCTTCAGCCAAGCAATGAATGGCAACAGATCTGAGCAATTCCGCTCTAAGTCAAGTATCAATGGCGTAAAAATCTGAGCAATGGCACAAAAATCTGAGCAATGGCCCACAATCTGCTTAAGTCCGCCTATGTCCATATGGTAATTGGCAAAGGGATCAACAAAGTCCGCCCTTGGGAAAGAAGGAAAATGGCAACAGATTTAAGGAAGTCCGCCTGGTCAAGGATGCCAATGGCAAGCAAATGGAGTAAGTCCGCCCAGGGAAAGAGAAGAAAATGTCTAAAGAAATGAGGCAATGGCCAGACCATCAGTCAAGTCCGCCCAGCCATAAGCATTAAAACGTCAGGCCAACAGCCAAGTCCGCCTATGAAGTGGCTAGGAAAATGATTAAGTCCGCCCAGCAAAAGATGGCCAATGGCAATCAAAACCTGCAAGTCCGCCCTCCAAAGCTTCCAATGGCAAAACTATCAAGGAAGTCCGCCTATGTCAATGGCAAGGAATATGAGGAAGTCCGCCCTCCAAATGAGGCAATGGCCAGAAAAACAGTGAAGTCCGCCCTTGAAAGAGATGCTTATGGCAACCAAATAGATGAAGTCCGCCCCAGCCAAGAAGTTAAATGGCAAAGAAAATGCTAAAGTCCGCCCAAGGTAAAAGAAAGAAATTTGGCTAAGGCATGGACAAAGACAAGTAAAGTGGCCAAAGACAAGTTAAAAGTCCGCCCAAGGTAAAAGAGGAAAATGCCTAAGGAAAAGAGTGAATGGTCAGGTCAAAGCTGAAATCCGCCCTTGTAATAGCCCAACACAAGAAGAAGTTTGCCTTAAATGTTAGACAATGGCCAAGGAATCAATAAAGTCCGCCCTCAGCCAAAAGTCAAGTGGCCACAAAATAGATAAAGTCCGCCTTAGATGATTTCAAAGTGGCAACAAAATGTGCTAAGTCCGCCTAGCCAAAAGGAGAAATGGTTTAACAAAGATCAAAGTCTGCCTATGATAAAGAAAGAAAAATGGCTAAGGCATAGCCAAAGAAAAGTGAATGGCAAAGAAAATGGCAAAGTCCGCCATGTGTTGGAGAGTATAAAAATTAAAATTCGCCTAAGTCCAAACCTTTGGAAAGCTAAAATATGCATGGCCCTTTGAATATTCGCCCAAGTGACCAAAGAAATTTTTTGCCATGGCTAGGAAAATGTTGGAAAGATCAAGAAAATCTTCAAAATAAAATTGGACATGGCAAGAAAATTGTCGAAAATCAAGAGAAGTTCATGGCCAAATAAAATCGGACGGCAAGAAAATATGGCCAACAAAAGAGGATAATGGCCAAATAATTTTGGACGTGGCAAAATAATTTTGGACGAAGGAAGGTAATGGTAAAATAATTTTGGACGATGGCCAAATAAAATCGGACATGGCGAAAGAATTTTGGACGAGAGACAAGTCATGGCTAGAAAATTATTGGACATGGCTAGAAAAAAATTGGACGTAGCTAGGGAAAAGTCGGACGTGGCTAGAAGAATGTTGGACGAAAAAAATATTTGTGGCTAAATAAAACTGGACATGGCGAGATAAATTTTGGGAAAGGGCGAGAAAATATGGCCAAATAAATTGGACGGAAAGAGAATTAAAAGCTTGAAAATGAAATTTGTAAAAATCTTTCAAAGCTTATCTTGAAAAGTTATCTAAAATAAATTTGTTTTGTTTTACTGCAGGTGGATGACTACACAAGGCAAAGGAGGGCTGAACGAAAAGAAATCTTTGCTACATCACCTTTGTATGCTTGCCTCTCCTCCACGCGCTCAACATTGAATTGGCACTTGAAGGAATTCCAAAGCAATCCGGAAAGAAAGATTTAAGGGCTTCAAGTCTAAACAGGTGCTCCGAGGCGAGGTGAGAAGAAGAAGCCAAAGTCATCCAAGATCGAAGCACAAAGGATAAAGTCACTGGCAGGAAGAAAATATTCTAAGGCAAGAACAACAAAGCTACCAAGGAAGACATCTAGCACGTTGAGGTGGCGCCTCGTCATCTTCCGACCAATCAAATCATTCCAAATCAACATGCAACAACTTTCTATTTTATCTGTTGGTTCATATTTAGCAAGAAGGACAAGTGTCCTCGAATGCAATTTTCTCATTGGTCGAAGGGTAGCAAACCCTAATTAGGGTTTTATTTGTAATCTTGGCCGTTGATTCCAAATCAATCTTGGCCATTGAATTGTAATTGGGGAGCCTATAAATTGAGCTCAACCCCTCATTTGTAAAGCATGGGAGCATGTTGCAAAACATGTTGAGATAAGCAACTGTTGTAAGATTGCCAAAGTAATAAGTAATGCATGCATTGTTCTGATGGTGATTGCTTCTCTTATTTTGGAATTGTCATGGTTCTTATCCCTCATCATAGTTTAGATTTCTTTTCATGTATGTTAGATGAATGCAAGATTTGATAAGTATTGATTTATGGTGAACCTTTTTGCTCATACTTTCTTTGAACGGATGATTTCGTTCAATGCGTAAAGTTAGCCTGAGCTTACTTTGTGGATTCTTAACTTCTGTCTGAATAAATATTGTTCGATTCGATGGTAGTTATTCATGACGTGAAAATCATAAACACAACTCTCCCTTGAAGATTGCACTGGCTCTGCGTAGTTGGCGCGTTCCCTGCGTGGCGAAACAAAGTTTAGTTTTGGTTTCACCGAGTCAATACTGTCTCTTGGATTCTTAGGAGTAGATTAGTGCTTCTGAACCCTTCTCCTTTTTCAGTTTGTTTGACCCATGACCCAAGCAATAGAGCTTCATCGTCTATACCTTCATTGGGAATTGAACAAGCCTAGCGTAAGTCCCTTTGTGTTACCAGCATAATCACATCAAACCACAGAGCTCATCCCCATTCATCTTAAACATTGGAATTGCCGTATGATCTTACTTGCAATCTTAGCATACGAGGTAGTTTTTCAAGAGGGGATAGAGCGTCTTTGGACTCTTTATTCTAGAATGTTTGTTGTGTCATAAAATTCGCATCAACATTGAATTGGCGCTAGAAGGAGGGCCTGACGTGAACAATTGAGAAGTGAAACTCCAGGTCCTATCAAGTTTTGTTATCTGTGGAGACTCTTTTGCCTCTCCTCCCACGCGCTCAACATAGAATTGGCGCTAGAAGGAGGGCTTGACGTGAACAATTGAGAAGTGAAACTCCAGGTCCTATCAAGTTTTGTTATCTGTGGAGACTCTTTTGCCTCTCCTCCCACGCGCTCAACATAGAATTGGCGCTAGAAGGAGGGCATGATCTCTAGGTTGTTTATTTTCACCAGTGGAAGAAATTTAGCTGGAAGGAACCAGTATGAACTTTGGAATGCCAAATCTGAGATATGTTAGATCTCTTTTATGCCAAAAAATCCAAAAAAAGTGAAAAGTTAAAAAATTTCAAAAAAAAAAGTAAATCTGAGATTTCTCAATGGATGGGCTCCCATATACCATATTTCTTGCTCTCAGGACGATATTGCTCAGATCCAAGAAAAATTGAATGCACAGCTGCACCCCAGGAATTTGTCCAAGTTTGCTTTACCAGGAAGATGTCGAATTCATGAAACAACCAATCACGAAGAGATTAATTGCTTGACATTCCTCTCAAGGATAGAGCTTGTTCTCCAAGGGAAAATTTTCTTTTGGGATGTTCCCAAGCCGGGAGTGTTGGATGTAGAACCTGATGATTATAGTATTCCAGAAGTCGGATATGAGGCCTTCACAAGGTTCATACTCAGAATTGAAAGTCAAATAAAACTTGGTAATGTGTGCTTGAAGGATGTTTTGCTCCCTCGTTGGTGTCGGATTCACAATGCACCTCATCAAGAATTCACTTGCACATCGTGTGAAGAAGCTATCAACTATGCCAGATGTCACCTCGGATTACCAGAACTACCCCATGGATGCTTCAAGGACAAAGCATGGATTGAATATGTCAAACAGACTTTTGAAGAATGTACCACAATGTCATCCAACAACAGGGAGAATAAGTCACATCAGGATAATGAGATCGAGCCTAGGGATCAAGTAGAGGAGGATTGTTCCTTCATTACATTGGAACAAGAGGCCATTCAAGTAGAGATCACAGAAGCAATGGAATACATCCAAGCAAGGGGAACCACCAAAGGCAACTGTCAGCATACGGAAGTGGATGAATATAAAGAATTGCAAATTATTGAAGATCAACAAGAACCAGAAACGAAAGACTTAGCTCAAAGTAGAGATGGCGTGGAAAATTTCCAATGTTCATTCATCCAGGAAGGAGAACATGAAGAAGGAAGCAATTCTAGTGCACTTCAAGAAGGAACAGTCCTTGATGAAGAAATTCAATCATGCATGAGCAAGATGGAAGAAATGATAGGCGGCTTGAGGCAAGGTAATATGTTTGACGATCAATGGGCTACCAAGATGGAAGCAAAATACGAAATACATTTCGCGTCAGCGCTTGATCCAATGATCACAGTCATGGAGGAATTGCTTGATGAAATTGAAACTAATGGAAGGCTACATGATAAACAAACAATTGTGACAGAGATAGAAAATGAAGAGCAATTCAGGTTAGGGCTTGATCCATTGTTAGGCATTCAAAAGGAGCCAACGCATGAAATGATCCAGATTTCCAAATGCCCTCTTGAATCGAATTCCCACCCCACTCCACCCAGTTCGGTTCGTGATGTTGATCTGCATATTTCAGATGCAAGTGGTATGGTTCACCATCAACTCCGACCTCCTGATGAAGCAATGGATGACAAGCAAGAGTTCAAGTCTACGGATGAAGACCACCAGGTTGTATCTTTCCCTACTATTGCCTACCAAGAATATCATTTTGATTATGGGGATTTAGGAAAGAAAACTTGCTTATGGATTAATCATGGTCCAGATGAGTTACCCCAGTTACTAATTTTTCCTGAAGTTTTGCTTGAGTTTCAGATTGGTCCTTTGAAAGAATATTTTTCTGAGTTTAAAGACAAGATTGCAAAACTTCGCACTGTGACTGCTACTTTGTTGTTATTACACATCCTGAGAAATCATGTTAGGAGTTGTATATACTTAGGTCTTTTGACTGTTGTTTGCTTAAAATTTTTGTTTTTGTTTAGAGTAGGTTTTCTTTTTGCTTTGTTTGCTTTGGGTTAGTTGCTTTGTTTTCTTAGTTTAGTTTGCTTTCCCGTTTTGTCTGCTTTCAATAAATGGGCTCCCATTTGCGAAGGGTGTTGTATCTTAAGAACTCTAGCGTCTGTGCAAAATTATGTTCAGTCCATTTCTTGGATAAATATTTGTGGATAATCCTCGAATCCTAGATTAATTGTTTCTAAAGTATCTTAAGGTCGAGGTTAGTACTTGACTAGAAAGGGAATCATCTATTGTATCTTGACATGGAGTCTTACAGTTATTATATCTTACACATTTAACGATTTCTCTGAGTTATTATGGTCTCCTAGGAGAAGTCACGGTTAGGCTAATCAAAAGTCTGGCTCCAGCGCCACTATAATGCTCAAACCCATGTGAGCTTCACTGCTTACAAGCCCAAATGTGGAAAAATATGAAAAGAAAAGAATATCAAAAAGAAAAGAAATAAAGAAAAACGAAAAAATCAAAGCATTTGGCTTTTGGGTGTGCGGACATCTCTACAGGCGTGCATTCAAGTCAAGCGATCATCAAAAAGAGAAAAACAAGAAAATCAGAAGAAATCATAAATCGCCGGAAGTAGAGCAATCTCCGTGAGTTTATAGAAGATAACCTTGCCGGGGCTATAGACGCTCGCTGGCAGCAAGGCTCTATCCAAGGATGCTTTTGGAGTTAAGACAAATTACAAAGCCTGCCATGATGGAACCAAAGAGCCAAAATGGTCTTATGAGACGGGAATAAACGCATTTGCACACACTTGTAACTGCAGGATAAAGGGTCTTGATACAATTTAGGATTCCTCTTTCCTTTTAAGTACCCTTCTTAGCCAACGGATAAGTTAGTTAGAATTAATCTAAGATTCTGGGTTTGAAGTAGGTACTATCTTTGAAATGTTCAGGAACATTTATTCAGGTTGGCGCTAGATGTTGTGACCTTTTCACACATCGCCCCATTGCAAATGGGGATTTGCCTTGGCGCGCGAATCGCTTATCGCCAGTTCTTTTTGCAATGAGGAGTCTTAATTTTGAATGGTCACCCGAAATGTGTCGAGAGTTTTAGGCCGATCACCGGAAAAACGCTCCACGGCTTAAGGCCTGGAGAAAGATCGACGTTCCGATTCTCTGACACTTCCAAATTTTTAGGGTTTCTCACCCCGGGCCCCTATTTTTTAGGACCTACTTTTTTGGCACTTTTGGGCAATTCTGGGATCCCTATTTTTTAGGGTCTATTTTTGGAAAGTTGCTATTTTTGGGAAATTTCTATTTTTAGAAGGGCCACGAGTTTCGAAGACGCACTCAGAAGTTCGAAACGAGCAACGAAACTTTCAGAAAATCGATTCAAAGTTTTTTTGAAATTTTGGTCAAAAATCTGGAAAATCATAAAAAAGTTCAAAAATCTGGAAAATCTGTTCAAAAATGGTGAGAAATTCTAGAAAATCACAGAGAAATCTGGTAAAAGCACTAAAAATGGTTGAAGATTTGATGAAATCCGTCAAGAAATCTGGAAATTCGTAAAAAATCTGAGCATTCATGGCGATCTGATCATGGTGAAGGTAGTTTATGACTGAACAATCATGGAGGAGACTAGAAATCTGCCTGAGTATGAAGTTTACCAGCGTGAAAATGGAGTTTACCAGTCAATGAAGCTTCAGCCAAGCAATGAATGGCAACAGATCTGAGCAATTCCGCTCTAAGTCAAGTATCAATGGCATAAAAATCTGAGCAATGGCACAAAAATCTGAGCAATGGCCCACAATCTGCTTAAGTCCGCCTATGTCCATATGGTAATTGGCAAAGGGATCAACAAAGTCCGCCCTTGGGAAAGAAGGAAAATGGCAACAGATTTAAGGAAGTCCGCCTGGTCAAGGATGCCAATGGCAAGCAAATGGAGTAAGTCCGCCCAGGGAAAGAGAAGAAAATGTCTAAAGAAATGAGGCAATGGCCAGACCATCAGTCAAGTCCGCCCAGCCATAAGCATTAAAATGTCAGGCCAACAGCCAAGTCCGCCTATGAAGTGGCTAGGAAAATGATTAAGTCCGCCCAGCAAAAGATGGCCAATGGCAATCAAAACCTGCAAGTCCGCCCTCCAAAGCTTCCAATGGCAAAACTATCAAGGAAGTCCGCCTATGTCAATGGCAAGGAATATGAGGAAGTCCGCCCTCCAAATGAGGCAATGGCCAGAAAAACAGTGAAGTCCGCCCTTGAAAGAGATGCTTATGGCAACCAAATAGATGAAGTCCGCCCCAGCCAAGAAGTTAAATGGCAAAGAAAATGCTAAAGTCCGCCCAAGGTAAAAGAAAGAAATTTGGCTAAGGCATGGACAAAGACAAGTAAAGTGGCCAAAGACAAGTTAAAAGTCCGCCCAAGGTAAAAGAGGAAAATGCCTAAGGAAAAGAGTGAATGGTCAGGTCAAAGCTGAAATCCGCCCTTGTAATAGCCCAACACAAGAAGAAGTTTGCCTTAAATGTTAGACAATGGCCAAGGAATCAATAAAGTCCGCCCTCAGCCAAAAGTCAAGTGGCCACAAAATAGATAAAGTCCGCCTTAGATGATTTCAAAGTGGCAACAAAATGTGCTAAGTCCGCCTAGCCAAAAGGAGAAATGGTTTAACAAAGATCAAAGTCTGCCTATGATAAAGAAAGAAAAATGGCTAAGGCATAGCCAAAGAAAAGTGAATGGCAAAGAAAATGGCAAAGTCCGCCATGTGTTGGAGAGTATAAAAATTAAAATTCGCCTAAGTCCAAACCTTTGGAAAGCTAAAATATGCATGGCCCTTTGAATATTCGCCCAAGTGACCAAAGAAATTTTTTGCCATGGCTAGGAAAATGTTGGAAAGATCAAGAAAATCTTCAAAATAAAATTGGACATGGCAAGAAAATTGTCGAAAATCAAGAGAAGTTCATGGCCAAATAAAATCGGACGGCAAGAAAATATGGCCAACAAAAGAGGATAATGGCCAAATAATTTTGGACGTGGCAAAATAATTTTGGACGAAGGAAGGTAATGGTAAAATAATTTTGGACGATGGCCAAATAAAATCGGACATGGCGAAAGAATTTTGGACGAGAGACAAGTCATGGCTAGAAAATTATTGGACATGGCTAGAAAAAAATTGGACGTAGCTAGGGAAAAGTCGGACGTGGCTAGAAGAATGTTGGACGAAAAAAATATTTGTGGCTAAATAAAACTGGACATGGCGAGATAAATTTTGGGAAAGGGCGAGAAAATATGGCCAAATAAATTGGACGGAAAGAGAATTAAAAGCTTGAAAATGAAATTTGTAAAAATCTTTCAAAGCTTATCTTGAAAAGTTATCTAAAATAAATTTGTTTTGTTTTACTGCAGGTGGATGACTACACAAGGCAAAGGAGGGCTGAACGAAAAGAAATCTTTGCTACATCACCTTTGTATGCTTGCCTCTCCTCCACGCGCTCAACATTGAATTGGCACTTGAAGGAATTCCAAAGCAATCCGGAAAGAAAGATTTAAGGGCTTCAAGTCTAAACAGGTGCTCCGAGGCGAGGTGAGAAGAAGAAGCCAAAGTCATCCAAGATCGAAGCACAAAGGATAAAGTCACTGGCAGGAAGAAAATATTCTAAGGCAAGAACAACAAAGCGACCAAGGAAGACATCTAGCACGTTGAGGTGGCGCCTCGTCATCTTCCGACCAATCAAATCATTCCAAATCAACATGCAACAACTTTCTATTTTATCTGTTGGTTCATATTTAGCAAGAAGGACAAGTGTCCTCGAATGCAATTTTCTCATTGGTCGAAGGGTAGCAAACCCTAATTAGGGTTTTATTTGTAATCTTGGCCGTTGATTCCAAATTAATCTTGGCCGTTGAATTGTAATTGGGGAGCCTATAAATTGAGCTCAACCCCTCATTTGTAAAGCATGGGAGCATGTTGCAAAACATGTTGAGATAAGTAACTGTTGTAAGATTGCCAAAGTAATAAGTAATGCATGCATTGTTCTGATGGTGATTGCTTCTCTTATTTTGGAGTTGTCATGGTTCTTATCCCTCATCATAGTTTAGATTTCTTTTCATGTATGTTAGATGAATGCAAGATTTGATAAGTATTGATTTATGGTGAGACTTTTTGCTCATACTTTCTTTGAACGGATGATTTTCGTTCAATGCGTAAAGTTAGCCTGAGCTTACTTTGTGGATTCTTAACTTCTGTCTGAATAAATATTGTTCGATTGGAAGGTAGTTATTCATGACGTGAAAATCATAAACACAACTCTCCCTTGAAGATTGCACTGGCTTTGCGTAGTTGGCGCGTTCCCTGCGTGGCGAAACAAAGTTTTGTTTTGTTTCACCGAGTCAATACCGTCTCTTGGATTCTTAGGAGTAGATTAGTGCTTCTGAACCCTTCTCCTTTTTTCAGTTTGTTTGATCCATAACCCAAGCAATAGAGCTTCATTGTCTAGACCTTCATTGTGAATTGAACAAGCCTAGCGTAAGTCCCTTTGTGTTACCAGCATAATCACATCAAACCACAGAGCTCATCCGCATTCATCTTAAACATTGGAATTACCGTATGATCTTACTTGCAATCTTAGCATACGAGGTAGTTTTTCAAGAGGGGATAGAGCGTCTTTGGACTCTTTATTCTAGAATGTTTGTTGTGTCATAAAACACGCATCAACACTACCATCCTTCCAAAAGCCTATTAGATTCCCCCCCTCCTCTTTCTCAACTTGTAAAATTGAATTTTAATGCCTTAATTCAATCCTAAGAAGGAACATGGGCAGTAAAACTAATGATACTGCAAAATGTCGAGCCTTGCCAAGGGGCCTTCAAATTTCATGGAGCCTAAAAGTCTCCTTGCTTTTGATAGAGGGGGAACCCAAAAGTGCATTCCCTGGGTACATGTCCCTTGTCCTCATTTTCCTTGGGGGCACTACCCCATAAGTATGAAGATATGGGAACTCACTGAAGCTGTCATCTTTTGCAAGGATTTGAAGATAACTTCTTGGTGTAGTCTTTTTGTGTTCCCCTTTCCTTGTCGTCCACTGCACCTTGAAGTTCTCGGTAGAACATAACTCAATAATACTCTTCATATTTCCCACTAATATATTAAAAAAGATTTTAAAATTTAGTTCACAACACCAACAAGTCTTGGAAACTGCAGAATATATCATTCCTAGTGATGCTGGAATTAGTAAACTTTGGAAAATTCTGAACTTTGCAAATTCTGAAAAATGCCAACCACGCAGTTGATGAGATGGTTAAAGTGGGCCTTGCCATTTTGTGTTGCTATGGTGTCTATGCCCAGTACAACCACCAAGAATCTGTATGTTTTTGTTTGACTCTGCATATCTATTTTTGGCAACAGCATCTGGTATGCTACATGTGTTTTGACTGTCTTCAACATTAAATTTTCATTATCTCCTACCTACAAGGTGCCTGATATGGTTAATGGTCCATAATATCATCTGACATAGCTATATTCAACTAGAGTGGTGCATATAGACTCAAATGTTAGTATTGGCATTTTATCATGCTCCAAGAAGCACTTTAACAGGTTTATGTACTCTGTCTAATAGAAGATAGAGAACTCACAACTCAGAATATATCAGTGTTTCTCCAAGTTTTCGGGTGGTAAATTGACAACTTTGAGTGAGTTGTTCATGTTTAGTTGTAGCAGTCCCCAATGGCTTTGTTCTAAGCAACAACCATTGCCCCCTTTATATTGAATAATCATAGATAGGGAGAGTGTTTGATCTTCGCTTGGCCTTCCCTGATCTACGTGTATGTAAGAAAACTCTATTTGAATAAAATTTGTATTGTGTTATACTATGCTACTCTATCTAGTATGCACTTTTAGTTTTTATCCTTGTATACAATTGATAATTTAGCCAGATAATAGAGGGCAGTCAGATTCTTAAAAAGTCAAAGTCGGTCAAACTACTTATTGGCAACATAGGAAAGATGGAACCATAATATATAGGCTTAACAACAAAGTAGTAGAAACAAATCAAGAGTGGGAGAATGATTTCATGAAAGATTTTCAATATTTTGGGATCTCTTAGTAAAGGAACACCTATGTGGAGAAGCTGAGAATGATCCAGTCTCGTTCAATACAATTTGGAAATACTTCACATTTATTGAAGATGTGGATACTCCACTGAACCAACTACCCCCACCTTGCAAGGCATTATATTATACAGTAGGATCTTCAGGCTGAAAGTGACTGTAAAGCACACTGCAAAAAAATACTCCAGCAGGGTAAAGAAATGAGTTTTCAAGAAGAGGAAGAACAAAGTGAAAACCAACATTGCTGGAACCCGAGAAATTAATGCCATTAACCCTGAATAGAGGCAAGAAAAGACCATAAAGTGGTCAGGGAATGAAACAAGAGATTAGACAATTTTTGAGACTAGTGGAACAAAGAGAAAGAAGAAGAAGATTATGGGAAGCAGTCGTACAGAATCCATCAGCACAATTTCAAAGCCAGTGCAGGAGTCAGAATCAAATTGGAAGCTGAAGTTAGAGTCATAATCATGAACAAGGCCATCAGAACATTCAATTGTCTATGAAGAACAGCCTGCAGGATACAAAGGAAGAGTGGGTCAAGATTACCAAACATTTTCCCCTTCTTGAAGGGTGAGTTGATCTCACAGACAAATTTAGTAGGAAGAACCAACAAAGCCTCCTCTATATGAGAAAAGTCTTTGTTCTAAGATGCAGTCCAAGGACTTCTTCACAGATGAAGAATGGGAAGTGTATGAAAGCAATCTTTGTGCTATCAAAGAGTTGTTGATCAAAGAAAATATTGAGCCAAAAACAAGGCAAAGGATTGTAGTGGAGAAAAGAGATAATAGGGTACAAACTACCAAAGTCACTGGAAGTATCAAGGATTTTCACATGTCTAACTGTGCCAAGAGAGCACTAGAATGTTTAATTCAGAACCTCCTAAGGAAAAGGTTTTAATCACTGAACTCACATCAAGGACAAGCAATGGTGACTCCAACCAGCCTCAGTATAAAGGAAAAAGCTACCTAAGTTCATGAAAGATGAATCTAAAGATCTAGTGAGGCACTAGAAAACTTGTGAAACTATTTGGGTAGCAAATGGGTAGAATGATAAAACTTATAGTCTATGGTCATTCCCAACCATCATCAAAGTAGTGCAAATTCATTAGTACAGAAAGATTGAACTAGCCAATCAAAATGCATGGGAGAAATTACAAAAGGCCTTCAAGGAGGAATTTAGATAGCTTTGGGACAACAATGAAATTGTTGCAGAAATATAAAACACTTAGCAAGGGAAACTTAAGAATGTCAGAGCTTACAATGGTAGGCTCAAGAAATTATTGCTAAAATTGGGGAAAAAACCAACCAACAAATTGAAAAAAAGATTGTTCATCTAAGGTATTGTTCCTTCACTATGGAAAAAAAATGCAAGTAGTACTACCTTCATCTTATGCAAAAGCATACGACAAAGTTATGGATATAGAAAGTGAGGACAAGATGTCTTTGTGCTCAAAAAGAAAAAAATGATGATGATGGCAAACTCAAATGTAAGCAACAGCTAACCAAGATCAATTCAAGTATTACAAAGAGATATGCTCCATATGATGAAGGAATTAAAAGCAAACAAAGAACTTTGAGAATGAAGGCGTATGGATTGTAGAGTAGAGGGCCACACCAAAAGAATTGCGCTAAAAAGATGTTCTGCGATATTTGTTGGATAGCAGGCCATTCAACTAAGTACCCATATAATTTGTAAAGCAAGAGCACACAAGTATTCTTTACACAAGGGAGTAGTCTACTCCACCCAACACACTACCAAAGCCACAAAACAACAAGAATGCATCTTCTAGCAGCTATCATAATCAAAGAAGCAATAATAACAGATTCAATAACAATAGTGGTGGAGCTAGGAGTTAAGGATATAGTATGAGTCCAAAGGATTTCTCATCGTACAATATCAACAATGTAGCAAATGGGGACTCTTTGCAAGGGACTACTAGAGAAACCAAAACAAGACAAGAATGTTTGTAATATTACAATACAATAAGCATTATATATTTAGCATTATGTAATAACCCTAGGGTTTTTCAAACTGATTAACCGGATTCAAACTGTGATTTCAAGTAAATTTTCATAACATCAACATTAACTCCACAAACAATAGCATTCAAATTACTCAAATCTTCAAAAAGAATCTGATTTGAAAATAGGAATTTCAGTACAACCTTGTTGCACAGTCAAATATGAGAAATTAGAGGGCAGCTGGAAATAATACAGATCTGATTCAAGCTTACAAATATTGCTGTTAAGACATTTACAATGTCTGTGAGTGATAGTCCTTAAGTCTTCTCAATGCCAAGCCTTTTCAAGGCCAAATCCAAGTTTGATCTGAGATTCGTGGTGACCTTGCTGCAGGAGAATGGAGACCTGGTTTCTATGGTTGGAGTCTACCTTCAAGCTGCCAAAGAGCTGAGGCATGAAACCCTCAACCAACAGTGCCCTAATTGCCTCAACCTTGCAGGGTTGGATCTGAATCCACACTCGACTTTGCTGCTGCAGACAATCAGCATCCTCCTTGGTCTGAAATATGACAGCAATCCACTTGTAAAGCTGGTGAAATAGGTGCACTCTGCTATCTATTGCAGTTCTGTGGCAAACCCTCCAAGTGGCGGCCACCTGTAGATCAATATTTTCCTAGGTTAAGTTGCTGAAGGGAAGGTTGAAATGTAATTTTGAATAGAAAATAAGACCAAACAAGGCTAGGGTTTGCATCCCAACCTTGAGGGGCAGCTAGGGTTTTCGTCCCAGCAGCACCATTTCAGGAGTCTCTCCCAAAATCAGACTAATTTCCAGATGCCTATACTGAAAACTTGAGCGCCCATTTATACCCAATTGGAATAAATCACAATAGGCCGACCTTGTGTGAGATTGAATTTCCTTTGGTGCCACAAAATTCAAAGTGAGTCGGCTCCAAAAGAATTATTATTACTACTGTAATAATTAATATTATAATATAATATTATGATTTATTATTATTTTTATTTATTTTAATATAGTGCTTACAAAAAACACTATAAGTAAATTAAAATTAATATTTGATTTCCCCCAACAGAGGGGACATGACACATTAAACATGAACTTTGAAGGTCAAAATGCTAAAAGAACACTTAAAATGAGAGCTTCATGCAAACGCAGCAAACCTAATTTGAATGGAAGATATACACATTGTCCTGACTGAAAAGGCATTCATTATACACCTGAATGTCACAACCTTCCTCCATATTCCTAGCACTACAGTAAGAGCTAGTAGAAACCCAACCAAAGTATCAAGGGGGGAAATGAATTTTCACATCTATTATTCTAACAGTGTGTGTTGCTGTATGAGATAAAAGTATACACACCTCACTTTTTCATCAATGTTACGTGTTTTAGCCAGCTGTGCAATTTTTCTAACTCCATGACAACGTTCAAACTCCTGTAAGAAATAAGCAAATTAAGCCTGTTCTAAAATAATGCCACAATTCTACAAAGATTTTAGAGAAAGCCTTATCCATCTTCATTTATAATAATTAAATTGACAAGATTAGAGAGCACAAAATAACAACTTAGTATACCAACTTAAACTTACAAACACAACAATCTACTAGTAAAAATTTTGAAACAAGTAATCTCAAAATTTGGATTTTCTTATATTCTCGTTTACCAATTTTTTTAAGGTTTTTCTTTTTTCTATTTGTCAAATTAATTGCAACATATATTATCTAAATGTGCAATTAACCACCCAGCATTTTTTTTTATGGTCAATGGTTGAAAATATCAAAAAATATGAGAAAGACGACACGTGTCTTTTTTTAGGGGCTTGTTTCTCATATGGTTTCGGTCCTCTTAAGAAAATAATCGAAAACCACAGTTTTGGACAATCAAATCCTGAGCACAAAAACTTGTCTAAGATGCCTTTGAGTGGACACATATAAAACAAAAGAAGCAATTAGTATGACACCATTACCTAGATTTATAGCACCAAAGATATGCTAAAAAATAACGTCACCACACAAAGAAATGAGACAACAATTTCAGAATCTTTCAAGCACTACAGACCTATATGGACAGAGCAAGTTGTTCAATAAAAGAAAATCTGCAAGCCACGATGTTAATAGATGAGAACATATTCATGAATTAAAATTATATGCTATTTGAGTCTTCTTACTTTCTGGTTTTCAGGTGAGTCTAGCATTAAAGCCGCAAATGCATCCAAGCAAGCAGCTTGTTGATTTATGCCACCAGAAGAGAGCAACCCAATTAATTCCTGCAGAGTACAATTCCATAAGTTTTTCACATCTGAATTTCAGAAGAAAATGCTCAAGAACTTCAACCAGCACATGCCACTACACTTTGAATAAGGAGTCCTGTATTGTCAAGCACATGAGTTGCAAGAATGTCAGTCTGCATGCACAACCTCTGCTAACATGACTTCAAAGTAATAGATGTTCAAGTACATAATAGTAATGGAGGGAAGATAGAAATTTGTTTCAGTTACCAACATGGGCAGATGAAAGGACACCCACCACTAACACAAAAGCAGTGTAACTAAATTTACAATATACCTCATCTAATACCATTTTAAAAACACCAACGTACATTGAGAATCCTGTTGTACTTCTGTACAAATTTTATTATATTGTTTTATGTGTTAATTAATATGCAATTTTTTTCATAAATAACTTCAAAATTTGTCTATGATATCTATGCCAGAATTATATATTAAATTTATCAGTTAATCACAATCTTGAGATGCTATTGTAAGCCATTGTATAAATGCCCCTTAAGGCAATGGCTAAGCAAATTATAGAAAACCACAAAATTATCTTATAGGTCTGCTTGAGGATTTGCACTAGACATATGAGCGACCTAAATGCTTTTGGTGAATTTAGATTACAGGCAATTGAGACACCACCCCCCAGTTTCTCATAAGAATTGTTCACAAATGCAAATAACCCAGAAATCTAATAGGAACAAAACAAAATTGCTCAAAAAATATTCTGAAAATACCCCAAAAATGCCCAAGAGTATTTTAGGAAAGCTTCAGTTCTGGCAATTTTTTATGACATGTTTTTGGGCTGGTTTCCACAAAACAATCAAGAGACTCATCGCTTCCTTCCTTTATGGTTTCCATCCATGTTACATGAACCATGTAGGTTAATAGACCCACCACAATCTTCTACTGATAGAACAAATCAATAAACAGGAAATATGAGGTTTCAGGGTTGTTAAACAGGGACACACACATTGTAAAAAACAATTAACCCACAGCAAATGTGAACAAGGACACACATGCCAGTCGACCTATGTATAGGGGCAAATATGATATCCACAAGCACACAACCCTCCTGTGAAACAAGACATACTCTGCATCCACAGCAAAACTCCACCTACAAATTGAGACATACTGTACATCCACATGTACAAAACCAGGGAACATATCCCCAAACCCCCCTGAAACATTATCAAGATCTAATGTCTCTCAAGCACTATACCCAATCTCTGAGCAAGGAGATAACTCAACATGGGAATGTGCCTCCATCCTCATGTAGGTCCTCCAACCTCTTCTTTGACCTCCTTAAGTTCTAGCAGCCAGATGTAGCATTAGAATCTTCATGTACAATTGAGAGCACAAGCAATAAAATGACCTTGGCATGACAAGCAAGTGCACAGCATCAATCACAATGACAAGAACCACCTTTTGCAGTTTAACTATGTCTCCAACAATATAAAATTGGCTTTACAAATCATAAAGCAAAATACCAAGTATATAATAAGCTGACACAAAATGAGGACAAAGAGCTTTGAACTTATAACCTAAGTAATGCAGACGTCTTCAACTACACCTTGCAACCAACTCTTCTACAACATAAATTTAGTGAGTAAAAGCAAAGGATGTTTGAAATATTGTTTTTCTTCGCCTTTCACTGCCTAGAGATTTGTTGGGCGCAACCTTGCTGCTATGCACTTTCTTTACAATTGTTGATTTTCCTCTTTAGCATCAAAACAAATATTGTATGCCAAAAAACTACTTCAAGCTAGAAAAATTGCAAATGAGCATTATTTTCACAGGGAATTTTGTAAAAAATATGCCTGCCACCTCAAATTTTTAGGCAACTTCTAAAGCAATCACTCCACTTCTTTATCCTTTATTTTCATATATACAAACTTCTCAATATAAATTGTGACTTGTATTATTTTTGGCGCTTTATTAAAACTAATATAATGTCTCTATCCTATGCTCTTCTTGCACTCGATAAATATATTGACATATTCTTTCACTTTGTGAAAGAAATCTGCACAAACCAAAAACATATAACACAAGCAGCTTTTTTATGTGCTAGGTGCAAAATTTGTAGAAACAAATACAATCTGGCCCTACTCACACACCATATGCCAGTCCTCACACGCTGTATGCTGCCACTGACATACTTTGTGCTATCCACTCTCATTCAACTGGCATGCAGTTGTAGCCGTCTTATTGTGATTTTCCCTTATAGTCAAAATCAGCCCATCAAGCTATCGATCACTCAATATTAATTTTTGGAAATAGTTTGCAATTGACATGCATCATTTCCCCACTTTCTTCTAATCCTCTTTCAAACAGGCCTGTAACTCTTCACCAACCAATATCTGCATTCAATTGTTTGGGCATCTTTCCTCCTATCAGCTTCAACCATTGTCACTCCACATCTTCTGCAGGACATAGAAGTTAGATTAGAACCACTGTGATACCATATTGAAGTGTTAACACCATGATAGAAAAAATAGAAACAATGTAATATTATTAGTTCAGGATTACAAATGATAAACAATGCATTTCATTATATGGCTTTATAAATCCATTTTCCCATACAACCAACCACAAACTAACTTCTATTTAATTATCTACTAACTTGATATTTATTACTAACAACATGACATTTATTTATTATCTAAGACCTACTAACTATACTAACCAAAGATGAAATATTCCATCATTCTCTTTGGCCATCATGCTCATTTTACAATGGTTCATGTTATGGAATTCATGAGGGATCTTGTGGTTTTATCATATGAGTCACATCTATGTGGTGCACGCCATGCCTAATTTTATCTTTCTTAATTGCTCCAAGCAATTTCTATTAACAATAATTCTATTTCTTACAGCATCTAGCACCATGCATTGGTACAGTTCCTTGTATAGAACAATTATAAGTATGATTGCTATGTGAATATTGTTATTTCTTTGTATTTCTGCTCTAGAAGGCATTTATTTTTAACAATCATTTGCATCGATGCCAAGCAATAGTCCCCAAGGATGCAGCCCTTGCCCTGGTACCCCTGCCCCCGTCCCTAAAACGTTTCGGGGACTCGGGGATGCCTTGGGACATCCATGCCCCACCTGTCCCCAATCAGTGCAAAAAATAGGAGGCATCCCCAAAATGCCCCAAAAACGGTAGGGGACAGTAGGGATGGCTAGTCGTCTCCTACAACCCAACAACGTTTTACATTATTTATTTATTTTCAAAACAAATTTTTAAATTAAGAAAAAGGATGGGCGAGCCCACAAGGACCCGCCCACCCCTTTAAACAAAACCTAAACCTATTTCACTTATTAAAACAACCAAAAAGAAAAAAACATTCTCATTTTGACATTTCCAAACTTGAGGTAAAGAGCAGCAAGTGAAAGAGGAGAGAACAACAATTGAAAGAGACTAGGGCATCAAATCCACTCCATTAGAGGTAAGTTCTTCATTTTACATTTGTTTTTCAATTTGTTTTGCATTTTTTCAAGTTTTTTTTAATCTTTTTACCACATACGAAGGGCATTGTGAGTTTATTTTTATTTTTATTTGAACTTGCAGCTCTCTTTTCAATTCTTAACCAAAAAAAATCGTGAGCAGCAGTGAGAGTACTAGTAATGATAGTGAGGAGGTTGAGGTTCAAATGCATGAAAGCAGTCAACCTAGAAGTAGAACTCATAGAAGTATGGCAGCCACTAGGGGTTCTTCAAGGAGTGAGAGTCTAACAGGGCCAGCAACTTCAAACCCATTTGAATGTCCTTTTTAAGTCCTCAAAACCTATGCAAAAGGCCCATTTAACCCCATGAAACCTCTATTACAGTTTGCAACACCAGTTGATAAGGATAAGAAAAAAAAATCAGGGGGAAGTAGAGAATGGCTTTGCCATTTGTACAAAAAACAATATAGAGGCAGCTATATGAGATTTTATTGTTATCTTTTGTGGATAGGTGGTAAAGGGGCGAAAGGTTGTGAAAAAATAACTCCAATTGAGAAGATTGAGGCAACTACATTGCATATGGAGGGGAAGGTAAGAAAGCAAGTAACTCCATTGGAGAGTTTGCAACCTATTGTGTCATTGCCTATAGGGTTTGTGGATGTTGGATTTCATGGGGGAGAGGGTTCTACTTCTACTAGAGGAAAGAAGAAAACTATAGTTGCAGATATGTTTAACACACAATTACGAGATGTGGTTGATTCCTCTATTGCTAAGTTTTTTATGCTCATGTCATACCATTTCATGTGGCACGTTAACCATATTTTAAACAAATGTTCAAAGATGTGATAGTTGTCGGTCTTTCATTTGTTCCACCTGGAGAACACAAGCTACGCACCCCTTCCTTGATAGAGAATATTCCATAGTGAGTGTGTTGATGGAAGATATGAGACAAACTTGGATAAGGGATGGATGCTCCATCATGAAGGATGGGTGGACAAATATCAAACATCAGCCACTCATCAATATTATTTCACATGTACAATTGGCTCTTATTTTCTTAGAGCTATTGATTGTTCAGGGAAAAGGAAGGATGCAAACTTCCAATTTCAAATTTTGAGAGATGCCATAGAAGAGGTTGGAGCCTCAAATCTTGTACAAGTAGTGATCGATTCAGCTTATGTGTGTAAGTTAGGTGGATTGATGGTAGAGGGTGCTTATAAGCACATTTTTTGGACCCCATGTTGTGTTGATGCATTGAACAATACCTTGAAGGACATTGGGAAGATAGATTGGGTGAAGGCAATGGTGTCAGAGGCTAGAGATGTGCAGATGTTCATTTTCTACCATCACACTTCACTTGATTTGTTCAGGACATTTTCGAGGAAGGAATTCCTCAAGCCCGTGGACACTAGATATGCGAGCTACTTCATTTTGTTAGAGATGATGCTTGAGGTCCAAAAGGCTTTACAATTAATGGTGGTCAATGCAGAGTGGGGTAGATGGCAAGAGGCAAGCAAAGAAGTGTGAAACAAAAAATTCTTGATGATGATTGGTGGTCCACAATGAGGTAAGAAAATTGTTGACTTTGTTATTTAATTTTTAAAATGTTAATTTAATAATTTATTAATGTTTTTAAATTTTAACTTGTAAAATATTTCCATTATTTTTGAAGATTTTAATTTTTATAACTTGTTTGCACTTGCAAATATGTTTGCTCCTTCATTGAGCCTATTGTTCGAGTAATTAGATATGTTGATACTGACTCTCCTATCCTTGGAGAGATTTATGAGACCTTTGATAGCATGCTTGGGAAAATCAAGCAAGCAATTCATAGCAGAGACCCTACTTTGGGATTTTATGAGGAGCATTTTAGGCCCATTGTGATGCAACGGTGGAACACTATGAACACCTCACTTCATATGGCAATCTATGCTCTCAATCCCAAATTGTATGCAGCGAGACCTGGGAGAGTGCCTCCATCTCATGATGAAGAGGTGAAAGAAGGCTTCATGAAGGCCCTTAGGAAAATGTATATTGAAGAGAACTTTGCTTTACTTCGCACATAGTGGCTTGGATTTTTCAATCTTTGTGGTCCAACCTTCAACAAACCAGAGGCGAGGTCGGATAGAGCTACATTAGCTCAAAACGACCCTATTGGATGGTGGATGTGGCATGGCAAGGATGCATTGGAGTTGAGGTTACTTTCCATTCGTCTTCTTTCACAAGTTGCCAATTCTTCTGTTGTAGAGAGGAATTGGTCCACATATAGCTTCATCCAATCAATCAAGAGGAAGAACCTTACCTCTAGACAATCAGAGAAGTTGGTGATTGTACACAATTCTTTGCGGCTACAAGATCAGTAGACTCTTGAGTTCATCAAACTCCAACCTTATGTTGGGATGTTGATCCTAAAGATGCTATACAGATCAATGAGGAGACACAGGAGGGAGTGGTTGGGGTTCCATTGCCTAAGGCAACCCCTTACACTAGCAGTGACTCAGACTCAAGCTTCGATTTTGATACAAACCTACCAATTGCATCTACTGATTAGGGACAGCCATATATTTTCTATGTTTTTGTCATTTTATAGTTGAAACTTGGAGCCTTTGGGAATTTTGTTATAATTCTTATATAATATGTATGCACATTGACAATGAAAGCATTTGAATTTTGTTAATTTGTTTGTCGATTCTCATGTGAAATCTCAACTCAAGTCTAATGTTATGTATTAATCTTCTACGATGTCTATGATGAATGCTTTATCAATGTTATGATATGAATATTTGAAATTTCTCTATAGTAAGAATTTTCTTTTTTTTTAATAGTCGTCCCCTACAAAATGGCCCAAAAGTACCCCCGAACGTCACGCCATCCCCTATCATCCCCGAAACTTGGAGGAGCGTAGATGCCAAGCACAACAAACATTAAAAATATACAAGATATATTTCGATATCAAGGAGATATCAGAGTAACCATAGGCAGACTTTGATGTACTCATTCACTTATTAGTCATGTATTTGATTGTATATGCCAAAAATTACTCAGGAAATTATTTCATTAAAACATTTAGAGAGATTTCCTCTGATCCTTTGATTTTGAGGCATGAAATTTGGGAATGAATTTCCCACCTATTTATATGTATGTATATATGTAAGTTACTGGATTTACACCAAAATTAGTCTACACAACTATGTTTTGTTGCATTTCATAGAGATGAGAATGATGGCAGTTGTAACTGCTGCTTTTGTATTAATATTAGCTTTATTTTTGTATACTTTTTCTTTATATATTTATCTTTGTTACATGGGGACGCATTCCTACCCCCGAGATTGGCATTCCCATCCCTCCATGCATCCCTAGGACTTCAAGACAACAAAGGATGTCCCCTAGGCATCCCCCCATATCTTGCGAATTGGGGACACATTCTCAAAACAGCAGATGAACAGGCCCTACATCCCTAGTATCCATACATCCCTTCTATGGTCAGGAACATCTAAGACGTCTCCCAACTGTCTCGGGGATGGCTGGATGTCCTCGACATCTCTGTCAAAAAAAAAAAAAAAGCCTATATTTTATTTTTTTAAAAGAAACTAAAAATTCAAATAAATGGGTGCAGGGGCCCCACAAGCCCATGCCTCTCTTGCAACCCTAAAAACTGAAAAGCATAAGTATAGAATAAAAACTAGACTTGTTAAAGGAAATATCACTTGTACTCCAGCATACTAAGAATCCACACTCGGCACAGCAGAGCTAAAGGAAAGAAAATAGTGAACAAAGTTAATGCAGATTTGTTGTCTATAGAATAAGCCAAATTTCAGCCCTCTACTATCATCATTTTGACCTTTCCTGATTTTAGCAGCTGAGAAGAAAAAAAGCCTAGAAGGAAAGAGAAGGAAAGAGAAGGAAGGGAAAAATAAGCAGATTTTAGATACTTTCAGCATACCTTTATGACTTCTCTGTTGTTTTGTTTTACAATTTTTTTTAGTTTATCACTAGCAAACATCTTAGGTTTTAAGTCTTTCAATGTGCAATCTGTTGCTAATAGAGATGTGAGAGGAGAGGAATCTATTTGTGATAAAAGAAAGAGGAAGGCCACTAATACTACAGAGTGGAATATAATGGCAAGGTTGTTGAATATTCATGCACAAGAGGATACTAATGATTCATTAGCCAAATTCTTTTATGCCCTTGCTATCCCATTTCATGTGTCTCATTCTCCATATTTCAAAGATATGTTCAAGAAATCAAATGCTATTGGTTCATCTTATGCCCCAATAAAGCATAGATTGCATACTTCCTTCCTCAACAAACAATATTCCAACATGAACATATTAATGGAGGACATGAGACAAACATGGATTAGGGCAGGTTGCTCCATTGCCATGGATGGGTGGACTAATATTCAACATTGAACACTCGTTAACATTCTTGTTACATGTCTAGTTGGCTCCTACTTTCTTAGAGCTATTGATTGCTCAAGGAAGCCCAAAGATATACATTATCAATTTCAGATTTTGAAGGAGGCCATAAAGGAGGTTGAGATCTTCTAATGTTGTGCAAGTGGTGACTAACTCAGGTCATGTTTGTAAGCTAGCAAGCTTGATGGTTCAGAGTGCTTACAAACAATACTAAAGATGCAAGCAGACTTTGAGAGCAATGGTTTGATTTTGTCAATCTTCAAGGTCCTACATTCAGCAAACCAGAGGCTAGAACAGATAGGGTCATTCTTGCTCAAAAAGACCCTATAGAATGGTGGGCATGGCATGGGAAGGACATACCAGAGCTGAGGCAGCTTGCAATTCACCTACTTTCACAGGTTGCTAGTTCCTCTACTACAAAAAGGAATTGGTTCACCTATAGCTTTGTCCACTTGGTCAAAAGTAAAAATTTTACCTCGAAATGCCACTCATCAAGAGGAATAGGCTTACCTCTAGACAAGCGGAGAAGTTAGCTGTAGTTCAAAGTGCCTTGCAACTCCAAGATCAACAAACTCCCAGGTATCGACAAACTTCAACTACACACTGGGATGTTGATTCTAAATATGCTAGACAGATTGACAAGGAGGAGGTGCAGCCAGGATTGGTTGGGATTCCATCGGATGAGTTACAACTTGATATACATAGTGACTCAATATCAGATGACTCTTTTGATATTGATTGCCTAGATTATGCATAATTGTTCATTTTCATTTTGATATTGTCTATTGAGCAATGAAACATTGAAATCAAATATTTTATATTTGTATTTTTTTTGCTGCTATACTTGAATCAATGAACATACTTGCTACTATTTCTTTGATACAATGTATGAATCATTGAATCATGAATGTCTAGACTCTAAACTTAAATTTTATTCTCATGTGTAGATAAAATTGTAAAAAATTGACTCTCTCTCTCTCTGATGCCCTACCATCCCCCAAAACTGGGGCCCTGGAGTGCCATCTTGGAAAAATGTCCCGTTGTCCTCTGCTGTCCCCAACCTCAAAACACTGTGTAACATAGATATTTATGTGTATAAATACAGATAGACATGTATATATACACATATAAATGTATATATTCATGTACAAATCAACAGCATATAATATCCTAGGGTTCTTTGAAAAACTATTTCATAAATTTTATTCTCATGTGTAGATAAAATTGTAAAAAATTGACTCTCTCTCTCTCTGATCCCCTACCATCCCCGAAAAACTGGGACCCTGGAGTGCCATCTTGGAAAAATGTCCCATTGTCCTCTGCTGTCCCCGACCTCAAAACATTGTGTAACATAGATATTTGTGTGTATAAATACAGATAGACATGTATATATACACATATAAATGTATATATTCATGTACAAATCAACAGCATATAATATCCTAGTGTTCTTTGAAAAACTATTTCACCCATCTCCATCTCTTGGTAGCTTAGGTTTTTTCTGAATATGTGTTATGCTATATTCTTCCGTGTTGAAATTTATGGGGAAAGAAATGGTTTGACATCAATTTTATAAAAGAGTACTGACAAATTTATGTTTATTAATTATTTATTATACAGATTCTAAACTTCTACGCATAAGTTACTTCAATTTAACAAAAAATGAATCAGAAACACAGGACATCCAGATACACCTCAATTGAAGCCTTTTACCTTTATGGCCGTGTGTTGATGTGCCAAAGTCCTGCTACCCCTGTCAAGAAGACAACAGCCTTCTAACACACGAAGAGCCAGGGTCACCTCATTATCTGTAGGAGGACTTCTAACTTTGGTGAAATCATCTTCAGAGTTATGATCCAAAGTCTGTACTGAGTAACTGTCTAAAGGGGCAAGTGAATTTGTAAACAAAACAGGCACCACTGTCACAAAAACATGTGAATGATCAAATCAGCTGAAAAACACTAAAAGATGAATCGCAACCATGCATATAAATTTTAGAACAAAATAAAAAAGGAAAACTAATCACACCAAATGATAGAGGGAGAAGGATTTGATTTGAGAGAAGAATGTGAAAGCTAAATGGCAAGAAGTTTGGTTAAGATCTGTTTCCCTCTCCTTTCAATGTGAGCATCTACTTTTCTAGTATTCTCTGGCTGTCACTTTACACTTTCAGCTGCTTGTTTTCTGTATGTTCACCAGGGTGTGCAGAATGTACAATGTCAAACTTTTATGATTTTAATTTTGGATAGAATCATAAGTTGCTGCCCGAATTAAAATACAAATAATACTTTCAGCTGCTTGTTTTCTGCATCTTCACCAGGTTGTGTAGAATGTACAATGTCAAACTTTTGTGATTTCTAAATTTTGGATAGAATCATAAGATGCTGGGCTGGATTAAAATGCAAATATATGACAGTTGCATGTCCATGAAACAAGGAAAGACCAAATTCTTGAGGAACAATTTTTTATTCGGTTTTCATCAAAAGTATAGCAGGAAGGAAGAACGAAACTACTCACCCAAAGTTCAAGAAAATTATTTCCACATGGCTAGTAACATTTCAAACTTGAGTTACAGACAGACAGTAACGAATGCTTCCACGACACAGTGGCCCACAGGAAAATTCAAGGGAACATCACTACACCTTGGATAGCCTGTACTTCATTTATTAGAAAACAAAGAATGTGTGTTGTTGGCTTCTCCTTCCCATCAGTTTGGAAAGAGATATGCTAGCTAGGATGTTCCACATCATCTTATCTCTTCAAACACGGGTTTTAGACTTTATTAGAATATTCCTAGATAATGACATGTTTCTTCTATTGTCCTTTTTGTTCCCATTTGTGCTACACATAATAGCATAAACCACCAAAAACTCAAGGTTAACTCTAGCACGTCCTTGAGGTTGTACCAGTTTGATCCAGCCAACTGGTTTATTCAATCAACTGGACCATTCAATTGAAAACCCACAGTTTTTTGAAAAAAATGCACTTCATCAGTAAACTGCTAATAAACTGCAGTATTTAGGTGATTGTTTCAAAACATGCACTGGTCTCTTCCTTATGAAGTTTAGTTTTTTTCATTTTTGCTTCATTTTTCGAACTCTTCATCCCAAGAACAAGCTTTTGCTGCTTTTTCAATCTTTCAAAGGAAAGGTGATCAACAAATTACAGCATGCCTCCAGCATTGTTGGTTTTGAACTTTTCCACATTCCTTTTAGGCTTTTTCACTGATTTTCAAGATGTCACATAAAGAGGTAAAGGCCTGTAAGGGCTTTTTTATGTTTTAGCTTTAATTTTGTCAGGTTAGGGTTAGCATTTAACATAATGCTAGGCTTATTTTATGTTAAATTTTATGGGTTAAAAGTTTAGAAACTTCCCTAAGGGCTTAACAATAATAACAACCATAAAACATAATATCAGAAACCCTAAACCTAAACTAATTTTTTATTTAGAGTTAGCTTTAGGGTCTTTTTATTTTTTACTAAACATTGCCTAAAGGCTGCCATATGCTAGACCTAACTCTAACCCTAAACTACTTTTTAGTTTAGAGTTAGATTCTTATAATTCTTTACTAAACTTAAAGACTCCTATGCCAAACCTAACCCTAACCTATTTTTTTAGTTTAGACCCTTACAGTGAGGGTTATGTTAGGCCTTCTCTAATTTTTACTAACTTAAAGGCTACTATGCTAAGCCTAAGCCTAACCCTAAACTAACTTTTTTAGTTTAAGGTTAAGGTCAAGCCTTTCTTTCTTTTATTTCTTTATTAACCCTAAAGGCTGCAATCCATTTGTTTATGATTTCAGCTGCTAATGTATTATCATTTTAATTTGTCTCTTCTGAGACAACACATGAGGATAAACCTCTCTTCAAATAAACAGTGTAAGCTCCCTAAAAACTAAACACTACTCCTAAACCTAAAGCTATAAACAAAATTTACAGTATGCACACTTTACATTATCATCAATGAGGTTTTGCATAAAGGAAACAACTGAGAATAAACTTTGACCTATCCTTTTAGTTCTTGGGGGTTGACCACAAGACCTGAAAAGTTTTTATCTCACAAACGAGGTTTTCTTTTTGAATAAAAGCTTGCAAATAAAACAGTAAACTAAATCATAAATGCTTCTTAGCTGGCTGAAAACAGAGACTACTAGATCCACATACACAGAAATGGATTAAACAAAAAACTAATTCTAACAATGAACCGCTATGCAAGACTCAAGGAAGGTGAACCCTTAGAAGCACACAAAATTACTTACTACAATGAAAGGCAATGTTGATACAAAGCTCAACACTGTTCTTCACTTCAAATTCACTTAATAAAACCTTACACAAAATGCATAAAACATAGATCAAGTACGTGAACGACAATCTCTACAACACAAGCTCAACGTCAACTATCATTAAGAATATCTTGTGCCCAAGACACTTATTTATAGGTTGCAATGAATATAATTTCAAAGATTTCAAAATAATAATTCATTATCCCCAAAAACTACAGCAATCCCTAAAAGCTATAGAAAAAGTGAGAAATAAAGAAACTTGAAGCAAATCTATTTTAAAACAACGAAGAATAAAGTAGACTTAAGTTCTTGTCAATTGCTCAAAAATAGGAAATGACCAAAAATGGAAATTAGCCACAATTGACTAATCTTAAACCTCATCCTCAGCATTTGAATCTGAATTGGAAGCATCTAAAAGATCTAGAAAATCTAGTGTTGGTGTTCCATCCTTCTCATTAGCCAATTGAACTTTCTCAACAAACTCTCTAGCAATGGCAACAAGAGACTTAGAAATCAATTTCTCCTTATCTAACTCTCAATGAATGAAATTATTATTATTGCCAACCGATAACTAAAAATCTAGCACCTTAATCTCAAGTGTTGCCACTTTCACTGCAACTGTCATTAATTCATTCATATTGCCAAATTTGAATGATGGACCTCCTAGGCATATTTGTACCAATTGCTCAAAGCTAACTTTAACTTCTTCCAAGTCATCCATGAATGCACAAGAAATAGACGTTTTGAAAGAAAGAATTTCCTATTTGGCAATTTGTAACTTTTCCTATTTTTCCTTCATAATCTTCAAAGCAAGAGTCTAAATCTCAAGAATTAATTGAATGTTCACCATCCGCTTCAAAACATGGTAACCCTCTGGGCCAGATATAACCCTCAATGTCACCAAGTCATCTACACTCAAAAACTCAACAGGCTCCAAATGAATCATGACGCTGCCCACAAGAATAAATATTAGCGATCAATGCATAGTCTAAATCCATTGACCAGCACAAGACTTCCCTAACCTCCTTGAGCAAGGCAAACAACTCCTCAATAGACCTCAAGCCATTATCACAAAGCCTCAAACAAATCATTGAATTTCCCTACCATGTGAGACTGGCTCATTCAGCTATCTTTTCTATCCCCCTTCCTCTATCCTTTGAGGCGATGCTGCACCTAATTCAGCCAATGAATTGACCAAATTCTCTAATTTCAAAGCTACCTTAGCTTCCCCATCTTTTTCCACAATCTCCTTTCCTTTCCTATTCTATATTTCCTTTCCTATTCACAGCCCCCAAATTAGTTTGTGAAAAATATGAAAACCAGCAACCTGCATTTCTTGAATGCTTTTGTTTGTCAGAGGAATGGTCATTTTTGCAATAATATGCCCTTATTTTTCTAAGCCTTGTCTACTCCTTAATATTCTTTGTTTTCTCTTGTCTAATTAGAGTAGACATTGCACTCAAATTGAAGGCTTGTGCAACAACCACTTGCCTCTTTCTTACCAAAGATATGTTGTACCCATCAAAAGCACTCTTCGTAGGCTTCTCAAATTGCTCATTTGTGGCTGCTATCTCTCCCCCAAACTCAACTACTAGAAAAGGAGACGTATAGACAAGAGATGTAGAAGCTAAAGGAATATCCTCTGGCTGAATAAGAACTAGTGATGGAGGAACAGGTACTGCTGTATGAAAAATGGAGGAAGCAATCATTTGAATATGTGAAGGAGACTTCACCTTCTTCTCTACAACCAATTTCAATTTGTTAAGCCTTGAACTCTCATCAACCTCACTTGAAGTGTTCAATTTCTTCTTAACATCTTCTTTATCAATGATTTGCACTTGTGCACTAGGAACTACTCTCTTCTCAGGAACACTCAAACATCAATCCAGAAGTCTTGAACTCTTCCCTCTTGGTACTGTCACTACTTGTTCTACAAGCTTTCTTTCTAAAAAAATTCCATTCTATCCATTACATCTTTTTTCATCCAATCTTCAAAATGTTATCCCTAATTGCCCAATTGACTAGTGTCAAAGGCTTCAAATCCACCTTCGTTTGAACAAAACATGGAGAAAAATTATCTTCCCCTAAAACTATCAAATCCTGCGGTAACAATTTTGAGGTTAATGATCTAAATTGTTCCACGGTCATACTATTGTGTTTCCTTCTTCGAGCTCCATAGTCATCAACACAATTAGCCCAAAAAAATTAAATACCAAGCACATGAGCATATTTGATTCCATGTATTGCAATCATAATATCCTTTGAATCAAAACAATACTTTTATGGTGGAACTTAAGATTAAAATTGGAAAGTTTTGCACCCATATTTTTAGCATCTAGAGCATTAGCACACATATATGGTCCAAGTTGTGTCAGAAAACTTCCTCTTAGCTTGTGCCTCTTTTTGAAAAATCATGGGAAATTGGCAACTGTCTGCAATACCCCATCGAGATAACTTAATCGCTTAGATAATAGGGTACTTTGTATGGATATGAATCAAAACACAAACCATAATATAGATGAAAATAAAAAATTGTATAAACCAATAAGTCTATTTTGAAACGACCATCCTAGCATGTTCTAAAACGCGAACATGGTGCTTATTTTCTAAATCTCTAACTATCAAGTTAGGAAGACATTATTGTCCCTTTTGAAGTGCTTCATCTCCCCTTGCATTCCAAATATAGGTATTACCTGAAAAAACAGCCTTCTACCTAAATTTTATCCAACCCTATGAAAACCTTGGCTTGAACTACTAAGTAGAACAAATTGAACATCATGTGAAAGGAATTGGTCTAAGAGAAATTTACCAATCAAGTATGTCTATTGATGCTCATGAGATGTCCCAAATCAATGTATCTCTTCCACTTGCAAATGAGACAACTAATATAGAACATCCAACTCTTAAATGTTTGAGCTTCAACCCACCCTATTGTTGTATTCAGCATTATAATCATCAAGCCAAGCTCCTCTTTGAAATAATTCCGAAATAATATCTTGGCAACTAATTAGCAAGGAAACCCACAGATGCATCCCCTACTTGTCATGGCCCCTTTTTCGAAATTATGGAAATAATTAATTAATTAATTCAAGTTATCGAAAAAACAATTTTATATTAAAAGGCAAATTATATTTATTATTTAAAAAGGTCAATATAAGTGATTAAATAAAGTGTCGCCAAGCTCAAAGTCCAAAAAGGTGAGTGAAAAGGGACATTCTATTATTTATTATAATTTTGGGGAAATAATTGTCAAATATATATATACATATTATTTTATGTCCTCAAAAAGTTTATAATTAGGAGGATTGTTTTTTGAAAAGGGGATTCATGCTTTTTAAAACAATTTCATTTTCTCAAGAATGAACATGTGTTCTTCTTCTCTTTCCAAGGATGAAACCTTCTAGATATATGATGCTTCAAGGACAAAAACTCTCCTAGTTTTCAATATCGTTCCACATCATGGATTGCCATTGTGCTCCAATTGATCAAGATTTATGAATTCTGGAATTGTTTTTGGTATGAAATTTCCAGAATCTGCAGTGGAAGTTTGCATGTTTCCAATAATTCATGAAATCACAAGGTTATCATTATCTGATTTCCAATTGTTATTGTGTGAAGTTATTATGCAAACAATATTCTGTATTGTTGGATGGCTGAACCAGCTCTATTTTCCAGCCATGTCATGATGTTCCTGCAGTTGATATTTTTTCTTTTAATTTAAGTATCATTTTCTGCAGCTGATATTGGTACTGCCCTGTAATAACCACCCTAATTTGTTTTTCTTCTTTTGAGTTTTGGAACAGTCAAATGGTGATTTACAATATTATTCAAAGAGTACATACAATCAACACTCTCACAAGCTCAAATAGACAATTTTCATTCATTTTCAATGCTCAATGGCTGTGTACATTAAATATGGAAGTTTTAACAAATATCCAATTGATAAAAACCATTAAAATATCAATTTTTAGACATACCCATGTTGGCTGCAAATATTTGGGCCTGATGACACTTCTGTAACAGCAATCTGGAGCTCCAAAAATGATGCCAAAACCCACGATAATCACTTATCCCCGCTCAAAAGTTTGCAATGTATATTGTGGAAGGCTTGGCACCATTGTTTGAAGTGATATAGGCACCAAAACCTAGGCGTTCAGCTCTAGGAAGCTCCCACACCCCTGCTGGTCTGCTATACAGCCCCCTGGCAGCTAGTTAACCCTTCACAAGCCTCCTATCTCTGCTTAGACTTCAATGATGCAGACTCGCGCCTCCTTCTCAACCCTTCTAAACCTATTCAAATGATAATTTTGTTCAACACAAGTCTTGAGCTGCACTTAAATAGTACGGTCAGCCCTAGAATGGTATGGCCAGCTATATGGAGGTTCAACCTAAGTCTTCAATGCTCAAAACTTGTTATTGTCCTCTCAAACTCACCTCAAAATTGTCTTCTTGAAAGCTGGGCAACAAACTGAGAAATCTGAATCAAATAAGCTCATGTGTGATTCCTAGATGAAACCACCTGTAAATCCACCAAGAAAGATCTTTAAAGCACTTTTGAAATGGATGTTCTTTGTGAAGGTTCTTGTCCTCACAAATCTTTGGAAGAACATTGTTCAACCTGCAATATCTCTTCAACAAAATTCTCAAGCATAAGTTGCAAAATGAGCTCCAAAACACTTTTATTGCCCTCCTCAATTCCTACGCCCAGCTTTGGGATAATAAAACCCCTTATGTCTCCCATGTAGGCGTCCCTCTTTAAAAAATAACTTAAATTCACTTTTTTGAAAGTCCCCTTATGTCCCCTAAATGCCACTTTAAAAAGTCACTTTAAATAATTTAAAATAATGTTAAGTTGAATATTTAATTTAACTTATTTCATTAACGTTATTTAAAATAATTCCCCAAACCATTAAAAATCACCAAATAATTACTAAATGTAAAATCTGGTCATGCCAAGTAAAACCGACACAGAAGGGCCAAGTTGATGCTAAGAAGGTGACTTAATAAAAATAGTAAAATCGGGCCAAGTGCCCGAAAACACTCAAAGTGCCAGAAGGAATCTTCTGTAGCCCTGAACTCGCTTCAGTACATAGAATATACCAAATGACTGAACAACATAGTTTCCAAGATTTGTGGAGCCCTCTAACCAAACCACATTAGCCTACAGGAACCCGAAGAATAGGCTAACTATCTCTAATGGTCGACTACTTAGGAAGGGGACATTATAGTCCTCCCTCCCCAAAATTGCTTGTCCCCAAGTAATTGCAACTCTAAATGTTGTAATATTTGTTCACTCTCCCATGTCGCATCCTCAACTGGTAGGTTCTTCCATTTAACCAAATATTCCTTAATAGACCTTTTTTGTAGAGTACGCCCCTGAACATCAATAATAACCTCAGGGATCAAAATCAATTTCCCCTCATCTAATGGTGGTAACTCCAAGGAAGGAACTACATTATGACCAAGTGCCTTTTTGAGGCATGACACATAGAACATGTTGTGTACTCTATTGCTTGTTGGTAATTCCATCTCATAAGTCAATTCTCCAATCCTTTTGGAGATTTTGAAGGGACAATAGAACCGTGACTTAAGCTTCTTCGAACCACTCTTCTTAACCGTGGACTGCTTATAAGGCTATAATCTCAGGTATACCATGTCACCAACCTCAACATTGTGTTTTGTGCAATGCTGATCAACGTACATCTTCTATTGATTTTGTGCCTGTTGCAAGTTTTCTTTCAGAGATTTCATTATATCCTAACTTTCATGTAGCAAATCCCTAGCCTTAGGCACTTTGTTATCCCCAAAAAGCAAATCAATAAAGCTTGGAGCTTCATATCCATATAATGTCATGAACGGTGACATCCTAATACACATGTGGTAAGTGGACTTATAACAATACTCACCAAGGTGTGACCATTTTACCCATGCCTTTTGTTGCCTTGAGATATAGTTTCGAAGGTATCCTTCCACCCACTTGTTCACTATTTCTGTCTACCCATCAATTTGTGGGTGATAACTGGTACTAGGAGTGAGCTCAATCCCACTCAACTTGAAGAGCTCCTACCAAAAAAGACTTAGGAACTTGTTGTCCCTATCACTTACTATATTCTTAGGCATCCCATGAAGTCTAAATATCTCTTTGAAAAATAAATCAACCACCTGAGCTACAATATATGAGGCTGAAATGGCAAAGAAATGGGCAAATTTTGCTACTCTATCAACAACAACATATACACAATCCTTGCCCTCAACCTTCGTTAGCCCGATGATGAAGTCCATAGAGATACATTCCCATTTCTAATTGGGAATAGGCAGGGGTTGTAATAACCCAGCTGGATAAGTGTGCTCATTCTTGTTTTGCTGGCATGTGGGACACTCCCTAACATACTTAAGGACTTCATAGTTTAGTCCTTTCCAAGTAAGTCTCTCTCAGATCTGCCAATAGCTTTTGAAGAAACTCGGTGTCCAGCCATGGGTGCATCATGGAAAGTTCTCAAAATCTTCACCTTAAGTTCTGATTTAGGTACTAAGTAAACTCTCTTTGTAGAAGATCGGCTCATTAATCAACCTTGTACCTGTCATCCTGTATGGTGCCCTCAATGATACTTGTAGCCCAAGAGTCCTCAGCATATTATGTTGAAATCAGCTCTCTCCAATCAGCAATAATCTCTACTAATGCACACAAATGAGGTCTCCTAGATAGGGCATCAACAACAACTTTTTTCTTCCCTTTGACATACACAATGTCAAACTCATATGCTTGAAGCCTACTCACCCATTTTTGTTGTTTGCCATTAAGTCCTAACTCAGGAAGTACTTGAGGCTATTGTGGTCGGTTTTGACAATGAATTTTCCTCCCACAAGATATGGTCTGAACTTGGCCAAAGCATGCATAATGGTCAACATCTCCTTATCATATATCGAATAACTTCTCTTAGCACCCCTTAACTTCCTGCTCTCAAAAGCAATCGGATGTTTATCCTGCATCAACACAATACCTATCCCCTCTCCAGAAGCATCACACTCCAACTCAAAAGGCTTGGAGAAGTCAAGAATAGCTAAAACTGGACAAGTACACATAACCTGTTTGAAGTGATCAAAGCATTGTTGTGCTACATCTGACCAAACAAAAGTTCCCTTTTTAGTCAAATCTATAGGTGGAGCTACCACCTATGAAAAGCCCTTGACAAATCTTCTGTAAAATCTGCATAGCCAAAAAATCCTTTAAGTTGTGAGAGATTGGTGGGTGGTTGCCAATCCATGATTGCTTTGATCTTATCGGGGTCCACTCTAACACCCTTAGAGCTAATGATGTGGCCAAGGTAAAAAAAGCTTTGTCATACTAAAATCTCATTTAGACTCCTTGGCATACAAGGATTCCTCCCCTAGGATGCTCGACACCTCCTCAAGGTGCCTCATATGTTCATCCCAAGTCTTGCTAAAAATCAAAACATCATCAAAGAAAATGAGAACAAACTTTTGGAGCTGCTTACAATACTCTGTTCATACAAGATTGGAAAGTAGCTGGTGCATTGGTTAATCCAAATGGCATCACCAAAAATTCAAAGTGACCGAAGTGACACATGAATGTAGTCTTCTCCACATTTGCCTCTTTGACCCAAATCTAATGATAACTTGACCTTAAGTCAATTTTGGAGAAGTAGGCACCATGCAACTCATCTATGAGCTCATCAATGTGTGGGATGGGGTACCTATTCTTAATTGTTTTTTTATTTAGTGCCCTGTAATCAATGCACATGTGCATTGTTCCATCCTTTTTCTTAACTAACACAACAGAGGAGGCAAAGGGACTCTTGCTAGGTCTTATGAGTCCCATATCAAGCAACTCTTTGATAGCCTTTTCAATTAGTATGCAAGATTTTTGGAAAAACTATGTGCAAATTTTTACATCAACGTTTTGGATCATACTCCATGATCCATCATCAGGTTGTGCAGCAGATTTTTTCAATTTCATCTTTATGCCTCTTCAGATGTCTGAATGGTGTGGTGATCACTGGTTTGGCACCCTCCTTTAACTCAATGATGTGTTCAATCCCTCTCTCCAAAGGCTTCCCAAGAGGTATACTATTGAACACTTTGCTATGCTTAGATAGCAAAGTCTAAACATCTGGCTGATCTCTTTACTACTGCTCTGTAACGGTAGGCATAATGATACACTCTACTACCCACTCTACCTAATCATGCCGGATTAATCTCTCCATTCTTTAGAAGGAAATTACTCTAGTTCCCCATATGACATGCCTCTAAGCACTACTCTCTTACCCTCTAATTCAAACCTCATTTCCATAGCATTTAAGTTCATGGTGAACTCTCTGAGTGTAAGCATCCAATGCATACCTAGAACCACATCTCTATCACCTATACTCACCAAATAGAAATCATCCCTCAACTCATACTCCCCCACCTATATGCCCAAGTTGGAAATTTTGCATGTACAAGTGAGGGTAAATCTATCTGCAACCATCACCTTAAATCCTTCAAAATTTTATATTTTAATTCCCCTCTTAGCAACAAGCCCTTCATCAATGAAATTGTGAGTAGCGTATGTATTAATGAGAGTGATTATTAGTTGCCCACAAAGTATTCCCCTAACCTTGAATGATCCAACTTTCTAGAAGCTAGAAAGTTGGACAATGGTACCACCACATCCATGCTCCTTTTTTGTCTCTTTTGTTGAGCTTTCCTCATCACTACTCTCCAATTCAATATGTTGATCTGAATTTTTTGATGCTGTTTCATCTGCTGAAAAGTATTCAATCTGCCTTGCCTTTGCTTTAATAGCACACTTGTGTGATAAGTCCCAAGGCTCTCTACAGTGGAAACATAATTTCTTTCGTCTAAGCTCATTGAGTTGATCACCATCCAACCTATTTGACACGTTCTTGGACTGATTTGAGTCTTTCGGAAAATGTTTCTTATCCTTGTCCCTTTCATGTAAGAATCCTTTAGACTGAAATTTACTTCTAAATGTAGAGAATTCTATATCCCTTAACCTTTTTTATGGCATCCTGCAATGTAGGTGGACTAAGTGCCTTGATCCAACCTCTCAATGGATCTGAAAGTCCATCCATAAACAAGACAATCAATCTCCTTTCCGAAATGTCAATTACCAACACGGATAACTTCTGAAAATCCGTGATGTACACATCAACAAGCTACGCCAACTCCTTAAAATGTAGTTACGGATCCTTCTTGTCAAATCTATCAATTAAACCCTCTGTAAACTCTGCATAGGAGTCAATTTGATCATGACCCAAGGTGATCATTCTGTGATGCCACCACTCATGAGCAATACCATCTAAGTGTATTGCAATATACTTAATGGCCTCATCCTTTGGCATTGGGTCAAGCTGAAAGTAAGTGTCTAGTTTTTGAACCCATGCTCTAGTTGTAGTTTTCCCTAAACCATCATAGTATAGAATGAATAATTTTCCCACCTTTCTCTACAAGTCTTGGTTATGCTGTCTACCACCTCTATTGGGCCTATGTTTCAATTTGACGTTCATGTAGTCATGAAAGGACATTTCAGCCTGAAATTTTATGTCTTGAATTCCTCCAATCCTCTAAAATCCGATCCTGCAACTCTTGTTGTGTTGGTTCCTCTTCAACTCGAGGGTTAATTCTTGGTGGAATGTTAGGCATAAGGGGTCTTGAGTTGGCTGAACTGGTCAGTACGTTGATTTGTAGCTCTATTATTGATTGAACCAGCCCCATTCCCATTGTTTCTTTCGTGTCCATTGTTCCCACCATTGTTTCCACCATAGTTGGCAGACTCGCATAAAACTCACGAGTTTTTTTTAAAAATGAGTTTTTTTGAGTTTAACTCGCGAGGATGAGTTTTTCCGAGTTTTTGGCGAGTTTTAAAAAACTCTCCAATTTTTGGCTTGGCGAGTTTTTCTTTGGGGCGAGTCTTCCAGCTATGGTTTCCACCATTATTTCCACCATTGTTTTTATTACCCACTATATGTTGAGTCATTTATTCTAACATTTGAGCTAAACTTTGTTGTAAGTCACGTTGCCCCCTAGCAAGATCATTTAGCATCTCTCTATTACTAGGTTTCTATTGGTCTCTGTGTTCTCTATCACCCATATTTACTTCCACTCTTTCAACTCCCTCAAACAAATTTGTTTTTGGTGGCTCCTCAATGTTAGGGTTTGATCTATTTCTTCTCAAATTAGAATGATGAGTAAAAGATGGCTGCATTACTCATTCCAATGTCATATCATTGTTTATTCACAAACCCTCCAAGATGGCAGGATACTTCTACTCTAATACCACTACAATAACCACCCTATTTTTTTTATTCTTTTGAGTTTGGAACAATCAAATAATGATTTACAATTTTATTCAAAGAGTACACACAATCAAGACTCTCACAAGCTCAAATAGACAATTTTCATTCATTTTCAATGCTCAATGGATGAGTACATAAAATATGGAAGTTTTAACAAATACCCAATTGATAAAAACCATTAAAATATCAATTTTTAGACATACCCATGTTGGCAGCAAATATTTGGGTCTGATGACACTTCTGTAACAGCAATCTGGAGCTCCAAAAATGATGCCAAAACCCACGATAATCGCTCATCCCCACTCAAAATTTTGCAATTTATATTGTGGAAGACTTGGCACCACTGTTTGAAGTGATATAGGCACCAAAACCTAGGTGTTTAGTCCAAGGAAGTTCCCACGCCCCTGCTGGTCTGCTATACAGCCCCCTGGCAGCTAGTAAACCCTTCACAAGCCTCCTATCTCTGCTCAGACTTCAATGATGCAGACCCACACCTCCTTCTCAACCCTTCTAAACCTATTCAAATGATATTTTTGTTCACCACAAGTCTTGAGCTGCACTTAAATGGTACAGTCATAGTTGCAAGACTCGCCAAAAACTCGGCAAGTTTTTGAAAACTCGGGAGTTTTTTTGCTTGGTGAGTTTTCCAGGCAATTGTACCCCTGGAAAACTCACCGTACTTTTGGCGAGTTTTTCCAGAATGTATAGCGAGTGTTCTGGAAAAACTCGCGTGACTTTTGGAATGCCCAAGCAGCTGCTTAAAAGCAATTTTAACTTGCTTTTTTTCATTCATTCTCTTCTCACACTCAACCAAAAACCTCTCCAAGGCATTGTGCACTCATTTGCAGCGATTTTGCATCCAAAAGACAAGATTTGAAGGGCATTTACATCAAATTTAGAAGACAAATTGGATTCCTAGGTAGGGTTTCTTATTTTTCTTGTTCTTTCTTTTTTTTTTAAAAATTCTTCATTCTTGTTGGTTCTATGTTTAAAAATCATCTAAATGTAGTGTGAAAATGATTTAAATGCATTTAGATTCATCAAAACAAGTTTTTTTTATGAATTTTTCTTATTTTTTTACATATTTTGCTGATTTTTTCATTTTTTTTTTAATTTTCTTTAAACCCTAATTATTTTTTTTGTTTTGAATCCTCTTTTTTGTTGAATAACATGCTTACAATCTTAGATTAGCTTAATTTTTTACTAGCTTGAAGTAATTTTCAGATTTTTTACATTTTTTCACATTTTTTTTTGAAACCCTAGTTATTATTTTTTTTTTAAATCCAATTTTTTTGTTATGAAAATGTTTAGAATCTAGTGATAGATTTTTAGTAATTTAAACTTAAAGTAATCTCTTTTGATTTAATCTAATTTAGCTTGTTTTTAAATTTTCTATCAAAAACTAACAAGTTGTGCTTTGACTTTCTCTTTGTGTAGGTTAATAATTAATTGATAATAGCTTCTGAACCCGCTTCTGGCTTAGGCTCTGCCCCATCCGTGCCTACAGGATTTCTAGGCACACGTCCTCCAGGAGCTAGAGATCCTGCCTAGAAGTATGCTTATCTAGGGCCCATACCTGGCACAGTATATTGCATTCAATGTAAAAAAGTATATCGTGGAGGCATCAATTGCCTCAAGTAGCACCTTGCAGGCATCCCTCAACGTGATGCTAAGGAATGTCCTCATACAACAGAAGAAATAAAAAGACATATGAATGCCATACTTTCAGCTACAGAAGAAAAAAAAGTGCAAAGAGAGAAGGCAAGAGCAGCAATGCAAGCAACCATTGCCTCTTCTCAAGGTGCTCCAATTGAGTCGGATGATGATTATGATGTTACTCAGGAGATAGTGGGCTCTCTTCATGGCCCACGTGTGCGAAGGTCAAGGCAACCCATTAGCACCTCGGCCTCCATCCCTTCATCTTCCTCTAGTAGAGCACCAGGGGCAAGGGCAGTTGCAGGACCTACACGGTTGGATAGTTATTTTGTGCCTAGAAACACACCTATTGCACAACCTTCCTTAGAGGTGACTGGATGGAATAGGGAGGCGCATGAGCAAGTAGACATTGCTTGTGCAGATTTTTGGTATTTTAACAATATCCCTTTCAATGTGGCGAGTTCTCCTTACTGGCAGAATTTGGTCACCGCATTGACAGTTGCAGGAAAAGGCTAAAAGGCGCCTTCTCACACAGACTTGAGTGGGAGGTTAGTTTATGTTCTTTAATTTATGTTTTTTAAGTTTAATTTATGATGAACTTAAGCTATTTTTTTGTTTACAAATTAAAATTGTGTACTTAATTACTTGTAGGTTGCTTGCTAATGCAACTGAAAGGGCAATGGCAGTAGTTGAGGAGCAAAAAGAAAAATGGAAAAAATATGGCTGCTCTATTCTTTCTAATGGGTGGACGGATGGAAAAAACCGTACCATCATTAATTTCTTGGTTGCATGCAAAGAAGAGGTGGTGTTCTTAAAATCAATTGATGCCTCCCACATTGTAAAAAGTGCAGAAAATTTGGCTAAGATGTTGGAGGAAGTTTGCATGGAGGTGGGGATTGCAAATGTTGTGCAAATCATAATTGATAATGCAGCAGCATATGTGGCAGCAAGAAGACTCCTCCAAGATAAACACCCCTCAATTTTTTGGACACCATGTGCAGCCCAGGTCCTTGACCTTCTTTTGGAGGACATAGGAAAACTAGATTGGGTCACACCAGTTGTAGAGGACGCGAGGAGGATCACTAAGTATATCTACAATCACCCTTGGGTTCTTTGCTTGATGAGGGAGCACACCCATGGGAAAGAATTGGTGAGGCCAGGTGTCACAAGGTTTGCAACGATTTTCTTAATGTTGCAAAGCATTCTTAGTTCTTTGACGACTTTAAAACAAATGTTTGTGAGTCAACCATGGATGGACTCAACCTATTCAAAGAAGCCGGAAGGAGATAAGGTGTCAAAAATTGTGTTTGATGCCCAATTTGCACAAAGGGCAGCAGAGATTGTGAAGGTAACTTCAATTTCAAAACTTTGAATTTGAATTCAAATTGAATAAATTTTTTAATTTCTTTCATTGTAAATTTGAAACTCTAATCTTTTTGCATTTTTATATTGTAATTTGTAGGTGTTAGAGCACTTGGTTAGAGTGCTCCACTTGGTGAATGGGGATAAAATCCCAATGGGATATCTCTATGAGGCCATGGATAGGGCCAAGGAAGCTATAAGAAATTATTATAAAGGGGACAACCTCAAATTTGATCCCATTTGGGAGATTATTGACAGGAAGTGGAACCATCAACTCCACCAACCCCTTCATGCAGCAGGGTACTTCTTGAACCCTCATTTCTTCCATTCGAGCACCTACTCAGATCCTACTGGAGAGGTTATGGAGGGCCTCATGAAGTGCATTCAGAGGATGTCACCTGACCTTGACGTGGGAGACCTCATTGTTAATGAAATCCAAAGTTATAGAGAAAAAAGGGGTGCACTCTTCTCTTTAGAGCTAGCAAAGAGAGAAATACACAATCAGCCACCAAGTATAAAATTTGAAATTTACAAGTTACAAAGATTGATAATTTGATAAAAATATGTTTTCAACTTTTGAGTTTTGACTTTCCTTTCTAAGTTTCTAAGTTCTCTTCTAACTCTTAATTTGTTTTTTTGTAGATGTTTGGTGGTCAAATTGGGGTGGAAATACCCCACATCTCCAACAATTTGCCCTCCGTGTCTTATTGCAGCCCTGTAGTTTGTCCAATTGTGAGCGCAATTGGAGTTTGTTTGAGGCCATCCACACAAAGAAAAGGAACAAACTAGCTCAAAAACGCCTGAATGATCTTGTATATGTGCAATATAATCTTCGGCTGCGCAAAAAACAGGTTAAGGAAATATCAGATTATCCAATTGATTTGGATGAGATAGATCCATACAATGATTGGATAGGGCGAGATGAGCAACCTCCATTGTTTTCTGAGGATGAGATCTATGACTTTGAGCGACAGGCAATGGAGGAGGGGGGTGGATTTGCATTCTCATTGGATGACATTGAGGATGATCCTGAGGAGGAGTCATTGGTAGTGCAAGAGCCACTAGCAATAGCCTCTACATCTAGGATGGAGGTTGAGCAGCCACAGCAGATGCTTACGACTACACCCTCTCCCGTAGTGAGAAGTACTAGACATGGGAAGAGAAAGATGTGAATTTGTAAAAGCTGAAATATATTAATGTTGTATTTACTTTCAGTTTTACAAAAACAATTTGCTATTTTCATTTTGTTTCAGACTATCAGTACCAGCGAATTGAGCATTCCACATGAGGATGCGATTTTGTATCTAATTTTATTTCAAATCAATTAAATATAACTAGACTCAGCTTGTTTCTTCTATGTACTCATTTTATTGACTCATTGGATGCATCTTATCTTTGAATTTTGCAAAAACAAAATGTGTTTTTAATGAAGGTTAAGCAATTTTTTAAGTTGCCGAGTTTTTTCCAAATTTTTGCCGAGTTTTTTCTGTACCGTATTTTCCGGGCTTGGCAAGTTTTTCAACTATGGGTACAGTCAGCCTCGGAATGGTACAGCCAGCTATATGGAGGTTCAACTTGAATCTTCAATGCTCCAAACTTGTTATTGTCCTCTTAAAACTCGCCTCAAAATTGTCTTCTCAAACGCTGGGCAACAAACTGAAAAATCTGAATCAAATAAGCTCCTGTGTGATTCCTAGATGAAACCACCTATAAATCCACCAGCAAAGATCTTTCACTTTCGAAATGGATGTTCTTTGTTAAGGTTCTCATCCTCACAAAGCTTTGGAAGAACGCTATTCAACTTGCAATCTCTTCAACAAAATTCTCAAGCATAAGTTGAAAAATGAGCTCCAAATCACTTTTATTGCCCTCCTCAATTCCCACGCCCAGCTTTGGGAATTTAATATTTATTTTATTTAATAAAATCCCTTATGTCTCCCATGTAGTCATCCCTCTTTAAAAAAGAACTTAAATTCACTTTTTTGATAGTCCCCTTATGTCCTCTAGACGCCACTTTAAATAATTTAAGATAACATTAAGTTAAATATTTAATTTAACTTAAAACATTAACATTATTTAAAATAATTCCCTAGACCATTAAAAATCACCAAATAATCATTAAATATAAAATTTGGTCATGCCAAGAGAAAACTGATGCGGAAGGGCCAAGTCAGTGCTAAGGAGGTGACTTACTAAAAATAGTAAAATCGGGCCAAGTGCCTGAAATCATTCCAAAAAGTGCCAAAAGAAATCTCTTGTAGCCCTGAACTCACTGCAACACAGAATGTACCAAATGGTTAAACAACACGGTCTCCAAGATCTATGGAGCCCGCTAACCAAACTGCATTAACCTACAGGAAACCGAAGAATAGGCTAACTGTCTCCAACAGTCGACTACTTAGGAAGGGGGCATTGCATGCCCAGTATACATTAAGCATAGTCTTTATTTGAATTTATGGAATAGCAACTACAAATTATATTGGCCCTACCTTTTAGGTACTTAATTTATTTTGTTTAAAGGATGCACTTCTTTCTTAGCAAATAATATGTATTAATGCCTTTCTAACCTACTATGAGTTTTGGAAGGAGTTGCATTGGAAATTAGTCGGCAGCAACTCCCTTAATGTGAGTTGCAATTCCTATGGAAACAACTGCTACTCCTTGGGAAGAGTATTAAGCAATGTTTTACGAGTACACGTCCCCCCAAATCCCCACATTTCTAGGACGGGGACATCCCCTCGTCATACCTCTACCACCACCAAAACATGGGGGACGTCGAGGAGACGCTAGGGATGGCTAGACGTCTCGAGGACACCTAGATGTCCCTTGAACATCTCAAGGAAGCCCAAAAGTCTCCCAAACCTGGGACATGCAAAAGTTGTGTTTTTTTTTAATTTCTTTTTAATACTTCAAATTTCATGCCTTGGGATGAGCCCTAAAGGCAAGTGGGACCCCTCCATTGCTTCTAACCTCTACAAAACACTCTCAAATCCTCTATTTTTCTCACATTTGGTTTTTCGTGTTTTGCAACAGCTAGGTGAAGAGGAGAGAAAGCAGTGAGAAGAGTGAGTGAAAGAGTGAGATTGAGGTGTTGCAAGTGTAAGAGGGGTGAGAAGGAGCAAGAAGAAGAGGAGGAGTTGGCTTCTACACCAACTTAGAAGGATTTTTCATGCACAAGGTAGGTTTCTATGAATGTTTTTTAAAGTTTTTTTAATTTTTTTTTGTTTTTTTCTAAGTTCTTAGTTTCATTTTCAAAACCTAATTTGATGTTGAATCTTGATGACAAAATGAAAAATGAACAACGAATATATAATGGAAATATGAATATGCATTTGCAGCCATGTTTATTAAAAAGTTTTAATCATAATTTCATAAACATGGCTGCAAATGCATATTCATATTTCCATTTCAATTTTCATTGTTCATTTTTCATTTTGTCATTAAGATTCAACATCAAATTTTAAATTTTACTTTCAAATTTGATAAACTAGACTAAAACTAGGCACTTATAGAATTTATATTGTTTATTGTAGTGTCACAACTCTCATGATATGAGTGAGGATGAGATAGAGATTCATGCTCATAGTGAACCTGAATCTAAATATGAACTCAGGTCGAGGGTGACCATGGGCTGAGCCTCGGTCAAATCTAGTTCCACCATCCTCTGTCCGTCCGTCCCGCCCGAGTTCCAGCGGTCCTTCTGTCCGATTCCCGTCAAACCGGTAATTCAATATAGAGCTGGTGATAAATTGTTATGGTGTTCTCGATGATAGTTATGACCGAGTTTACTGAAATTTATAGGCTATTATTCAGTAAAGCCAACCACAAAGTTCTAGTCATACTTTGTAGATCTAGGAGTAGGAGTGATGCTGTTCTTTCCAATACCCATGTCAGAGAGGGTAGAACGCAAATTGCAAACTGGGGTAACCCCTATAGTTGATGGAGCGAATGTGTACCCAAGTGATGAGATAGATGATCTCATGCCTCCCAAATGTCCTCCCAAGTCCCCTGTTCAGCTGCCACCAAAAGCCTACAGTCCCTGTCACTCTAGTCGCCCAGCCATCCATGGCCATGGTCTCATGTTGATTGTTCAAGGCATCACAAAGATGTTGATTTTCAATTTCAAGTCCTCAAGGATGCTATTGAGGAGGTTGGGCCACAAAATGTGGTCCAAGTAGTGACAGATGCATCACATGTGTGCAAAGCTGCGGGGAAACTTGTTGAGGCAGCTTACAAACATATTTGGCGGACTCCATGTTGTGTGCATGCCATGAACAATGTACTCAAGGACATGGGGAAGATTGAGTGGATCAAAGCAATGGTCAATGATGCTAGAGATGTGTAGATGTTTAGTTGCAACCACCACACTTCACATGCACTCTTCAAGAGCTTCTCTAAAAAGGAGTTCTTGAAACCTACTAAGATCAGATATGCATCCTATTTCATTCTCTTGGAGAGAATGATTGAGTTGCAAGAGTCACTGCAACTCATAGTTATGACAATAGATTGGAATAGGTGGGCCGAGTCCAAGACAGAGCCGAGTCCAAGACAAAGCAAGGGAGGAGGATGAAGGATACAGTGAAGAGTGATGTGTTTTGGAGTGATGCAAAATATAGTCTCCATCATTGCTCTAGTTTTCCAAGTCATCAGTTATGGGGATGCGGATGCACCTAACCTTGGAGAGGTGTATGAGTGCATTGATTCTATGCTTGACCAAATGGGGGTTGTCGTGCGAGAGAAGGACCCCACATTAGCATTCTACAATGAGCACATTCAGCCAATCATTCATCGGAGATGGGAGAAGCTCAACACTCCCTTGCACATGGTTACTTATGTATTGAATCCTAAGTGGTACAAGACTAGGCCTGGTAACGTTACACCGATACAAGATGTGGAGGTGAAGGCAAGGTTCTTCAAGGCTATTGAGAAGATGAATGATCCTATAGATGCCAGCACGATTCACACTAAGTGGACCAAATTTGCCACTCTTAGGGGTTATTTTGATGCGGGCAAAATGGATATGGCAACTATGGCACAGGAGGGCCCAATTTTGTGGTGGACTTGCCATGGATCGAGATCTTTGACTACCACTACAGCCATCTGATTGTTATCTCAAGTTTCTAGTTCTTCAGCTACTCTGAGGAACTGGTCTACCTATAGCTTCATCCACTCTCTTAAAAGGAATAGACTTACCTCTAGGAGAGCAAAGAACCTTGTGGCTATAAATAGTGTTTTGCGTCTCATTGACCGCAAAACACTTGTGTACAACAAGAGTCTAGCAGCACGATAGGAAGTAGAGCCAGGGGGAGCCAGCACGGATTGATAAGGATGCTACAACTTCAAATGCAAGGCTGGTTGGTATTAGTCTGGCGGAGCTTAACCATGAGGAGTCCAGTAGTTCCAATTATGAGTAGTTTGGGGATGATTAGAGGCCTCCCTTCACTACATTTTGACATTTTGTACTTATTTTGATATCATGCTACTCATTGTAATCATCTTTACAATATTTTCAATATAATAGAAATCTCCAATTTGACATTTTCATTTGTCAAATTTTATTTAGTATTCAAGTATTTAAAATTTTAGTATTTGCAATTTTTCTATTTTACTAATTTGCCAAAGTTTCATTTGAAATGTAATTCTTATACATCTTTTTATAGCTAGTTTTTCAAGTACTATATGTATATCAGCACCACCCCCCGCCATCCCCAAACTTAGGCCCTTGGTCCCCCCGTCCCTGAAACCCATCCCCACACTCCCCCATCCCCCCATTAAGAAACTCCGTGGAACACTGGTATTAAGCCTTGAAAGATTTCAATATTAGAATGATTTTGGGTGCTGTATTGAGGGTTATTTATATATGTATTTAAGGGTAAATCAAGGGTTATATGCTGTGATTTACTTCAGAACAGAAATTAATTGCCAGTCACACCATATATTGGGCTAGATCAAACCTAGCCGCTCCCTTTGAGTGGTTTGATGCAATTTTCTAGTCAAATAAAGCTCCAGATTACAGTTACTTCATTTCAGAGGTGGTTGATTACAATATTCATCAGCATTTGGGTAGTTATCAGCTGCTATCAGACAGTGCAGAGTGGTATGTTGACATTTCTATCATACTTCATCATTTCGAAGTTCATCTTCATCTTCTGGATAATTATTACATGTTTTCAATTTCATACCAACTATTTGACGAAATGTTTCTTCTCAAATGGTGGATAACTGTTTGACAAATTAACTGGATTTGGTTATTGAAGTGAAATAATTGCTTATCTTCCAATAATTGTAACTATTCATCGATTTACCGCCAATATTTGAATTTTTTAAGATCTTGAATGGTTTATTGCCAGATCCTACTTTTCATTGTAATAGACCCCAGCTGGTTTATCGGTTATCCGCCGGATACTATCTTTATTTTCAGTACATCTTCTGCCTTGCAAGGCATGTATTGAAATCGGATGAATTAATCTATCATTTTGGCATTGACACAGTTCTACTTGCATTCAACCAGTTTAGCTTGATCAAAATTTGCATCCACTGTTAGATAGTTTGGCTCGATCAATTCTATGATTTGCTTATATTGTAAATTAGACAGCTAACAGCCAATATCTTTCATGTAATCCTCAATCAAAAATATTTGAATAATAAACATCATAAGTAGGTAAGCTACAGGCCTATGGTTTTAATATTGAGTATGTTAAGGGAAAAATAATATTGTGGTTGATGCATTATCTAGGAAGCCCTATTTGTGTTCCATGACTAATATATCTGCTGATTGGAGGGTTTCCATAATAGCCAAGTATTCCAAAAACACATTTGCTAGTGATATATTGCATGGTAAGCTACAAGATGACAGGTACAAGGTGTTTGATGAGCTCATTCTCTACAGGGATTGAGTGTATCTTATTTAAAATAAAAGATGAAAGAAAAGATTTTGACAGCGTGCCATGACACTCCATTAGCAAGTCGCCCAAGATACTACAAGACCTACAAGCAAGTGAGACAATGTTTTTCATAAAAGGGACTCAAGGGAGATGTGTTGAAGCATGTTAGGGAGTGTTGGCTTGCCAACAGAACAAAGCAAAAGAGATACTTCTAGGTGGACTATTGCAACCCTTACCCATTCCAAATCAAAAATGGAAGAGCATTTCTATGGATTTTTATCACAAGTCTTCCACAAGTACATGGTAAGGATTGTATATCTGTGATTGTGGACAAATCCACTAAGTACGTTCATTTTTATGCTATATCTTCAGAGTATAAGGCTCCACAAGTGACTAATTTGTTTTTTAGAGAGGTGTTTGGACTACATATATGGTCCAAGTTCATTAGTTTGTTTTGCCAAAAACATTTTCAGATGACAAGCACAAAGTTGACTCCAAGTACTAGTTATCACCCTCAAATGAATGGACAAATGGAAATCGTGAATAAATGGCTTGAAGAGTATTTGAGAAATTATGTTACATTGCAACAAACAACATGGATTAAGTGGCTTTATCTTGGGGAATATTGCTACAACTCCACATATCATATGTCTATAGGTATGACTCCCTTCAAGGCACTTTATGGATATGATGCATTGTTTTTTGTGGATTTGATTATTTCGGATGGCAGAGTACCTAGAGCTAGGGATTTGGTTCAGCAAAGCCTAGATATTTTGAATGCACTAAAAGAGAACTTACAACAAGCCCAAAATCAGCAAAAAATGTATGTTGATCACTATCGTTTGGAGAGATTTTTCAAGGCAAGAGACATGGTATTTTCAAGATTGCATCCCTATGAGCAATCTTGAAAATACAAGTGGAGCTACGAAGCTTAAGCCACAATTGTATGGACCCTACAAGATCCTACAAAGGATAGGAGAGGTTGCATATCAATTAGAGCTGTCGAAAAATAGTAGAATTCACAATGTATTTCATGCATCATGCCGTAAAAGGGCACTTGCACAATACATTACTCCCATATCGGAGCTGCCACCACTTGATGATGAAGGTGAATTGATTTTTGAGCTTGAAGCTATCATCGATAAGAGATAGAGGAGGCTAAGAAACAAGGTCATCATGGAGTATTTGATATGTTGGAAGAATCTCCCACTTGAAGATGCTACATGGGAAGGAGTGTAGATTTTTCATCATCCAAATCTGAAATTGCTTGAGGGCAAGCAATCTAAGGAAGGGAGGTCTGTCATGCCCCTTTTTCCCTAGCCACATTTAAGAGTTATTATAGTTAATAAAATAAAAGTGTTTTTAACACTAATTATATATAATAAAATGATAAATAAAATAGTGAACACTTTTCAAATTTGGGCGTCAAAACAGGTCCCATTGGCCCTAAAAGGAGAAAGTATTTCAATCATCTAAATTCATTCTTTTGGCATGGAGTTTTTGCAAGTGATTTTTCCAGATTGAGCAATTCAGCAAATAGAAACGGAAACCCCTAGGCTGTGAGACAAAGGTAGGACAAAACCCATACTCTCTTAGCAATTCTTCACTCGGGGATTTGCAAATTTTAATCAGTGGCGAATTGTGTTTGATTGGCGAATTTGTGCAGAGGCATTGGAGCATTCCCTAGGGTGAACACACTTAGCACCAGATTTGGAAGGTAATTTAGAAGCATTGACTAACAGCTAGAGGTTATACTGGCAACTCAACATGGCAATCAGTTATAGACAAAACACAACAATAACTTGAGTGCAGATTCCAAATTCATATGATTGACCTAGCTCATTTGCGCAGAAAATACTACAATCGAAGAAGGTTGAGCTAAATTGATCAATGTTTGCTATACTCCAAGCGACACCCTTGTTCTGCAAATCAAGCATCAACAATAAGAAGCCAATCACTAAGGTCATGATCTAGAGAGTAAGTGAGGACAGTGACCCATGCGCCCGACCCTGATAAGGATATTTCACAAGATCATGTAAGTCTGGCAATCTAGAGCCAATTCAAGGGAAGTCTAAGTTTTCTCAAAGGTTTAACCTAAGTACAAATTGTAACATTAGACCAATCAGTCCTAGCCGCTCCTACTGAGTAGAGAATCTGTGACAAGTTCTAATTACATGTACTTTGAGTTTGTTAAAATCATACCTGCAAATCAAGCAAGTCATTGTCTTTGAGTTATTTTTCTTAATGAAAGGAGATATCAATATCATGTAAGTTTGGCGATCTAGAGCCAATTCAAGGGAAGTCTAAGTTTTCTCAAGGGTTTAACCTTTAAGTACAAATTGTAACATTAGACCAATCAGTCCTAGCTGCTCCTAGTGAGTAGAGAATCTGTGACAAGTCTAATCATATGTATTTTGAGTTTGTTATAAACATCTGCAAATCAAGCAAGTCATTGTCTCTAAGCTATTTTCTTATTGAAACGAGATATCAATATATATATAGCCTTTGATTAATTCTGTTGAGTCAATGCCCAAAATTCTAAGTTATGCATTTATTTGTGGAAAATTAGTAATCTAAATAATTCAAAACATCACAAGGTAAGTGTGTGTACGCTGTGATTTTTCTTTTCCTAAGTTTAAAGTTTCAAAGGTTAAAAAAAATCCTTTTTTGTCACATTCAATTTGCACTTTATTTGTGTAAAGCTAGTAATCTAAATAATTCAAAACATCACAACATAAATGTGCCTACTATTTTTTGTCAAGTTTTGAAGTTTAAAAAAAAATCCTTTTTTTCTCATTTTCAATTTGCACTTACACTCCATTTTTTTTCACAAAACAACATGAGCAGCAGCAATGAAGTTGGCATAGAACAAGGAAGAATTTTAGTTGAGGGTTCATCAAGGTATGGGAGTGGTGTGGGTTAAGTGAGGTAGCCTCATAACCTGTTTGAATGCCCTTTTGTCCTCTTGATACCTTATGTAATGGGCCCATTCAAACCCTCTAGAATCTAAACCTCTTATGCAATATGTATCAACTTTAGACAAAGATAGAAAGATAAGTTCAGGAGAGTAGAGTTTGGTTGTGTCATATGTGCAACAAAGATTTCAAAGGGAGCTACACCAAGGTATATATTTAAATATTTGGGCATTACAAGACAAGGCGTTAAATTGTGTCCAATTATTAACATAACTAAGAAGGCAAAGGTAAATAGACTGTTTATGTAAAGTGAAGCAAAATCTAAGGGTATGCAAATATAGTCTATAAAATCTACTATGCCATCTATAGTTTCTAGTGGTGATGTTTCTACAAGACGAAAGAGAAAGACTAGTGGTAGTGAGAGGTCGGGGACAATTGCAAGGATGTTCAATATGCAATTATGAGAAGTGGCATAGTCTTTCATTGCCAATTTTTTCTCTGCCCATGCAATCTCATTTCATGTGGCAAATTCTCTCTATTTCAAACAAATTTTCAAAAATGCCATTTCTATTGGTCTCTCATTTACCCCCTAGGGAACATAAATCACACACTAGTTAACTTGTTAAAGAATACTATAAGATGAATTTGTGATAGAGGACATAAGGTAAACTTGGTTGAGAACGAGCTGCTCTATTTCATGGATGGATGGACCCATATAAGACATTGACCACTCGTGAACATCATCATCACATGTAACAACACATTGAAAGATATAGGAAAGATTAATAGGGTTAAGAGAGTGTGGTAGAAGTGAGAAATATATAGATGTTCATTTCCAACCACCATAACTCACTTGCCCTTTGCAAGACATTTTTGAGGAATGAATTCCTCTAACTTGTGGAGACTAAATGTTTCAGTTACTAACTTACTTCATTTTGTTAGAGAGAATGCTTGAGGTGCAAGAGCCTCTACAAGTGATGACAATTAATGTAGAGTGGGGTAAATGGTCTGATTTGAATATTGCTAAAGAAAAAACTATGAAACAAAAGTTCCTTAATGATGATTGGTGGGCCACTATGAAGTAAGGGAATTCCAATTTTATTATTAAATTATTAATTTATTAATGTTTGTAATTTGATAATCTTATTCTTTGTTGTATTAACATTCACTCTTTGGCATTTGAGTTTTATAATCCTATTCTTTTTTAAAATCTTTGTTTGCAAATATGGTTGCTCCATCTCACATATTGTAGATGTCATTAGATATGTTGATACAAACTCTCCTAGTCTTCGAGAGATTTACGAGACATTTGACAGCATGGTTGGGCAAATGAAGCAAGCAATTTATTACAAAGATTTTAATCTGGATTATATAAGCATATTAGCATAGTTAGAAGGGTCAAACTTTTAATTTGGTCATTGACTCAAAACTTACACTCGGAAAATTGAAAAACCATGAAATATAGAGATTTTTAAGGGTTTAAAGCTTTTATCGTGCACCCTTTAAAAAATCAACCTTAAAAACATAATAAACTTATCAATTAGAAGTTAGTTTGATCACATACACAAGTACATCAATCAAATGAGTACAAACACAGATTTGAGTTGAACAAAACAACATTTTTAAATATTCAAATATACTCAAGTGTTTTAGGCATACAAAACTCATGGACTATGAAATTGATGACATCAATGAAGAGCACAAAGATATACTAAGAGGGGGGGGTGAATCAGTATATCAACAAACTTTTACCCTTTACAACTTTTATCAACTTCAAACTCTAACACAAATCAACTATGCAAGAATATCTCAATATGAACAAGTTGACACCAAGATTTTACGTGGAAACCCTTTCGGGATAAAACCATAGTACAAATAATGTACTTTATGAATTATATATGCTTTTACAAAGAATGTAGGCACCAACCTACTTGAATCACCAATTTGTAGTTTAGTAGGCACCAACCTACAAAGAGCACCAACCCTTATTTCTGATTTAGTAGGCACCAACCTACAAGGAGCACCAACCCCTAATGTTCATTAGGCACCAAGCTATTGGAGGCTCCAACCCCCACTTCCCAAGCACCAACTTAGCAAAGATAATAACTTGAGAAATAATGTTCCACCTTCAATGTTGCTTCCTCAACCGATGATGGACAATTCTGCTCAAACACTCTTCTTACAAATCTGATGTATGTGTTTTGTTTTCAATACTCCTTACTATATACAAAATCTGCATGTGATGAACCACAGTCCGGTGATCCACTCTGCTACCACTGTAGTGATATGCTCTAATACCACTGTGATGAACCAAACTCACTGCTGATTTGATTTTTGCTCGTTAAAGGTTTGATTTTTGGTGTTTTTGTGGTTTGATGCCAAATGATTTTAATAATTTTCTTACAACCATATGCATATAAAAATTCAAATTAAACTAACTTATAAAGATAACTCAAAGGAACTCAATACACTAGTTAAGAGACCACCTTCATTCACAAAGAGTGCTAAAATTATATTCCTCTTACATGCATTTCGGAATGAGACATCATTTACAACTAATGACAAACTTGCAGCCAAGATGCACTGTGAACAGTGCTTGCTACAGTACCCGCGCCCATGAAATTGCTCATACAAATTTAAATACAAGTTTCTCCTACCAATTTTTCGTTGAAATGTCTTCTAGGATGATGGGCGCCCACTTTAGGAGTAAAAGCAACTGCAAGAAAGAGGCGTTTTCCTTACTTGTGGATGTTGAAACCCTTACTTCAAAGCGGCTGGCTGTAGGTGCATAATCAGCTCCCAAAATGTTCATAAATTCGTAGTAACACCTTCAAGATGACGAATGAAGACTTTAACAGCAACTTCCCTTCCGGTAGATGTCTTCAAACACTTGCAATCAACAAAATATGGCTCCCACGAAGCCACAAAACTCAGACCTGCACTTTAAAGTGGTCTTTCACACTCTCAAGATGCATAAAATCCTAACTACAAGCCCAATCCAGGCTTACCCACTGCAGAAATCAGGAAACCCTAGTTTCCTTCTCTCCCAAACTCCACACTTCAAGTTTCACTTGACAAAATAATCTCAAGCATGAGAAGTTCAAACTTTCTCTTCTCCTTTTATAATTTTCACTTGAAATCACTATTCATTAAAAAAAACACTATTCACTTAAGTTATTTCTTTTTTCACTTTATCAGTGAATAGTAACAGCAAAATATAAAGTGACCCCTTTAACAAATAGACACATGGTCCCCAAGCCTGAGTAAGTGAAATAAGTGGTGATGAACAATATTTTAAGCTCCAATAACACGCCAAACGCGCAAATTCACCACGTCACCATACTTCGGATACCAATACTGCCTTTAACCGACCAAGTGCCCGTTCAAGTGATCCTCTATCCAGACCCATTAGCCTACGAGGATCGACATAATAGGCTAATCCAATGACTTTAATGCTCGCGAAAGAATGAGGACATTACACTGCATTTATTCCACTTCAGTCTCCTTCATAAAATCTGCATATACTCTTCTAGATCTTCTTCTTTATACCAGCATATTCTTCTTTATACTCTGCCTCATATGTATGATAACAACTTCTTCATATGTCTAATCAGATCTACCTTCAACCTGATCACTAAACCGTTGTAGTCTCGTTTTATTGCTTACTCATTCTTCATGATATCTCATTCACATAGAAGTGCTTTATGTTTACCACACTTGCTTTCTTCTTCACAATTCTTTAAATCTGCATATATATATCTTTGCTGATATATATAACTTATCTTTATTACTCAACACAGAGGACTGCTGGGATATATATATGATGTCTTTTTCTACTCCTACTTACTTTTGCTTATACACACTTTCACATACAAATCTGGGTCTTACTTTTTCTTCACACAAATCTGCATAAAATAAGCTTCTTAGATCTTCATGTATTCTTCTTGTGATGAATGATTTTTCCTTTTATTTCACACAGAGCACTCACACACTCCAATCTTCAAATGATATACATTTTTACACACAAATCTGGTTGCTTTCTTTTCACAATCACATATGATATTCAATTGAAGTCTTTAATTCACAACGCTATACTCTTCATAATCTGCTTCTCAGATGATATACATTGTACTCATACATACAGCATGTGTTTGGATGATATAAACTTTATTCACACACAGCCACTACAACTTCATTCACAAAATGTTCAAATAAAATCCATACAATCAAACTAATTCCCACGTCCTTCTTATATACTTTCTCATGGAATATGTCCTTTGTAAAAATATGTGACTCTTAATAACAAACATATCTTTACACATGGATCTTGTGTCTCTTAATTAAGGCCACCTTCTAATCGCTTCCTTAATTCAATCTTTGATTTTATTTCTTATCTACCACTTCAATGTTAATTTCTCTCTTATCAAACAGGTCGCACCAATTCAGAAATTCATGTCTCTTGTTAAATACGTGTCTTTTGAAGAAAACACGTCTTTGTCAACCAATGCACTTCCTCATAATCGATTTCAAACTTTTCAAAAGACATTTTAGTTATATGTCTTTTCACCTTGGAATCTTCATGTGATTAATTAGTTATACAACCTGTTCGCATCTCTCAGGATTTAATTATTAAATCTGTTTGTATCTTTTCTTCTTTTTGATGCGTCCTTTTGTGAAGTTGCTTCAGCACGATTTTGTCTTTGAATCAATGCATATCTTCTTTAGCGGGTTGTGTTCTTGACAAATCTCATCTGTTTGATGACTTTCAACTCTTAATGATAATATCACATATTCTAAAGCAACTCCTCTGCCGCTTTTACTTCAGATAACATTCTTAGTGGCTGACTAAGACCCCGATAACATTCATACGGTGACTTCAGTCATGACCAATCTTCTATCAACTGTATCATAAGATCGATTATATTTCCAGATATAAGACAAATTAACTTTTAGGCTTTATCAATGCTCTTTAAAAGTTAATCCTTCTGTAAACTTCAAGCGCTGGTATATTGCATTTCCATACCGTCGAGAATATTATTTGCGGTGATCCTTTGACTAATAACATCACTTCTTCCAAACCTTCAATTAAAAGAACAACACATATAATAATATTAAATGGAAATCCCGAATGGAGTCCCAATTCAACCCATATGGCGGCTGTTAGTTTTATGATCAGATGTAATGCACAGAAAATTATTTCAAATTCAACACAAGAACACAGCAGATACCCTGGGAAAACCCTCCTCTTGAGGGAGAAAAACCCAGCAACAATATATCACTTATATATTGAATAAACACAATAATGATCTCCTTACAATAGGCCGATATGCAGGCCCAAATACATGCACCAAAGAGTGATGCAACACAGCAATACAAAGAGACAAATTTCTGATGAAATCTCAGCCACAAATAATGTCGATCTGCCTTGAGAAGAACTCGCACTTAAGATGAAGGACGAACTTATGAAAAATGAATTGATGCCAAGTGAGATACAATGAAGGTGTAAATATACATGATGGGATGGAGAGACGTGACCTTTCAAAGAACACAGGTCGGCCTTGACAAATAATTGCGCCTCTTACAAGAGGTCGGCTTCCTTAGTAAATCGAGCCTCTTCAATAAATATTAATTATCATTAACAAATGACGTGTCTCTTGAGCAATCACAATCTTCTATAAATTAAATAGCCCTAAGGCTATAATTTAATTTAACCAATGATGTAAAGGAGATCGCTGGAAGAATACTACTGACGCTGCCATAAACATCAACACTCCCTCTCAACTAGGGAGTATACTTCCAGCTGCACAAGACATATCACCTCATCGTGATGTCTACCGCTATGGCTACAACCATATGTGGAAAAGAAAGATATCACCTCATCATGATATCAGATATCACCTCAACGTGATATCAACCATAATGACTACAACCATGTATGGTATGTACAAGGGTTCATCACTTGCGTGATGTCACCTCAACATGACTTTCACCATGGCTCTCCCTGAGGGTGAAACACAAGTACAAGAAAATCATCACGGACTCTCTCACATGGTGGATGTCATGGAGTCACACACATGACATCCACCATGGCTCTCCCAGAGGGTGGAACAAGGGCTTTCACCTCAAACTTCTCTCACAGAGAAGAACTCATTAAAGAGGATCACTGATACTGAGACTCCTTCTCAGTTAGGGCTGTATTCTCCACCATACCAAGCTTATCTCGAAAGTACACAAACTTTATCCTGGAGAGAGGCTTGGTGAGAATGTCTGTCGTCTACTCATCAGTGTTGATATACCTCAACTATATAGCTTTCCTCAATAGCATATCTCTGATATAATGGTGTTTGATCTCAACATGCTTGGTTTTGTCATGAAACACAAGATTGACAGAAAGCTTCGCATAGCTCTGGTTATCACAATGAATGATAGTAGGCTCCATTGATTGTCCAAACAATCCTGCAAGGAGCTTACGAAGCCACACTGCTTCTTGAGCTGCCACACAAGCTGCAATGTACTTTGCCTCTACTGTACTCAATGCTACAGATGACTGCTTCCTGCTGCAGCAAGATATCATAGCAGATCCTAAACTGAAGCAACATACAGAAGTGCTCTTCCGATCAATGACACTCCCTGCCCAATCAGAATCAGTATAACCATGCAGCTCCAAGTCCACATCTAAAGAATATCTCAACCCATATCCAACTGTGCCACGCAAGTATCTTAGGATATGTTTTGTTGCAACAAGATGTACCTGCCTCAGTTCACACATGAACTGACTAAGTGCACTCACTGCATAGCAGATATCAGGTCTAGTGTTAACTAGATACATCAAAGATCCAATCAACTGCCTGTACATCGTGGGATCCACCAGGTTTGAACTAGCTGCAGCCTCCTTCAACTTATGTAGGTTGGTCTCATTAGGTGTAGACATGGATTTGCAATCCATCATGCCAAACCTCTTAAGTATGTCAATGGTGTACTTCCCTTGACTTAGAATCATCTCATCTGGCTTCTGCCAAACTTCTAAGCCAAGGAAGTAATGCATGAGCCCAAGGTCCTTCATTTCAAACTCAGAAGCCAACTCCTTGCATTTGAGAATGAGGTGATCTTCTCCAGTAAGAATCAAATCATCAACATACAAAACCAAAATCAATGCTTCACCACCAATTACGTTAAAATACAGATTTGAATCAGCATCATTCTTAGAGAAGCCCAAGCTTGACAAGTAACAATCAATCCTTTCGTACCATGCACAAGGAACCTGCTTAAGACCATACAAGGCCTTCTTCAGCCTGCAAACATGAGACTCTTTCCCATGTACCTCGAATCCATCAGGTTGCTCAATATAAACTTCTTCCTCAATCACACCATTCAAAAGAGTTGTCTTCACATCCATCTAATGAATCTTCCATCCTCTAGATGCAACAATGGCAATAATGGTTCTGACAGAAGTATAGCGAGCAATTGGAGCAAATGTTTCTTCATAGTCAACTCCCTCTTTTTGTGAGAACCCTCTAGCCACGAATCTTGCCTTGTACTTCTCAATGCTCCCATCAGCCGCATGCTTGATCTTGAAGAGCCATTTTGAAGATACCACAGATTTTCCTTCGGGTCTAGGAATGATGTCCCAAACATCATTCTTGAGAATTGACTGATACTCCTCTGTCATAGCATCTTTCCAAACTTGTTGAGAAGAAGCTTCCTCAACACTAGAAGGCTCGGACTCAATAATCTGACTCATCAAAGCAAAATAACTAGAGAACTTGTGAGGTCTCTTGCTTTCTCTGAAGGTTCCTCTTGGAGCTGCAAACCTTTCTGCCTCCTACATTGTTTGCCCAGCCCAAAGAGGTCTTTTTCTCCCAATCACAATATCGGTAGGCCCATCAGTAGGTTCCAAGGGATCAACTGGATCATTATCTTCTTTTTACAACAGACTAGGATCTGTCAATCTGACTGATCCTGCATTGTCTCACAATATCCTGACTTTGAGACTATTCAACAGGATTGTTGTCTGACTGAACCATGTCTTTGTTTTAGTTTGTTGAGTGATTGGTATGTATACCAAACTACTCCTTAACTTATCAAATGCAAAGAGTTCCCAAAGTCGCAAAGAAGTGTACTTCAATTATCGATCTTGTGACTTTTGGATTCTCTTCCCATTTATTCTCCACCTGTTTAAATTCCTTGAACCTTCTTAATACTTCAAATTCTTTAGATTTCAAGAAATAAATCCAAATCTTTCTAGAGTAGTCATCAATAAAAAGAATGTAATACAAGAAACCACTCGAAGAGGCAACAGACATTGGACCACATAAATCAGAATGAATGAGATCTAGAATACATTTGGATCTATTTTCTCTACTATGAAATGAACCTTTAGTATTCTTACCCATAGCACAGCCTCTGCAAATACCTTCATGCTCTTGGTTGAACTTCGGAAGACCCGAGACCATCTTCTCCATGATAGGTAGAGCTTGGAAGTGAAGGTGAGCCAATCTTTGATGCCAAAGATCACACAAGCTTGAAGAATCATGAACTAGAGCCTGAAGTGGACGAGTGCATAGCCTGTAGAGACTCTCATGTCTAACTCCAATCACCCGAGCAGTTTTGAAATTGGATTTCTTCGTCCACACAAGAACTTTGCCTTTAGAGAATGCAACTTAGTAACCCTTGTCTTCCAAGGCTGAAATGGAAACAAGGTTTCGCTTGATGCCTGGAACATATGGAACATTGCACAACTGAAGGGTAATGCCGGAATCCAAGTGGAGAGTGGAGGTCCCAATTCCTTTCACCGAGTAACTAGCATCATCTCCAATAATGACTTGTTCACTAGAATCTCTCTCCACCAAATTTGTTAGATGCTCCCTGAATCCGGTAATGTGACGAGATGCACCACTATCAATCAGCCAAGTGTTGGTGTCGGTAGATACATTGCTTGACAATGCCGAATAGAATAAGTATTCACATGAATCCTTTTGCGGGGAGACATCATCAACATCTGCAATGGTGGCCTGCTGCTTAGGCCTGGATGGACAATGCTTAGCAAAGTGGCCATACTTGTCACACCTAAAGCATTGGACTTTGGAGAGGTCCCTCTTCTTCTTGAATGCGGGAGCACCATCAGCTCCATTATCCCTATTCCTTTTGAAGTGTCCTTTCTTCCCATTCTTGCCTTTCTTCTTCGATGATTGAGAGGCGAGAACATGAATGTCTTCATTGGTAGAGCTTTGACCAATTCCTCTAGCAGCCAATCTAGACTCCTCTTGAATGCAATCCGCCCTCAATCGATCAAACTTGGGAAGCTTCGATTTTGCACTAATTCCTTGAATGTAGGACTCCCATGATGAAGGAAGACCATTGAGAGCAAGTATACAAGTCCTAATACCCATTTATGACCACTTGTAGAGTTGATTCCTCAACCCAAATTCTTGCTTAGTTAAGCAATAACTGCTTCTCCTTTCTCATCTTCATTATTAGATGTAGTTGTCAGAGCCCTCATCGGTGTTGTTGATTTCTATTATTCTCCATTTTGAACATGTCTCTTGTTGTCTTCAACTTGGAGACAATAGGAACGATATGATCCTTCACGGAATCAACTAACATCTTCTTTGCCTTGATATCTTTCTTCCTCCATTGAACTTTCTCTTCCTCATCCGTAGGTTCGAGAACTTTGCTCTCCATGAACTCAACCAATTCGTTTTCCTCCAAAGTGAGCATAATTCTGAATCTCCGTGAGGTGAAGTTTAATGCTCCTTCGAGTCTATCCTCAATCTTAAGACCGTTCACCATTTTGACGAAGAGATAGAGATAGACAATAAAGAGAAAGAGAAAAGAGTATCGCTGTAATAATAAATCTGATCACAATCTTCTTCAGTCCCATACCTTGTTAGTCTACACTGGATGTAATGCACATAAAAATTATTTCAAATTCAACACAAGAACACAACAGATACCCTAGGAAAACCCTCCTCTTGAGGGAGAAAAACCCAGCAACAATATATCACTTATATATTGAATCAACACAATAATGATCTCCTTACAATAGGCCGATATGCAGGCCCAAATAAATGCACCAAAGAGTGATTACAATGAAGGTGTATATATACATGATGGGATGGAGAGACGTGACCTTTCAAAGAACACAAGTCGGCCTTGAAAAATAATTGCGCCTCTTACAAGAGGTCGGCTTCCTTAGTAAATCGAGCCTCTTCAATAAATATTAATTATCATTAACAAATGACGTGTCTCTTGAGCAATCGCAATCTTCTATAAATTAAATAGCCCCAAGGCTATTATTTAATTTAACCAATGATGTAAAGGAGATCGTTGGAAGAATACTACTGACGCTGCCATAAATATCAACAGCGGCACATTCTTTGCTCTTTCTTTTGTCTTGTTGACCTCTGACTTTGGATGTGGTGTTTTTATATTTTTTGCCACATTTATAATTTCTCTTAGTCTAGGAACATTTAGAGTAACATTCTTGGCACTAACACCAACAATCCTATTCATATATCTTTGATATTAATGACAACGAATTCATCTTGACTTGACTTTGACATCAATGACAAGATTTCCAACAATCAAAACAAAAATCACATGGAGTCATAAACTATGGTAGAGAGGAGCTTGTATCACTTGGCCCAGCATCACTAGCTTATATGGGATTTTGTGCTTGTATCTCATACAAGCCTAAAAATGTTGCTACAACCATAAGAGCATTACTTGGGAAAGGGATTGACTCAATAAACCAAAAGTATAAGTATAATTCAATTCTTTGGGATTCAATTGGAAAAAATCTTAAAGAATAAAAAAATGTTGCTTTTCCATCTACCATGGCCCAAACAAAAGAACAAAAAAAAAAAAAAAACTTTTTTAACAATAGAGTGGGGATCAAGGGGCAGCTCCAATGAAACCACACAAACCTTCATGGCACATGCCATTTTTCATAATTTTATCGCTTTTAACCAAGCACCAAGAATCCTCCAAACCCTTCAAAGTACACAAAAATTGAAACCATAAAGCAAGTGTTTTTATTTTCTTTTTGATTTTTTTTCTAATTTTCCACCTAACTTTCATTATTGAGTTTTTTAGAGGAGACTCGACAAGTTCAGCAAGTCTAGCAAAGTACCCAACTCCCAAGTTTGTAGGCCTCAATTTGAATAATTCACCTCAAGACTCACCAAGTTTGAACAAGTCTAGGTGAGTCATGATGTAACTATCCATATTAGGCCCATTGTGACACAACAGTGTAACACTATGAACACCTCACTTCATGTGGCAACCTATGCTCTAAATCCCAAATGATATGCACCAAGGACCAAGAGAGTGCCTCCTTTTGATGATGAAGCAGTGAATGAAAATTTAAGGAAGGCTTTACTTCGATGGACAACAATAAATCAGCTTTACTTCGAACATAGTGGATTGCCTTTGTTAATGCGGTCCAGCATTCAACAAACCAAAGGAGAGAATAGATAGAGCTACATTAGCTCACTCTAACTCTTCTAGATGGTTGACACAATGTGGCAAGGATGTAACAGAGTTGAGCATGCTTGTTGTTCGCCTCCTTTCACAAATTGTTAGTTCCTTTGTTGCAAAGAGAAATTAATCCACATACAATTTCATCCACTGTATCAAGAGGAACAAACTTACCTTTTGACAAGTAGAGAAGTTGGTGGTCGTGCATAGTGCATAGCGATTTCAAGATTAGCAAACTCTAGCTTTATGGTGGGATGTTGATCTCAAAGACACAACACATATTGATGAGGTGGCACAAGAGGGATTAGCGGGTGTTCCGTTGGATAAGGCAGTTCTTGATATTGACAATGAATAATATTCAAAGTCCGATTTTGACACAATGTTAGCACATGCTGATTAGGGATGATTTTCTATTTTTTGTTATTTTGTAGTTGAAGCTTATTACTTTTAAGCATTTTGTTGTAATTTTTATATAATATATATACATATTGACAATGAAAACTACAATTTTTTGTTAATCTATATGTTGGTTTATGAAATCTCAATTCAACTATAATGTTAAGTAATAAGGTTCTATAATGTATATGATGAATTCCTTATCAATGTTAACATATGAATATTTGAAATTTCATATTTTTTTAATATTTGCCACCTAAAAAATGGCCTCCCAAAAAATCCATCCTAGAAACACATCCCATTGTCCCCTACCATCCTCATCAAGGAAATTTGGTGGAACACCTCCGATTAGATCTCTTAGGTTCAAGCAACAATTTGTGTGCAAGCTCATTTTGACAGCCTTGCATATTATTGTTCCACTAGGCTTCACAATCTTCAAGATCAACAAGTTCAATCTCCTCAAAGGGCTGCAAACGTAAGGCTAAATTTAGCATTTATACATCCAACTTGCACACCAGAAGATATGATTTGTGTAGTTCTTGAATTATAGTGCCTAGTGCATTCTATAACCAACACAAATAATTGGAAGGTAACCAGAAAAGAAGCAGCTTGAATCAAACCACTTTCCATCAACTTGACAGCCAAATGACTTCCCACTTTGATCATTTCATCAATCTCCAAGTCCATTCATGTGGCCAAGTAGAATGTCCTGCACATAGGATGAATTGTATTTCAACACCATTTTAGGCTCAGTTACATGCTTGGGAACCTCCACTGCTGAAAAGTGGTCTCTTCTTCACTGTCCCAGGGTTTTAGGTTGTGAAAATTCGACAAAACAGCCTAATGAAAGTGGAAACCAGCCACCAGAGTATGAAAACTTGGTCTAAAACCTTGTGGCAGCAAAGGAATACTTCAGCTGAAGGCAAAAATCAGTGAAAATACTGCTGATATCTCCTTCAACACTGTTGCACTTGCAACTAGAAAAACCCTGAACAAAGGCATGGAAAAATACTTATAGACCTGTAAAAATATGAAAGGAAGAGCTTTGCTTCTGCTGTGAACATCAAGGAATAAATGTCTTTGAGCTGCAATAATGGCAGAAAGCTTTCATAAATAGGCATTTGTTTTGAACCCTTGCATGCTTTAAATCTGTTTTATTTTTATTTTTTGGCTTTACGAACCCAACTGGAACATAGTATGGCACCACCTTTTTTTAGAATTTGGCCAACTAACAAAAGATGGCATGCCTCATGAGAAATTACACCTGCTGACTAAACATAGGCAGAATTGTTTGCCAAGTTAGCTGATTTTGGTGGATTGGATGGAATTTAGAGATGGTTAAACCAACTAAAAAGCCCTCCTCTTAAGTGTTTTCCTTCAAACACCTTATAGTAGATGGAGTTTGGATGTGTTTTTGCCAGCTTGAAGACTGGGTAGAATAAACTAATGGTTGAGCCATTTTAAACTCACGCTTGACAAAAACGTTGGGTGGATAAGCCATGACCAGTGCCTGCTCCTTTAACTTAAAACCACTTTATGTATTTTGGCAGAGATGATTAGTGGTTTAGTTGTGTCTTAAACGTGTTGGGCACAGAAATATATCAAGGCCACCACCTCTTACTGGTGGCACAATGTAATCTCCCCTTCTGAGGAGTAGCCCAAGAGACCACTTAGCCTATTTTATTCTCGTAGGCTAAAGTTTGGTAGTAAGGGAATAATTTAAATTAATTATTTAATATTATCCAGTAAAGTTGTGATGTTCCCTTCCCAAGGATTACTGTTCAGGAATTTATGCTAACTTATTTTTGTTACCAGTCAAGTCCAGTACACAGATAATTCCTTGTAAACTCAAACGTTGAGATTGCATTCATGTAATTCATATCTTAGTAGACATTGTGACATAATGAAATAAGCAGCAAATCATCAGATTACCAGTTTCCAGTTATAACAGGATATACGTTTCCAGATTTAGCAGGATATATTTATTTTAATTTAGACTGGCCCACTACAGGACGCCACAGATTACTGAAACTAATTTATAGATAGAGAGTTGAAACTGGATGGAATCATTATACATTTATCTCTCAATATGCATTTTTGCGCCCAACTCTGATAACTATAATTTAAAGTTCCATGTACATACCCGCAGTTAGTCGCCAGGAGATAACTCGACAGCAACAGAAATATGAGTCCAATACCAATGACGCTATGCTCAGAACGAATGTCCCTGTTCCGCCTATGATTGTTGCCGACTGAACACCCGATATCGGGTCTTAGAAGAAAATCGCGATAAGGTTTCCCGTGACGCTAGAATAGACAGACGCGCACATTGCTGCAACTTTTAATATTCATCTCATGCTTTGAATTGGATTTCGGGCTACCCGAAGTAATTTTCAGTTGTAAATTCAAATACGCGTCCCGGCACTGAAAGAGCCGCCCGAACTTGATATCGCGATTCTGAGATTATCACGTCCGTGAATGCCCGCAAGATTGCTCATTCATTGATAATATGATAATCAAAGAAAATACCTGATCCACGGTGAAACATAACGTCTGCCACAGTTATTGATTTTCTTGCCTCTATTTACAGAAATTCACATCCGTGGTTCCCAAATCACTTCACTCGACCATGCCTGGGTTTCCGTCCATTCATGGCACAAACAACCTGAGAGGCTACGTTCTCAAATTGCCAAAACAACAGTTCCAGTTTTCATTCTCTTCCGTGATAATCCAGAGCAAAGCTTCGATCCTCCTATAAACTTCGCCACCTTCCGTTGAAATAACGGATTTATTTAAAATCGAGACTTTATAAAATGGGCGAGTATTTATTAGAAATCTTTTATAAAGTCCCTAACATTAATTAATTAAATAATCCAAAGTCATATATATAAATAAATAAAACAATGGATATTTAATTAATTAATTCGCAATTTGCTTTTTAGAGCTTCAGAAGGGACGGGGACATCACAGTCCCCCCTGCTTGGCATTGCTTGTCCTCAAGCAATTGTAGACCTGGATATTCCAATATTCGCTCACCTTCCCAATTGGTGTCCTCAACAGGAAGATCCTTCCATTTGACTAAGAATTCTTTGATTGATCTGCTTCGCAACTTCCGTTCGCGCACATCTAGAATAGATTCAGGCACTAAAGTCAACTTTCCTTCCTCGTCCAGCGGAGGAAGCTCAAGAGATGGGGAAGTATGCTGACCAACAACCTTTTTAAGGCATGAGACATGAAATACATTGTGGATTTTGCTTCCGGCAGGCAGCTCCAACTCATACGCGACTTCACCTACCCTCCTTTTGATCTGATATGGACCATAAAATCGAGGTTTGAGCTTTTCCGCCCCACTCCGTTTCAATGTTGATTGCCTGTATGGCTGAAGTCGCAAGAATACCATGTCCCCAATTTCAAACACCCTCTCAATCCTATGCCTGTCAGCGTAAAGCTTCTGCTGATTTTGAGCTCGGAGTAGATTTTCCTTGAGTGCCCTGAGAATATCTTGGCTATCCTGCAGCCATTCCTTTGCCTTGGGTACTCTACTATCATCAAATGCTAGGTCTATAAAAGACATAGCATCATATCCATATAGAGCTCTGAAAGGAGACATACCTATTGACATATGGTATGTTGTGTTGTAGCAATGTTCCCCCAAGTGTAACCATCGTAACCATGCCTTTTGTTGGCCTGACACATAATTGCGCAAATATCCTTCAATCCATTTGTTGACAATCTCGGTCTGCCCATCGGATTGAGGGTGATAGCTCGTACTAGGGGATAGCTCAGTTCCTGCCAGCCTGAATAGTTCTTGCCAAAAAATGCTGAGAAACCTGCTGTCCCGATCACTCACAATATTCCTTGGGAGTCCATGTAAACGGAATATCTCCTTGAAAAATAATTCTGCTACCTGAGGTGCCTTAAACTCAGTGGAAATAGCAAAGAAATGTGAATATTTCGTTAATCTGTCAACAACAACATAGATGCAATCTTTATTCTGAACTCGTGGCATCCCTGTAATAAAATCCATGGATATACTTTCCCAATTCTGTTCGGGAATGGGTAATGGCTGTAATAACCCTGCTGGTAATGTCTGCTCAGACTTGTTCTGTTGACAAGTCAAACACTCCCGAACATACTGCAAAACATCACTTTTGAGGCCCTTCCACGAGAATCTTTCTCGAACCTGTCTATATGTTTTGAAGAATCCCGGATGTCCTGCCAAAGGAGTATCATGTATAGCCTGCAAGATCTTACTCTTCATTTTAGATTCTGGCACCAAGAATATCCTGCTCTTGTAGAAAATCAAATCATCAATCACCTGGTATCTGTCGTCCTGTATATTTCCATCCATGATATCGCACGCAAGGGTGTTCTTGGAATATTCAACCAACAATTGAGATTTCCAATCAGCTGAAATCTCTGACAAAGAACAGAGGGCTGGTTTCCTGGATAAAGCATCAGCTACCACATTCTTTTTTCCCTTAACATATTCAATATCAAAATCGTAAGCTTGAATTTTGCTTACCCACTTTTGTTGACGCTCATTCAAATCTTTTTGTTCAAGGAAATACTTCAAACTATTGTGGTCCGTTTTAACCACAACTTCTGCCAACGTAGATATTGTCTCGAACTTGTCACGCGTATACAGCGCATTTCTTTTGGTTGGGTGCTGTGAATAAAAGTCAGCCTGGTTAATTTCAACTTCCCACTCTCAAACTTATAGGATGCCTGCTTTGGTATATAACGCACACCCCTATTCCGATGCATCGCACCAACATAAATGTTGAGAGAATCCGTAGGAGCTAAAATCGATAAGAGTCACCGCTACCGGGATTGGAAATGTGCCCTATCTCGACCATTTGAAAGCCTTTTGTGAGGTCCAAGAGATGCAAATAATCGAAAAAACCTTGAAACTTCCCATAATCAGATAGATTAAGGAAACCATTTCTATCGGATATATTCTTTAAACAATCCAAATTACTGATTTCTTTTCCTCAGAACCTTTTCACACCATTAGAAGGCCAATGATATGCCCTAAATATAATATTTTCGCTATCCCAATTCATTTACGTTTTGCAAACAATGATTGGGCCTCCATAATACCTAGGACCTCATCTAAATGCTGAAGGTGCTCCTCCCAAGTCTTACTGTAGATTAAAATATCATCAAAAAATACCAATACTGATTTCCGCAATTGTTTCCTGAAAACATGATTCATACAAGACTGGAAGGTTGCAGGAGCATTTGTCAAACCGAAAGGCATTACCAAGAATTCATAGTGACCGTAATGGCACCTGAATGCAGTCTTGTGTATATCCTCATCACGGACCCGAATCTGGTGATATCCCGAACGTAGATCAATCGTAGAAAAATAGACTGCTCCATGCAGCTCATCCAACAACTCATCAATTCTCGGTATGGGGTATCTATTCTTAATGGTTTTTTTGTTCAGCGCACGATAATCGATGCACATACGCATTGTGCCATCCTTCTTCTTCACAAGCACTACTGATGAAGCAAATGGGCTGGAGCTAGGCTTGATGTGCCTCATATCAAGCAACTCTTTGATCGTTTTCTCAATTTCATCTTTGAAGCGCTTTGGGTGCCGATAAGGTGTGGTAATCACAGGCTTGGCACCTTCTTCCAATTCTATCACATGCTCGAAACCATGATCCGGTGGTCTACTAGGAGGGAGATCGCCAAACACCAAACTATGCTTGTCTAATACGGTTTGCACATCCGTTGGATAAACTCTATCTTTCCCGGTGGCTGAATTAGAGGTTATAAAGCATTGGGCTGCCCATGCAACCTCACCGTGTTTGAATAAAGCTTCCATACGCTTGGCTGAAACTATCTTAGGAACTCCATCCGATAATGCTCTTAACACCACATTCTTACCCCCTGATGTGAATTCTAACTCCATCTTCTGAAAATCCTGACTGTATCGTCCTAGAGAGCTCAACCATTGAACTCCCAGCACTATATCACATTCTAATTCCGGGATTGCTATATAAAAACTCGTCTCAGGATCAGATAATTCCTATTTGAATGCTCACTGGGACCTTGGTAGTGCACTATCTAGCCATCTCAAGCACGTGATGGAAACCCAAAGAAAGTTCCTCCACCGTAATCTCCTCACGCGCATCCTCATCAATAAAATTATGTAAGCCCACCACAATCGTATGTTACCCGCTGTCCATTAATAACTCCTCTTACTCGGAATGGATGATACTTAGGCACACCAGATAAGGTAGCAAAACCACCCTGAGTCTCCTCTTCCTTGGTGTTGTCATGTTCTTCCTGCTGCTCGTGTTCACTTTCCAAACTGTCTGCAATTGTTTCCACATCAAAAGTGACTTCTATATAATGTACCTTGCCTTTTCCTAGGCATCGGTGATTACGGTCCCATGGCTCCTTGCAAGTGAAGCATAGTTGTTTCCTGCGTAATTCATTCCTACTTTCAAAATCAAGCTTAGGAGGATTTGGTTTGGGCTGATTGAAAGTTTTAGTGAATGGCTTGTTATTCTTGTAAGTTTTCTTCGACGGTTGTGAGCTGGAATGAGAAGTCTCAAGATCCAAAGCCATCTGAATAGCATCCTGCAAGGTCCTTGGCTTGGAAGCCTTCACCAACCCTCTCAAACTGTAATGTAGTCCCTCTGTAAATAATACTACCACCCGTCTTTCTGATATATCTGGAACCATAACTGCCACCTGCTGAAAATCATTGACGTAGCTATCAACATCACCACGCTGTTTGATCAAAGCCAACTCCCTGAAATAAGCCTCTTCATCTTTCCTGTCAAATCGAGCAATTAATTTGCTGCTAAACTCCTCGTACGATTGGATTAAGGCATGATTTTGCGTCACCGATCCATGATTCCACCAATCATATGCTGCTCCTTCCAAATGTAATGTTGCAAATTTAATTGCTTCTGGCTCCTGCATTGGTTTTAAATTCAAGAAAGTGTCCAACTTGTGGATCCAAGAGCGAGCTGTAGTCTTCCCACTCCCATCATAATTAGGCAACGTAAGTTTGCCCAAAGCATGTTGGTAATCTCTATGGGACCCTTGAGGTCCGGGGATCTCACAGCCTCCCTCTATCCTCAAAGTTGATTCATATATTGGATTCAATGTAATCATTTATAGCATGCGGAAGAGTGTGATATCATCGAACTGGCCACCCCACAACCAAAGGTCGCCTCCACTTCCTTGCCAGGCCTTCTTCCTCTCATTCCTAAGACAAAGGGCCTGAAGGGCCTACAGATCCTCCCTGAGTTAGCTCCTCTAGGGTTCGTGAGCTTCAACATTGCTGCCATTCCTCAGATCAATTCCACCTCGTTGTATTCGTTATCTCGAGACATCCATCCACAGCATCTATCAATCGCCGCTAGACTGCAAGCAAATGCCGATCATTTGTCACACGGGCAACCGCTCGTAATATTCCTAACACCTTGGCCACTACCTCGCTTTCTCGTTATGCGAACCTCTTGATCTGAATCACCTATTGTTACAATTTCTGTGGTCACTGAATTGTTTGCCGCAAGCACTGCAGTGGCAAGTCTTTTGGATAGGGGGTCACAATTAAATGGCTCCCGCTCGTTTTCGAAGTCATCTTCGCCCCGCTACTAGTGCTCAAGAACCTCACAGTCGCGTGTAATTGGTGGTTTCGATACCACTGATAGTTCTTCCCAAGGATTACTGTTCAGGAATTTATGCTAACTTATTTTTGTTACCAGTCAAGTCCAGTACACAGATAATTCCTTGTAAACTCAAACGTTGAGATTGCATTCATGTAATTCATATCTTAGTAGACATTGTGACATAATGAAATAAGCAGCAAATCATCGGGACATCAGCTTCCGCTATAACAGATATACGCTTCTTATTTAGTGTGATATATTTATTTAATTTAGATCGCCCACTACAGATTTTCACGTATTGTATTTGAAACTAATTCTATAGATAGAGAGTTGAAACTGATGAACTATTATACATTATCTCTCAATATGTATTTTTGTGCCCAATTGATAACTATAATTTAAAGTTTCATGTACATACCCGCAGCTAGTTTTGTGAGATAACTCTTAATAGCAATGTAAATATGAGTCCACACTACCGACGCGCTGCAATCTAATGTCCTCGCTCCGCTTTATGATTGTTAAGCCGATCAACACCCGGCATTCGGCTCAGAAGAAAATCGCTATAAGGTTTCCCAAGTGACGCTAGAGTAGACAGACGTGCACATTGCTGCAACTTTTAATATTCATCTCATGCTTTGAATTGGATTTCGGGCTACCCGAAGTAATTTTCAGTTGTAAATTCAAATACGCGTCCCGGCACTGAAAGAGCCGCCCGAACTTGATATCGCGATTCTGAGATTATCACGTCCGTGAATGCCCGCAAGATTGCTCATTCATTGATAGTATGATAATCAAAGAAAATACCTGATCCACGGTGAAACATAACGTCTGCCACAGTTATTGATTTTCTTGCCTCTATTTACAGAAATTCACATCCGTGGTTCCCAAATCACTTCACTCGACCATGCCTGGGTTTCCGTCCATTCATGGCACAAACAACCTGAGAGGCTACGTTCTCAAATTGCCAAAACAACAGTTCCAGTTTTCATTCTCTTCCGTGATAATCCAGAGCAAAGCTTCGATCCTCCTATAAACTTCTCCACCTTCCGTTGAAATAACGGATTTATTTAAAATCGAGACTTTATAAAATGGGCGAGTATTTATTAGAAATCTTTTATAAAGTCCCTAACATTAATTAATTAAATAATCCAAAGTCATATATATAAATAAATAAAACAATGGATATTTAATTAATTAATTCGCAATTTGCTTTTTAGAGCTTCAGAAGGGATGGGGACATCACAAAAGTGCATTTTAAGGTAATGTTATTTAATTAATTTAATAAAGCAACATAAAGTGACTTAAGTGGAATATTAAAAGGGAAATATTAAAGTCACTTTATTATCGGGAGTTAATGAAATATTAAAAGGAGGGAATTTAGAAAGGCTTTCGAGAAAGTTCTTTGGGGTTTTGATAAAAGAAGATTTTGGAGCTCATTTTCACTATGCTTGATTTTATTTCTATTATGGAATTTGGGGAGCTTCTTGTGGAGCAGAAACCCTAGGACGAAACCCCAAAGAAATACTGGTTTTGGTAGTGCAAGATTCTACCCTAGCTAGTTGCTATAGAGATCATTCAGATTTCTTGCATTGGATTTCACGATTGAATTATTGAAATTTGTGATGTCTTGTCTCAAGACAAATTTCAGAGTTTGACTGATCAGGAGACTTCATGGAAACAGCAGAATATATTGTTATCACTTATTTATTGCCTATTTACTCCAGCTGTACAATATCAGGCATTGCTGCCGTACCAAATATAATATCCAAAATGGTAAAAGTAGAATGCAAATGTAAAAGGCATTTCTTATTCTCTTCATATCATAGTGCATCCTTTAACATGTATGTACATCACCTATGGGAAGCCACAGCGAGCAAGAAGTTGCCGTACATATTTTAGAAGGGAAAAAGAGTGACATGGAGGTTGGACCTGGTCAAAAGGAAGGGAAGACTCCAATTTAAATACAATCTTTATTTCCCTTGCTGCTGTACCAACATTCTTAAGGGAATCGGGCCTTCTTGAAGACCGCCGTACATATCCAAGGAAGCCATACTTGTTCTTGGGGAGCCATACCATCCTTATAGTGGCCTTCATGCTGCTGTACAGCTCTGTGCTGACGGGAAGGAAAAATATAGTAACAGCTCAGCAATATTATTAAATCATTTTTTGAGTATTAAACTGGAAAATTCTGTATGTTAAGTATTTTCTGTGAAATGTAAATTGTAACTGCAGTACTAAAGTTGGAAAATAAATTATCTCTGATTAAATTAAATATTTTTATTTGCATTTTGAGACTTGGAAAAAATTATTGCTTTAAAACTATATGCAAATTCTGTCAAAACAAGTGGAAACTATTCCAGGTCAGATTGTCGCCAAACTGTTTGACAAAATTCCTGAACTATGAAACTTTGAAAATCTGCAAAAAGTTGTTATAAAATTGGTCAAGGATATTTCACACAACTTTGTTTCACTTCAGCCATATTATAATGATTTGGCAGAGTTCTCCAACAATTCAACCATTCCAAAAACATAGTGGTCGGAGCTGTTGATAGCTTAAGTCATTTTTTAACATGTTGGCAGAACTTTGATGACTCAGGCCAGCTGAGTAACCCTTTGCTAATTCATTCCTAGGCAAAGAATTGATGTGCTCTCGCCACCTTTCCAAGTCCAGATGGAACTTTAAATGACTGAAACTACTTTCCTTGAAATGCCTGCAGATATTTTGAGTGCCTTAACCACATAAAAAGTGCATCCAACTTGGGCTTATCCATGCTTAGATTGTCAGCAGAAATTTTGTACACATTTTTCTCTAGCATCATCATTTGCTTCTTATCGGGCTTGTTGCAATCATCACCACCCTGAGAAAGCAAAACTTGAAGCACATAGACCATGACAAGATGATCTTGCAAACTGAGCAGGGAGACGACAATTGACTTGGATTGACACACAAACGCTAGTCAGTTTGATGACAAAAGTGACAAATTAAGTGCAAATGTTGAGTTTCGTATGGATGCAATATAATGTTGCAAGAGAAAGACTTGCACAGGCTTATTCAAAACCCAAGCCCAATTTACATTGGCTAAACTGCAAATTTTGTGGCAATGAAAATGGTGAAGCATTAAACATTTCAAATGGCATTTAACAAAGTTGCTATAGCATGATGTGAAGGCTTGCAAAAAATGTCCCCACTCCAAATGATGTAATTATGGAATTTGCATAACCTTATTACACATTTGTGTCCATTTTAGCCCCTAGCCCATGTGTAAACTTCTTGTGATGTTTTGACCCCTTTTATCTAGCCTATGTCACCCCTAGCCATGTTTATCCCCTTTCCAATGTTGTTCCCCTAGCCTTGTTTAGCCTCCCTAAGTGTTTTCCCTCATCTAATTTTTGTTTCCATCCTTTGTCCCAACCCTTCATTTGTTTTCCCATTGTTTAAGACCCCTTTACCCCCATGTTATGCCCTAAGTTGTTCAACCTAGCCCAATCCTATGTGTAAGTCCCACCTTTCCCCTTTGAGCTCGCAGTCCCCTAGGAAATTGAGCTTAATTTTTATTCACAATCACCGCCAACAGTTCACCACCCAATAGGTTGGCCATGACTTTTTATCCTTACGCCAAAAGCTTTGAATGCAAAATAATTAATTGCTAAGGCTTCCCACATACTAATTCCCATCCCCAAATCCCAAAGTGAGTCTATAAAAGCTGGCTACTTTTCCTCATTTTAAGATTATAAAAAATCAAAATTTTGCATTGGTCGTCAAGGCTTTGCTATTCTTACTCATGCACAACACTACAAAATTATTTCAAAAATTCCTAGACAAAGTTAGCTTTGAACCCAACGTCTCCAATAATTTTAACTTGCTCTTGGTCATTGCTACAACTAATTTACCAAGGCTAGGTAGCTGATTTCAAAGGTTTCAAGCTAGATAAGAATTATTCTTTTATGGTATTTCATGAAAATAAACGTGTTTTTCTGAAGTATTTGTAGGGACCTCATCCTACTACCCTTTTCAAGCCTTCACCCTCCATTACCTCATCATCTTGTGTCATTTTTCCATTCCTTCATCTCTTCATTTCCTCTTTACATGCCCTTTTCATAAGTGTTGAGCCCTTTCCAAGGGATTTCCTTCAAACCCTTCATCACCCCCCTTAGTGCTTCAGAATATCAGTCCTCCAAACCCTCCTCTACCATTCTTGTTTTGCCACCATGGTGTCATTTTGTTATTTAGACATGTTTACCATCTATTCTTTGTGAGTGCAAGCTTCCTTTTGCCACCTTTCAAGGTTCCTAGCCATTAACTAACATACCTCCATTTGAAGTGATTCAAACTAAGGCTTCCACCTCCCATACCAATCACCTTTGGGATCTCAAAACTCATTTTGAGCCAAAACAACTTGTGTTTCCAAAACCTTTCTTCCACCTCTACTTGCCTTTTAGTGTTTCCATGAACTCTTGACCTTGAATTTGCAGGTTTAATGGCTATGGAGTGATCCAGAATTAGTTTCATTGTATAGTTTAGTATCTTAACTTGCTTTTCATTGATATTATAATGTATTTAGGTGGATGGAGATGTTGACATGTGGCACACATCCCTTGAGTTAGTTATATTGGGTCATGTGGATAGCTTGTGTAATTAATTATATTAGGTGAAGAGTAGGCCTTCATTAGGAGTATCCCTCCATTGTATTATTAGGAGGTCTATATAAAGAAAGTGATTCATTGTAAGGATGTGTATGAAGTAAGATATGGTATTGGGGATCTCCTAGAGATATAGCGTGGAGTGGCTTCTTTCATAAGGAGTATTGTATGGTGTTACCCTAGCTCAAGGGTTTATTCTATTTTTGCGTATATTGGATATTAGTGCATCTTGACCCATGAACATCTCTTGTGTTGTGTGAAATATATTTTATTCATTATATTATTTCCATTATTATATGTGTGGATCTTATCAATATTTATCCAATAAAACAGTCTAGTTCAAAATCTAGATTAAGAAATTTATATTAAGGATGGGTTACTCAAGTGCATTGCACATAAACAATAGTATGCCATGCTAGTGATACACACTCAACTCCCACCCCACTTCTTTTGACACAAACAATCCCGAGGACCAATGGAACACTCCAAATTGCATAAGCTTAGTCACCAAGTAAAATTCTGGGAGTAAACAATTTTAACAACTCACAATGTAAATGAAAGGAAATTCCCTTATAGGCTTTCTCAGACAAGGTCTCATATGCCAAATGGCACCTCCCACAGAAGTGATACACAAAAACAGTCTTAAAATGAAACACCTTGTGGAACAAGGCTTGTAATTTATTGGGAGAAACTATCAACATTTAGATCTCACCACATGATCCTTTTATCTTTAGTCCCCAGATGGACTATTTGAGTACAATCTTTAAATTAAGTTATATTTTAAACCATCCCTGGTTCCACTTGGCAATTGGCCTAGGGAAAATACATCCTTAAAATGACAGACATAATCAAAGATAGGGCAAGAGTTGAACGAGATAAGCTCATGTGATATAACCATTGGAGCTTCCTATGTGGAACCTTGGGTGCAAATTCTGAGAAACATGAAAATATGTGAATATTGGATAAATTACCGCATCCAATTTAATCAGAGTACCAATAACACTATTGAACAAGACCATATGCAATCCTGGTGAATTTGATGAAAACGACACCATGAGTCCAGAGTGAATTTGATGGAAACAATAGCCTAAGTTCAGGGTGAATTTGATGGAAACAATAACCCAAATCCAGCGTGAATATATCGGCAACAACGCCCTAAGTCCAGGGCAAATTCAATGGAAACAACGCCCTTAACCGTGGCATTTATGCCCAAGGTAGCTGGCAAAACGAATTTAACAAAATGAAAAAATAAAATCAAAAGGAAAAGAAAAGAAAAGAAAACCTAACCTTGAAGGTGTGCGAGAGTCTGAGTCTCCTGGAAAAGCTCGATCATGTGATCTGATTCAGAAAGTGAGGAGACAAATTTTAACAGCGTGGACAGACCCTTCGATCTTACAAAAGAGAATTCTGCACTCGCATTGCGCAGGGCAGTTGTGAGAGTAAGGATGAGTTCTCTATATAGCCTATGTTTGTTCAGCGATTTCACCAAATCTACTACCAATGCAGCTGATGATGAAGACGAAGAAGACGACGAAGGAGAAGATGAGGATGAGGATGAGGATGAGGATGAAGATGAAGGGGAGGAAGAGGAAGAGAGGAGATCCTCAGCCCAAGGGGGTTTCTTCAGATACATCTGCCTTTGTTTTTGCGCGGCTGCCGCTCTAATCTTCTCGCTCAATCAGTTTTTCTTTTTCCTTTTCTTTTAATTGCTAGCGATTTGGTGCCATGGTATCTCTTACTAAATCAAGCGAGCAAGTGCGACGCGCTTATGTCTGTTCACCTCGTACTGAACAGGCGCGAGAGAAATACAGGCGAACACTGGCAGTCTACCGAAAAATATTTACGATCTTTTACTAAGCAGGTAAAGGGTAATTCCAAAATTGCAGATTATATATATGCGTGGGGAAAGTAAGACCGTGATGGTGATAATTGCATACCCATGACAATTCCTATGATAATTGTACAGCCTTAGTTGGCCTAATGGTGGAGAACTTGTACTCTTTAAAGAGAGGTCACAAGTTCAAATCCAGCAGGGGGTAAGGTATGTACACCTCATATTGTGGAGCACGAGTTAGGTGCCTCCCTCAGATTTGGGAGTATGAGGAGTCCCAAGATTGCCTGGTATTCGTGGACTATAAAATAATAATAATTTAGTTTTTGGCCCATCTCGAGAGATAGTGTTACGATGGATGTAGTCCCATGAAAGGGATTTGGGATAGGGAATTGGGATCTACTTTTATTTTGAGCAGTTTCATGGAACTAAAAAAAATTAGTTATTTTAAAATAAGTAGTGTATAGCAAATAGTTTCTTTTGAAGTAATATAGTTGAAAGTATGGTAGAAACAATAGTAGTAAATATTTGGTATTGAAGATGGTGTTTCATAGTTATTTTATTTCAATATGTGGAAAGATGTTATATATTGTTAGTTTATCTTAATTTTGTGTGGATTTGTTTAATTCGTTGTGCATTTAATTAAAGGCATAAGTTTTTTTTGTTTGCTTCAATATCGTGGTGATTGAGTGTAGCCCTTATAACATATAGCAAGTAATGGGAAGGCTTGATCATCCTCCACTAGTTGCTCATCCTAAATTAGTCATTGGCAATGTATGTGGCTATTGCTATGCTTTACTGTGGTGGGTCCCTCCTCTCATACATGGCTATAATGACATCATTGTGGTGAGCTCAACTAACTTATCATCAAAAGTTTGTGCTTTGTTTTAAATAAGGCCACATGGTGAAATTTTATTTGTCAATGGCTAAATTAAGCCCAATGACTATTCTCTTCAATGCACAACTTAGAGTAATGTGTCATGTGCTAGTCATCCATCTCAAGACCCTTCGACGCTTCATGTAATTCAAGTGCATAATGCCTTGTTTCAGAGTTTTTATATGTAACATTGGAGTAATGGAGTTTTCATGCATATTGATCAATTGTTCAAGTCGTTGGCTACATATTGTGGCCTAACATGTAAGAATACTTCATTAGCAATCATGCTTGCAACTAAACCCATGAATGTTGAAATGAAGTGACATAGTATACCTAGTTTTTTTTCCTAGTCACTAATAAAAATCGATAGATAAAACACATACACATTTTAGTATGTAAACTAGATAATATGACACATTTTCCACAATCTACTTATGACACACAAGCCCCTTAAGACTACTCTCAATATCTTCAATTATTGCTATTTTTTAATTCTCAAGAGCACCTTTTTCACAAGGGGAAAAAAAAGTGTTCTTTCATTACTCATAAATTTTTTTACCTTTGCTACATGTATAACTTTCCATAATAAGTATATTTACATGTATGTCAAGTGTGGAAGCCTAGTGGTTTGACCACATGAAAGAATGAGACAACATCTCATGTAGTCTGATTATTGCAACCATGTATGAGTCTATGGATGAGTCATTCAATTCAACTGTAGAATACAAACATTAGGTTAACAACTGAGTGGTTTTGAATTGATCTACGGTGGACATGTTGGGGGTAGAGGATCCTAAGGCCAATGCATGGTGAGCTATTTGAAGGCACTCATAAATAATTTGGCCACTGACTCAAAATTAGTTGCTATCTAAGCAATATTTCTACAAAATATGAAAGCATAGATGAGGCATTAACTTATTTAATAGAATGTCTCAAAGAGATGTGTTCTCTTGGGTTTTCATGATTACAAGATATGTACAAAATGGATTTGTTAAAAAGGATTTTTAAAATTTCAAGCAAATGTGATTGGAAGGTGTAAAGCAAAACTTGACAACTGTTCCAACATCTTACTTACCTATAGAAGGTATTGTTGGTGTATATACTCTATGCACCCCCACTAAAATCCACTAGTCAAAATCACACTACATAAATCATAAAATTCATGAAAATGTGAGGAATTATTGAGAGTGGAGAAAAAAGCTAGAAAGTATTGACGTGACTGTAAATATCTCCAATCATTATACACCTATATTCTCAAAAATACCCTTTCACAAAGAGAAAATTTCCACTCTGTGATCACTCACAAGTGATTTACATTTGTTACACACATAACCTTTCATAAAATAATTATTTACATGTATTTCAAGTGTGAAATTTTGGTGGATGCACATAAAGTGTTTAACCACATGAAAGAGCGAGACATTGTCTCATGGAATACAATTATTACAGCTAAACAATAGCCTATGGGTGACTCATTCAATCAAAGTGGAGGCCATAGATGTTGTTTTAACAACTAACTAGTTTTTAATCAATTTAGGATGAACCTAGTAGGGGTTGAGGATCCTAATGGAACCCCTAAAAATGCTTCATACTCCATCTCAAAATTTTGCAAAATTTGGAGTAATTCCACCTCTCTAGACCTAAGGTTTTGTTCATTGTCACTATTTTAGGGTTTTACATTTCCTAAAACCCTTCCTAAATAATCCCTAAGCTTGCGTCCTTGCCAATATTCTAATTCGTTGTTGACTTTTAATTGTCGGTCCCCAGTCATTTAAGTCATGACTTATGCCTTTCACTTCATTGATAAACTGACCTCTTTATCCTAGTGGTCTCGATCGTTGCCCGTTGTTGTATTGAAAACATTGCTCTCTATTAATGTGGGTTGAAACAAATAAAGTCAGGTCTTAGATTTGGTTTAATTTTTCACCCTTCACCTAAGGTTTCATTTTAATCCCTTATGTCCCTCATTTGTCGTGCACCTGGTCAGGCTCCTCTTTTAAAACTAACACACTTGGCATGTGTAGAGCTTGGGTTTTATGGCAATTGTTCAATCATCATGGGTGAATTACAATTGTTCCCCGTGCCCCCGCTCTGTCTTATTTTCCGTTTAATTATTCCAACGGGCTAGCAGGCAAGAGCCATGTGTCTTCTGCATTGGCAGGCCCAGTACCTTTGAAAGATATGCGAGCGGTATCTAAATAAAATCAACGGTGGCCGTTGAGTGATGTGGCTTCATCTTGTCTATTCCCCGCTACCCCATCCAATTTTATTTTGTATTAAAGAAATATCACGAGCTAGTGGGTTGTTGACACTTGATGCTTCATGGAGGGACCCACTTGGCTTTGGAGGCAAAGAATACTTTATTCATCAAAGATCAATGGTTGATGGCAAGTAATGTGGCTCAATGTTGACCACTCCCTATCATCCCATGAAGGGCCCACTCATGTCTTTCGTTTCTCAGTGGGGGAGTGGGCGATTGCCACGTGGATTAATCTAAAGGGATGAAGGGATATCAATAAAGGAAAAATATTAATAAAATTTGTCGAAGAAGACATGAAGGCTAAATAGTGCCATATTTGAATTATTTTCTTTTGGTATGTGTTCAAGCTTTGAGGATTGCTTTTGATTACGGCTATCAATTTTGTCAGATAATGGTACACGAGGGAAGGTGTTATTAAGTAAGACAGGGTATGGGCTAATGGTTTGAGATTAAATCATGACCGCTCCTCGTCTTGTTCATATGAGTTGCAGGTGGATTAATTCCCATGGGTGAGCGGGAAAGCTGGATACAATAAGCTTTCTTAAGTACTAAGTGGGTAATTAAGTGTGCAGACAGAGTGGATGTTTATTCATATGGGCTTTTCTGATTGGAAAAAGGTAGCAAGCACATGTAATTAAGCTTTTTCATAATCAATTACCTTGATCTTATTTATCTATCGATCCATCTCATTGTATGATCAACGAATAAGACTCAAAATTAAGCGACTGATATTCAAAATTAAGCGACTGATTGTCAGCTCGCTCGCGCAAGCCTACCTTGAGCATTAATGGTTGACATGCTCAAATTTCTCGATAAAATGGGAGTTGACAGCCACATTTTCTTCACCAATTACAATTAGAAGCCGAGAAATTAAGCTTAAGTTCGAGAAGAAGATGGTGTGAAAGACTGTGGCGAATAGGTTGTAGAGGCATTGAAGTTAGTTTCCTCCTGGGTAAGTTGGTGTCCACATTTTTATGTGTTGACTGAATATTAGTTGGTTAGTCTGGAAAAACTATTGTGGGCTCTGTGGTTTCATTACCTGGGGTTTGGAAGGGTTGTTTTTGTTGAAGAATTCACGTGGATTGATAGAATTTGCACATAGTTGGGAAGTGTTTTTGTCCTGCAAATTTGTGAATTTTCTCTGTACTGGGGAATTCATAAGTTGTGTTGTTTTATTTGTGAAAATGAGTAAACCCAATGTGTCTGCCCACCTAGTCTGAAGGTCTAGGAGACTTAGTTTGCTCGAGTCTCAAGATGATGCTCCTAAAAGTGAACAAGGCACACTAGGAGCTCCTGCAACACCAAAGGAGAGGAAGAAAGCTCATAGGAAGGTTATGCAAGGTGGTGTTAGGAGCACCTATAATTTGAGGAGTGAGGTTGTTTTAGAAGAATTGGTCAAGTTTAGAAGAAAAAAATTCAATTAAGCATGTGAGGGAAGCGAAGAAGAAAAATAAGTACCACAAGGCTTATGATTCTTATATGGGACGACACAACTCTCCAATAGAGGTTTTAGATAGCCCTTTGAGCAATGAAGGAGATGCTGACCTAGAGTATGGTCGTTACCTTCTTACTCTGGTGCCACATGAGGATTCTCATGAGGGAGGAGTAGTTGCTTCCCCAGTTTCAACACGAACATGGAGTGGGCGGGCATACTCTGATGCTGATGAATCAAAGTAGCACCCCGGTTTTGTTTTTATTTTCGATGACACCATTGCCACTACAGTGGACTTGTCCTCTTCAGCAAGTATATGGTTTTTTGTCTTTGATGCTGATGTGGAAACTCTTTTGACTGGTGTGAAGGAGAGGTGTTGGACAATGTTGCTTCAATGGAAAGTATGCTTTTTTTTGGTTAATATGTAAGTTTTTGCTTTGGGTGTTGATGGAGAATCTTGTTTTATCGACTTGGACAAGGGATTTTGGTGCTACTGCAACAACAAATGATGCCTTTTGGAAGGCTGGCTAGTCTTCTTCAATGAAATTCATGATGTTTTGTCTTTTTTCTTTTCCCTCATTTTGCAATGAGTAAATGTAACTATTTGGGGAATCTCTAAAATTAAAGTGAAATTAGCTGTCAAATGCAAATGTGGTTGTAGTTGTACTTTGGCCTGATGCTTGTCACTCCCATATCTCTATAAATGGGATTTCAGGGTCAATTACAGAAAAGGTTGGGTGAGTTGTTTTAGAATGGATCACATAGAGAATTTTAAAGGATATTAAACATTTTAGTGTTAAGTCTTAGGCTCAAGTTTGCCTACTAATATGCATATGTGATCTTGATAGTAATGCTAGCAATATAAAACTGAATAGTGCAAGTTCAACACCATTTTCTCTCCTATGCACTGGTTTTATAAGCTATAAATAATATAATCAAGGGTTATCTTATTTGTATCTGTTTATTTCTAATGGGTGTATGGTTTCATTCTTGCCTATTAATTCAAAGAATTGATGTAAATGCTTGAATAGAGTTGTAGATTTATGATTAATCACGTAATAGGATGCTACTAAGAAGTGATGGTTGGGACATAATCTTGAGATACTGTAATGCAATATTCTCAAAGCTTTAAATAGTGTCATGTGTGAAAATTATTATTGAATTATGTGGGTGTTAGAATTGACTTCATTCCAAGGATGAGGCATTGATCTAAGTGAGGTAATTATGTTGTATTATGTTGATCTATTCAACAACAAACCATTCATTAAATCAAATTATATCAAACAGGTCACAATTATGTTATGCTTTACCATTCTCATGCTCTGAACATGAATTGTTATCAAGAAGCAACCAACTTCTATGATGTGTTATGTTAGTTGAGCCTCTATATGAGAATTATCTATGTGTTACAATGTTCTTGATCAGATAAAAGAGGAATATCATATGAACATAATAAGGAATACCCTCTTAGGTTTCACAAAGCCCGAAGTGTAGACATAATAAGGAATACCCTCTTAGGTTTCATAGAGCCCGAAGTGTAGAAGTAAGGGCCTCATAATCCTTACTTGTTTGTTGTCCAATCCTTACCTTTGCTAATCATTAGATTTTGGAAGATCCACAGGAAAGTGGTAAGATCAAGTTTGGTTCTAAAAAAAAAACTAATAGATTGGCGACTCTACTCTGGAATGACTTGATAAAATTTTGATAGAAGATCATTTTGCCTTAAAGAGTCAAATATGTGCTAGAGAATCTATTTGTCAAGCTTAGCTTTGTATCAGTGAGTCAATCCTCTGAAATGTTACAAGAATTTTCTATATTTCCTTTGAATCTTGCAAATATTATCAAGATCTACCATAATTCCATAAATATTTTATAGTTTCTCACTAGATGTGGGTGGTGACTTTGAGATCTCTGAACTAGTATGTATCATTTGAGAAGATTTTTAAAGTAGAATGAAAAATTTGTTGAGAAAAGATAAGGTAGATCTAAGCCCGCACAATAAAGTACCCTGATAGAAAGCTAGAAATAAAATGTCAAAGGACTCCAGTATTATCTTGAGAGAGTAAAAGAATTTACTAAATCTGAACATATGGTTCAAATTTTGAGTATTTGAGACTTGGAAAGGGTTGTGGTGCAAAAGATATAAAGGATTCACATGTGACTCTGCTAATCAAGGAAGCTTAAAGTGAAATAAACTTGTGAAAGAAACTTCATATTATTGAAGTTTTATTCCTCTGAAGAAGGAGGTGGCAACTCTATGCAAAGAACCTGATGATAGCTTCAGATCTACAAAGTTTTCCAATCACAAGTATAATTCAAAGGCAGCTACAACATATCCAGGTACTTCCCCTGTTTTGGTTTTCAATAAGGCATGAATTTGTGTGAAAACCATATTAAATAATGTGAAGAAAAATTTGATTCCCTATTGAATGAATTGAGCACTAATAAAGGGAATGGTAGTGGTAATTTTACACACTTCTAAGGTGTAATTTGAAGTTTTTGTATTATGGTGAAGAAGTATGCTTATCTTTAAAATCTGCCCATTAGAAGATCTAAGGCATGGATGTAATAGAGTTGTGCATTTTGAAGTCATGA